>CM050168.1:112233079-112778079 GCA_027410445.1 Discoglossus pictus | reverse complement strand
CAATTATTCCAGCTTGCAGCATCTTCTGTACTTCATTTCTTATTTCTTCCCTTTTTGCTTCTGGTATTCGATATGGTTTAACCCTTACTTTAACGCCTGGTGTTGTAATGATATCATGACAAACCACTGTGGTCCTCCCTGGATATACTGAAAAAACGTCCTGATGACGGGTAATCATCTGTAACACTTCTGCCTTCTGTAGAGGAGACAATTCGGTGGAGATTGGAATGTCTGCCAAAACTTACTTCGGCTTCTCTCTCTCTCCAGGCCTTTAATAAATTTATATGGTAAATCTGCTCAGTTTGCCGGCGATCTGGTTGTTTGATTTTATAATTTACATCTCCAATGGCTTCTATGACCTCATAAGGACCCTGCCATCGTGCCAGTAGCTTACTCTCAGCAGTAGGGACTAACACCATTACCCGATCTCCGGTCTGAAACTTCCGAACTTGAGCGATGCGATCATAATATGTCTTCTGTTGAGCCTGGGCCCGTTCCATGTTTTCCCTGACTAAGGGTATGACTCGGGCCATTCGTTCTTTTAGGCTTTGGACATATTCAATAATATTCTGCCCAGGCACTCTTTGCTCTTCCCATTCTTCTTTGACCGTGTCTAGGAGACCCCTAGGATGGCGTCCATACAGGAGCTGGAAGGGTGAAAACCCGGTGGAGGCCTGAGGTACTTCTCGTAAGGCGAACAGAAGGCAGGGGAGCAGCAGATCCCAATTTTTTCCATCACGGTCAACAACCTTCCGTATCATACTTTTTAGGGCGCGGTTGAATCTTTCGACCAGTCCGTCTGTTTGGGGATGATAGGCCGAGGTCCGCAGGGTTCGGATATGCAGCAGTCTGCACAATTCAGTAATGAGTTTGGAGACAAAGGGAGTGCCTTGGTCAGTGAGTATCTCTTCCGGAATGCCTACTCTAGAGAACAAGAGAAAGAGTTCTTTGGCCACGCTCTTCGAGCTTGCCGTGCGTAATGGGAAAGCTTCAGGGTAACTGTTCGCAAAATCTAAGATTACCAGGATGTACTGATGACCCCGGGAGGTTTTCTCAAGTGGCCCTACTAGGTCCATGGCAATTCTTTGGAAGGGTTAATCTATGATGGGTAGTGGTACCAGAGGAGCCCTCAGGCTGGGTTTTGGGCTTGTCAGTTGGCAGTCAGGACACGACAAGCAATATCTTCTTACTTCCTCGTATATCCCGGGCCAATAAAATCTTTTTAAGATACGTGCCATGGTTTTGTCTACGCCGAGGTGACCCCCCAGTAGTTGGCTGTGAGCCAAGTCCATGATTTTCCTTCAGAAATTTTGCGGTGTGAGCAACTGCTCCACTACCTCCTCAGAAGTCTTTATAACTCGGTATAGGAGGTCATTTCGTATTATGAAGTATGGACTTGTTGGAGGTTCTCTTCCTGGTACCCGGAGACCATTTACCTCTGCGGCCTCTTCCCGTATTCTCATTAACAGGGGGTCATTTGCTTGGCTTCGGCCAAAATTTTCTGTATTCCCTATTCGGGGAATCTCCTCTACTGCCGGGAGGCTTGTGTCACTTGCCGTACTTTCTTTTTCGGTCCCTCCATTGGGTCTGTCCTGAGAGGCTGCTAGGACTTCCCCTTAGATCTGTTTGTTTTATACGCTGCTCCTAATTTTTTCTGTTTGCTTCTTTCTTTTCTCGATTTCTTATTTTTTTGTCGGGAAGAGAACAGATCAAGATCATCAAATGGGAATATTTCTCCAAGCTCTCCTGCGGACCTGACCGGTATATTCTGGCTGTTCACCTTAATCTGATGGGGTTTCATCGGGAGCAGATCGTCGAAGTGAGGGAAGTCTCGTCCCAAGACCACCGGATATGGGAGTCTAGGAACCACAGGGCCTGTCATGTTTGCTCTGATCACTTGTACCTCTATGTGAAACGTCTGGGTGGGATAAGTCATGACTGTGCCATGTACACAGGCGATGCCCATTTTCTTCCCCGTCCTTGTGCTGAGGGAGACCCCGCTTCTTCCGGATATTAAAGTGACTGCACTCCCAGAGTCTATTAGGCCTCGGACCTTCCTCCCGTTGACTAGGACTTCCATTGTAAAACGGTGTACTGGCTCTGTTAGGCCTACAAGCGTTATAAGGTCACATCGAGGCTGTTTGAGTCCGAGCTCACATTGCATGGGTACCTCAGGATTTGGGCATTTCGCGGCTATATGACCAGGCTCTCCGCAATGAAAGCACTTGAACCTGCTTCCAAATGTTCTTTGTCTTTCTATTGGGCTGTATGAGGGTCTTTCTTCTCCTCTCGTCCCTCTGGGTTCCCTTTTATCGAGCCTTTGGACATCGTGTGGGGGTCCCCTGAAAGCGCCAGTGTCTCTCTCAGCAGGCCTCCTTCTCTCAGATTGGATCCTTCTCTCTTCTGGAGGTACATCCAGCCTGGGATTCTCAGATACTTCTCTACAGGCCTGATATCGTTCTGCCCAATCAATCATTACCTCCATGGTGGTAGGGCCACATTGACCAACCCAATCTCTCATCTCTTTGGGTAAGGCCCACCAATAGCGATCCAGGACTAGGGTTTCCACTATTTGTGCAGGGGACTTCAATTCAGGGCATAACCATTTCCTGGTGATATGGAGGAGATTATATAGTTGTTGCCTCGCTGGTTGCTGGCGGCAATATCTCCACTGATGATATCTTTGGGCCCTCACTCCAGGGTTCACTCCTTCGCGGGCTAGGATCTCCCTCCTAAGTACTGTATAGTCGGAGGCCTGGTCAGCCGTAAGATCATGATAGGCCTGCTGGGCGGTACCAATGAGGAATGGAGCAAGAATTTCGGCCCACTGGGCTTGAGGCCAAGCCTCACGCATTGCAATTCTCTCAAATGACAGTCTTTATATCATCCTCTGGAATCAAACTTGGGTAATCGGTGGCTGGCTCTAACTCATGCATCTGGTTTTGGACCCACGGAAAGTTTTTCAAGAACGGCCTGGGTTTGGTTCACTTGAATGGCCAACAGCCTGTTAGTCTCTTGTTGAGCCACCGCTCCCATCATTAATGTCTTCATCAGATTCTCCATGTTGAACGCAAGGCAGTCCTTGAAACCAAGACTAAATAAAAGATCCCACTTCTAACCCCAGTGTGACCAGGATGGCCGAGTAGAGCTGTGCTTTCTTGAGTTAGAAACGGATACCTTCTGGTGAGGCAGCAAACATGTTTATTATGAAATAACAAAAACAAACAGGAGCAGTAACTCTGCTTAAATAACGAAAATAAACATCTACATATACGGACTGACTGTGACACAGGAACACCCTGACTATACCTGTGCAGCTTACCTGCAACAGGGACAAAAAAAGACTACACGCAGGTGTCTTCAGGACGGAGCTCCCACTCCGTTGTACTCGGGAAGGAGTAATTTTGTAGGAATAGCGCCACCTAGTGGCAAGGACAAAGACAGTCTTTTAATCCTTATAATTTGTCACCTTGTGGCCAGGTTACAAATAGTCTCTGGTTATTGAAAGATTGCCACCTTGTGGCCAGGCGACAAATAGTCTCCGACTATTGCTATATTGCCACCTTGTGGCCAGGATACAAACAGTCTCTTGTATATCGGTAGTCCTTTCCATGTTTCTACATTAGTAGCCGCGGATGAAGCATAGGGCCCGCCCGTCTCTCCCGTATGCTTCACCCCAGGGACCCTTTGATACAGCAGTATTAAATTATTGCATATGTACCGGTCAAACACTCAGCAACTTCCCTGGGGCATAATCAGTCTGGTACCTTCAAACGGGGCCTCTGTCAGTTCCACACTCAGCAACTTCCCTGGGGCATAATCGGTCTGGTACCTTTCAGCTCCAAGAAACCGCAGGATCTCACTCACCACATTGCTTCTACAAACGATTCACCTTGGTCATCTCTGCAGCAATTCAGGCGGCTGTCAGTCCTCTCAACTAGCTGTACTTTACAGGCTCCTTCCAGCTTGTCTCCTAGGCAAGGCCCCAGCTTCTGGCTTCAGCTTCCAAACTACTCAGGACAGAGCCTAATCAGCAGCACACCCCTCCCTTCATTGGGGCTTCCTGGGTTTTTTATAGTGAAGCACTGGACCAGGTGAATTTAAGTGTTTTAACTCCCTGAGAGCTGGATACAAGGAGCAGTTCAGCCTATGGCTTTCATAACGGCCCTCAATAATCTGTCCCCGGCTCCTTACATTCTCACAATATATATATATATATATATATATAGTGTTTCTATCGATCTATTTTGAAACTTTTCTGATTGGTTGAATTGTGGCCCCAATCTACATACTTCCTCTCTTCTCTACAAAGCATGGTCTAGTTTAAAGACAAAACCTCAAGTTTTCTGGAGATGATCACAAAGCTAAGATTTCCCATGTGATACAGTGACAATATGGATGTATATAAGGAGAAGCTTAGAGCAGTATGTGCATAAGAATTAAGACATTGGTTATAGGAAAATTGGAGATACCAAAGACTATGTGGTAAGGTATTCACAATATATTAATTGCTCCTTTAGCCCATCCCTGCCAGTGCAAAAGCTGAAATAAGCAACATTGTTCTAGCTAAAGGATTAAAAAAGTAAATGATTACATATTTTACAATCCTGCAAATAAACTATACTTATATTGTTTTTACAAGTGTCTTTTACACAAGCAAAACTTATTGTTTACATTAGCAAAGAGTATACGGTCACTATACACCGCCACCTTGTAGGCAAGTTTAAAATTTGTGAAATCAAGCATTGAAAGGGCTAACTCAAATTCTGTATTTGTTTTCACAGAGCCAGTCTTACAGCTACAGACTCATAAGTAAACACAACTACACTTCTCAGAAACATGACTGTTCTGATGGTGGTATCCACCAACACGCTTGATATGGCCTAGGGAGGGCCGTAAGTGGACAACATCCCACATGGATCACTAATGCAACAACATTACGAACAAAGCTAACAACAAAGACCAAGTCTACCTACTAGCTACGTACAAGGACGGGCCCCATCATAAAGTCCTGTATATCTACAGTATCGACTCCACATTTCTAACATATCTTTACCACAGCAGCCTAGAATGGGAAAACACAAAAAAAATCCAACTAAAAAGATTACAGATTACTATAAACTTCCAGGAGCCACTCAAGAGGCTGGCTCGGATCCCTCAGATGAGTCAGCAGATGAGGGGAGCCCTGCCTCATCGCATCATGACATGAACCTGTCCAAAAGCTCTATGGCACAAATTGAAGGTATGTTCCAGTCTTATATGGCGAAGACTGTGGAAGCCATTAAGAAGGATATTGCCGAGTTGGGACAAAGAACCCAATGGCTAGAAGAAACAACGGATCAGATTGTGGAGGCCCAAGGGCAGGAGAGGAAAGAGATTAATCAAAACTCCACCCGAATAATGGCTCTTGAAGACAATTATGAAGATCTGGAAAACTGGTCGCAAAGGCATAATCTGAGGATAAGGGGGATACAGAGAGAAGTCCAGAATCTCCAACAATACCTGAAAGAGGCGCTCGATAAGCTACCACCTGACGCTCCTGGATCATTACTGGAAATTGAAAGTGCTCACAGGGCATTGGGTGCCACAAGAAATCCTGAGATCCCAAGGACGCTATTTTGAGTTTCCTCAGACAACAAGCCAGGGACCTAGTATTGGCGGCTGCCAGGATGTCACAAGAAATCAAAGGTCCTGACGACTCAATACTCCTCATCTTTGCGGATCTCTCCCCCATCATCCTATCCTGGCCAGACGTAGGGAGATGAAGCCTCCACTGGGGGTCTTGATTCAGCACAAGATACCGATGGGGCTTTCCGTTCGCCATCATATTCCAACATAGAGGCAAAACATATTCAGCCCATTCACTGGAAGATTGCTGGTCCACCCTCAAATTGCTTAATTTGGTTCCTTATCCAGAAGAGGAAAGAAATAAGGAACAAAAAAACTTACCCAATCCATCCAGACAATGGACAGAAGTACCCAATAGTACTATACGGAAAACATCTTCCACCATCACTGGGGGTCATTCCCCATTGAAGAAGCTGAAACCCTTCCTTCTACAGACTTCAGAGACCCAAGCTCAACAAGATTTGTCACATGTCAATTGGAAACGTCTTTGAAATTGCATCATTACCTAGAGGCGATCTGTAATTAACGGATCCAAGACAGGGACATTCAGAACTTTTATTTCTTAATTGTCATGATAGTGAGACTGACCATTGAGTACTGGCTAGAATGTTGTTACCATTTATAATGTTTATGATAATTAACAAAAGAAAAAACAAAAAAAAAGTAATTATTTATTTTCTACTAAGTTAAGGGATGTTTACCCTTATATGTAATATACCCCCCCCCCCCCCCCCCGCCCCGGGGAATTTCTATTAACCCCTCCTGAAAAGGGACTTAAGGATGACTGGATTTTCCATTTCTCCCCACCAAGGGTGCCAGAATGTCCGACTGGCGTAGGAGGTTTCGTTTAGTAGAAATGGCTATGTTTATAAAACATTATATTTTTTTTAACCATTTTTTTTTCTTCCTTTCCCCTCCCTCTGGCACACTCCCATTGCAGGGATTCCTGGCAGGGATGCAACAGATTTGCGGAAGAGGCTTCGGTGTCCTCTCGGCCTCTTAGTACCACCAAAGCTCCGACAGAGTAAGGTAAGATGGCATGACACTATAAGCTTCACTAGATACTACGGTTATGTCTGACACTGAGTTTACATTCATGACACATAATATTAAGGGCTTTAATTCCCAATTTAAAAGAAGGAAAGGTTTTATATACTGCAAGGACACTATGCCCTCTGTATTGTTTTTAGGGGAGGCTGACCAACTCTATCAGACCAACTCCCCCCTCCCCCTTTTTAAAAAGATTACAGAAGACATACAGATATGGTCAAAATCTTACATTTCCTGGACTGGGTACATAACCACGGTAAAAACATTTATTTTACAAAAAATATTGTACTTATTTAGAACCCTTCCTATCACAGTGGACATGAAAGAATTAGACAAATTGCAAAACAAAATCTTTAAGTTTATCTGTCAGGATAGACCTCCTCGGATAGCGAGGAAAATAATGTATCGACACAAAACACAAATCTTAGGTTATACCAGAGAGCAGCCCAGGTATCGTTTATCTCAGTTGCCCATTCAAGCAAACATCAACCTCTCTGGATCTTTGTGGAGAATTGGCAAATAAAACCACACACCTGGGATACTGTGATATGGGATCCTCACTCTCCTTGCACCAAACAACGCCACGCCAACCCTATGATCAACTCTACCCTGTCTACTTGGGCCTGGGCCAAGACTTTTAAACATTTAGTTCCACCACTTTCACCATTAGCAACTTTAAGGTCATTTCCCGGTTTTGAAGCAGACTTGCTTTGAATCCAAGCAGTGGTGGCTTACTAGCACGTTAGGTAGGTTAGGTGCCTGGTTTTCCAAAAACAAATTGATTCCCCATGAACAACTTATAACTCAGTACCAGATACCAAATAATGAGAATGATAGGAAATTCAAACATTGGCTCATCGCCATGACCCAAAGCACAGGACCACCAAAGCATACCTGGATAACGACTGTATGTAAGAATGTATTTTCCATGAAGGGATTTTTGGGTTCCTTATACTCTCTACTTAATGAGTCACAAAACAGCCAAAAAACAAACTTTATGTTAAAATGGGAACGGGACTAGAACGGAGCTAGATATAAACATGAGGAAGGAGGTGTGCTCTAACCTGTCAAGATGCTCCTTTCCATATAGCTTATTGGAGGTTTCGATCAAAGTTTTACATAGAATTTAAAATACACCATCTTTAATGAATAAAATATACCCACACTTAACATTATGTTACTGCTTATTAGTATGCTTCAACGATATGATACCATTTATAAGGGCAGAATGACACTATTACAGACTGTTTTGTGTATTGGTTGACCTGTTGTCCCTTACTGTATTGTTTCAACTTTGTCTTTAATAAAAAGATTGAATAAAAAAAAAAGAAGGAAATGAAATGTGATAAAAAGCAGATAGTCTAAGCAAGAGTAAGTAAAATACTAGATTCTGCCTGGGAAAGGAGGTCCGATGGAGGAGGTCAATCACATACAAAGTGGTGGTTAACTACAAGACAATGGATCAAAGGGATGTCTCATGTCTTATGTTTCAATTATTGTCTGACAACCTAGTTATTAACCCCAAAAGTGCCACGAGGGTCCTCCAGGACCCTCATGACACTAAGTACAAACATTCCCCCCAATAAACCACTAAATCTAAAGTAACCCTCCTCTACCCTAACCTATTAACCCGGACCTACCTAACCCCTATTAAACCCCCACCCTACTAATTACACCAAAAAAAAAAACACCTATGTTACCAAAAATAAAAAAACCTAAGGTACATAAAATAAAAAAACCTAAGGTACACCAAAAAAAAAAGTACATTACAAACCCCCCCTCACTACAAAATATAATAAAAAAACTGCCCCGGCTGGGCCTTTGATGATTCCGCGTTCTAAAAAAAAAAATATAAATAAAAAACTAACGGAGCTCGGTACTCGCGGAACTCCCTGACGCTAAGGAGGCATCCAGAGCCTCTTCCGGTAGGTTTTACTTTTTTTTTTTTTAGAGCGCGGATTCATCAAGGGCCTAGCCGAGGCAGAAGAGGAGAAGGCCGGGAACATCGGGGACAGGTATGTTTTCAATTTATAATGTTTATTATTTATTTATTTTTTGTGTTAATGTGTGATTAATGTTATGTATCTTTTTTCCAGGGGCCGAACAGGAGAACAGAAGATGGACGGGGACATGCTGTAAAGGTAAGTTTAATACTGTATTTGTACTATTTATTTATTATATGTAATGTTTAATTCTTTACTAATCTGATGTTTCTTTTTTTCTTAGGGGGTGCGATCAAAAGGGACATCTGCAAAGGTAAGTGGTTTTATTTATTCTACTTTAGCTTAGATTTAGGGGGTATTGTATAGATAGGGGGTGATGTTTAGATAGGAGTTTAAGTATAGAAAGGGGTGATGTCTTGATTAAGTATAGAAAGGGGGGAAATGTATTGTAGTTAGGGGCATATTTATAATTTATTTATCACTGTAATGTTATGGATATTTGTGTATGCCTTTTTCTTTGCAGGTGTGTAATAATTTTTGTTATTTTATGTAGTGGCTGGGGGGTTTGTGATGTTTTATTTTTTTTGTAGTGGGGGGGTTTGTAATGTCCTTTTTTGTGTTTACTGTAGGTTTTTTTATTTTATGGACCTTAGGGGTTTTTTTTTGTACCTTAGGTTTTCTTATTTTATGTACCTTAGTTATTTTTTTTTTATGTACCTTAGTTTTTTTATATTTTTGGTAACATAGGTGTTATTTATTTTGTGTAATTAGTAGAGTGGGGGGTTTAATAGGGGGTTAGGTAGGTAGTGTTAGGTAGGTAGGGGTTAATAGGTTAGGGTAGAGGGGGGTTAGTTAGATTTAGGGGTTTATTGGGAGGGAGAATAGTGTAGTGTACTGTTTGTACTTAGTGTCATGAGGGTCCTGGATGACCCTCATTGCACTTATGGGGTTAATAATAGGCTTTTCATTGTCCTATGATAGTCTTCATAGACCCTTATGGGACCGATTGGATTAAAAAGAGACTTACATGGGTCTGTATAGACCCCATAAGGGATGGGTGGGGTTAGATGGAGGCTTAAGGGGGATCTGTATAGATCCTCATAAGTAATGGGATTAAATAGGGCTAGATGGGGTTAAGGGTTATAAGGTCCAGATAGGTTTTAGGGTTAGATTGGCCCAGTAAGGGGTAGATAGGCCCAGTTAGGGTTAGATAGGCTTTAGTATGGGTTAATGGGGTATAGATAGGGTTACGGGGTAATGGGGTATAGTTAGGTTTAATAGTGTAGTATAGTGCTTAGACTTTGTCATGAGGGTCCTGGAGGACCGTCATGGCACTTGTAGGGTTAACCTAGGGGTTGGTAGTGTCATATTGGACTGAGGGGGTTAATTATAGCCTCATGGGGCTTTGTATAGAGCCATGAGTTATAGGGTTAATTAAGGGCTTATGGGGGTCTGTTTTTACCCCCATGAGTAACAGTGTTAATTAAGGGCTTATGGGGGTCTGTATTGACCCCCATGTATAATGGGGTTTATTTTAGTCTCATGGGGCTCTTTATAGAGCCCCATGAGTTACAGGGCTAATTAAGTGCTCATGGGGCTCTGCATTGACCCCCATGAGTGACAGGGTTAATGAAGGGCTTATGGGGTCTGTATTGACCCCCATGAGTGATGGGGTTAATTAAGGTCTTATGGGGGTCTGTATTGACCCCCATTAGTGATGGGGTTTATTTTAGTTTCATGGGGCTCTTTATTAATAGATATTATACAAAGAGAGTGGGTGGCTCTAGGTGAAAGAGAGAATCTGGGGAATACACAAGGGGTGCTACTTAAGGATATAAATAACTTAAATGGCTGAAGAAGGAAAGAAAAGTATCCTTTTATATTAAAGTGCACACCCTCTGCCTTAATAACAATATAGAACAGTAAAATTAAAACTTAACGTTTAATAATCAATATTAAAATAATAGTAAAATCCTGAAAGACTGACGAGATCCAATGTATAATGAGATCTGAAATAGTAAGGACTACCTAATTTAATAAGGAAAAATTGTAAACTGGGAATAAACACTTTATCCTCCTATATAAGGTGCTAGGTGATTATAAAGTGCAAATAAATTGTGGAATACTAATAAATAGCAAAAACATAGGTCCTGAAATTCAAAGGCCTATATGTTTGCTTGATATGTATTCCATATACATAAAGTGACTTGTGCTACAAATGTGATGTCACTAGTAAATATTGCACCTTCATATAAATATGATATTTTAAAGTGCTAAGTGCCAGTATCAATAGAATAAATTGATATAATAAATATATATAATAGTGAATACAATATATATTATATATGAAGTGCCAGTGCTTATGAGGATATGTTCAGATAATCCAGTATGATTTAATGTGGGGAAGTCCTATATCGTTGTAATTATTTATCAGAGTCACTATACGAACTTAGGAGCTGTGGTTTATTAAATTCCACCTCTGCATCATATTGAGAAGTATATTGTACATTTAAAGCAGGTAGGAATCATATTATGCGATCTTTGTAACATCAGATATTGTCTAATGTCGGATTAGCACAGCTCCTGTGTTCCTAAGCTATCCGCGCGAGGTCTAGGCGTCTGCGTGTGACGTCATGACGTGGCCACGCGGTATAGAACGTGCAACCCGACGCACGTTTCTGAATATTTCATCAGGGGTTACCGAAGGAGTCTCTTAGGGAGCTATTTATGCTCAGTGGTTGTCATAGCAACCTCAGGGGCTAATAAAATCATATGCATTAAAAGAAATATGCGATCTTAAAATATTACTGTTGATATGGTGGGATATAATCTGAACCAGTGCCATGTTGTTACATGGCTATGCTGTGGCAATATTATAATAAGTAGAATGATGATCCTGGCAGAAACTGGAAACAGGACAGTGTCCTACATGTAATAAATATTGACTATATTGAGAATGTGACAATCATATATTAGATATAGGCTTAGATATATAAATGTAGATGCACTACTATTATAGTGTCATATGGCTCAAAGGTTAGCCTAATGTATAAATAGGGCTATTATGATTGAAGGATAGGGATAGTATTCCAATATTATATAATATACTTGGTATTCCACGTGTGCTATGATGAAATGTGAATTATGCTATGTTCTTCTATATCTAGGGTTATTGAGTATTATAGAATACATGCCCAGATATAGAAAGATATTGCTCTACAATAATAACCTCCTTGATTCTTTTCCTTATTGCCTTCACGGTTATCGTACAAAGTACATGGAGGGAAGAATTTATAATGTCATTGTAGCAAATTTATTCACATTCATCAAGTATTGTATTATATTTGAAATGTCGGACATCACACATATTAAATGTTAAATGGAGGCCCTAAATAAATGGTGTAAAAGTGAATCCATCATTTAGACCCCATGGTTTTTTGGTCTTAAGTGTAAAAATCCAGTAGGCCTCCTTTTTTAATAATTCCCTATCAATATTGCCTCTTCTAATATTTTGTTTCACGCCGTCAATGGCTATAAAGGAAATAATTCTTAGGTCTCCATTATGGTGGGAATTAACATGATTTGCCACTGGTGTGTCATATTCTTTGGTGATACTATATACATGTTCTAAGATTCTGCGTCTCAGTTCTCTACAGGTTTTTCCTACATAGTTCATACCACATTTGCATAGCATGAGATATATTACCTCTACAGTTTTGCATGTTATTAACTGTTGGATCTTAAAATAATTTTTTCCATCTTTTGAGGGGAATGTTTTTGTAGTTTTAACATATTTACATGCTTTACACGATAAACATTTGAAGCAGCCCTTTGTTCTGTTAAGCCAGGTATTGAAGGGATACCAGTGGGGCAATATTTAAGAATCAAAAGAAATTGCTCCAGTCAAATTAATTTTGAGATGGAAGCCAGAGAGTTACAGCACCGTTTTAAAGAGAGAGGGTATAAAATTAAACCCCTAAAAAGAGCATATCAAAGAGCACAAGCAGTAGACAGAGAATCACTGCTGTCTAATAAAAATAAAGGCCAAGATGAAGTGGTTAGATGTATAGGAACCTATAATGGAAAATGGCATGAAATCAGGAAAATATTCAGTGACCATTGGAAGATCCTACTAGATGATGATGATTTAAGGCTATTTTTGAGTAATCAAGCTCAAATCACTAGTAGAAGAGCAACTAACCTGAGAGATATACTAACTAGAAGCCATCTTGAAGGTGCTAGAAACAATACCTGGCTTAAAAGAACAAAGGGCTGCTTCAAATGTTTATCGTGTAAAGCATGTAAATATGTTAAAACTACAAAAACATTCCCCTCAAAAGATGGAAAAAATAATTTTAAGATCCAACAGTTAATAACATGCAAAACTGTAGGGGTAATATATCTCATGCTATGCAAATGTGGTATGAACTATGTAGGAAAAACCTGTAGAGAACTGAGACGCAGAATCTTAGAACATGTATATAGTATCACCAAAGAATATGACACACCAGTGGCAAATCATGTTAATTCCCACCATAATGGAGACCTAAGATATATTTCCTTTATAGCCATTGACGGCGTGAAACAAAATATTAGAAGAGGCAATATTGATAGGGAATTAGTAAAAAAGGAGGCCTACTGGATTTTTACACTTAAGACCAAAAAACCATGGGGTCTAAATGATGGATTCACTTTTACACCATTTATTTAGGGCCTCCATTTAACATTTAATATGTGTGATGTCCGACATTTCAAATATAATACAATACTTGATGAATGTGAATAAATTTGCTACAATGACATTATAAACTCTTCCCTCCATGTACTTTGTACGATAACCGTGAAGGCAATAAGGAAAATAATCAAGGAGGTTATTATTGTAGAGCAATATCTTTCTATATCTGGGCATGTATTCTATAATACTCAATAACCCTAGATATAGAAGAACATAGCATAATTCACATTTCATCATAGCACACGTGGAATACCAAGTATATTATATAATATTGGAATACTATCCCTATCCTTCAATCATAATAGCCCTATTTATACATTAGGCTAACCTTTGAGCCATATGACACTATAATAGTAGTGCATCTACATTTATATATCTAAGCCTATATCTAATATATGATTGTCACATTCTCAATATAGTCAATATTTATTACATGTAGGACACTGTCCTGTTTCCAGTTTCTGCCAGGATCATCATTCTACTTATTATAATATTGCCACAACATAGCCATGTAACAACATTGCACTGGCTCAGATTATATCCCACCATATCAACAGTAATATTTTAAGATCGCATATTTCTTTTAATGCATATGATTTTATTAGCCCCTGAGGTTGCTATGACAACCACTGAGCATAAATAGCTCCCTAAGAGACTCCTTCGGTAACCCCTAAAGGAAATATTCAGAAACGTGCGTCGGGTTGCACGTTCTATACCGCGTGGCCACGTCATGACGTCACACGCAGACGCCTAGACCTCGCGCGGATAGCTTAGGAACACAGGAGCTGTGCTAATCCGACATTAGACAATATCTGATGTTACAAAGATCGCATAATATGATTCCTACCTGCTTTAAATGTACAATATACTTCTCAATATGATGCAGAGGTGGAATTTAATACACCACAGCTCCTAAGTTCGTATAGTGACTCTGATAAATAATTACAACGATATAGGACTTCCCCACATTAAATCATACTGGATTATCTGAACATATCCTCATAAGCACTGGCACTTCATATATAATATATATTGTATTCACTATTATATCTATTTATTATATCAATTTATTCTATTGATACTGGCACTTAGCACTTTAAAATATCATATTTATATGAAGGTGCAATATTTACTAGTGACATCACATTTGTAGCACAAGTCACTTTATGTATATGGAATACATAACAAGCAAACATATAGGCCTTTGAATTTCAGGACCTATGTTTTTGCTATTTATTAGTATTCCACAATTTATTTGCACTTTATAATCACCTAGCACCTTATATAGGAGGATAAAGTGTTTATTCCCAGTTTACAATTTTTCCTTATTAAATTAGGTAGTCCTTACTATTTCAGATCTCATTATACATTGGATCTCGTCAGTCTTTCAGGATTTTACTATTATTTTAATATTGATTATTAAACGTTAAGTTTTCATTTTACTGTTCTATATTGTTATTAGGGCAGAGGGTGTGCACTTTAATATAAAAGGATACTTTTCTTTCCTTCTTCAGCCATTTAAGCTCTTTATTAATATACACGCTTTAAACCATAATTCCTCTGGTTAAATGCATTAGAAATCACTTTCCATCTAATCATTTTATTAGTTTTATATTTCTCATCTCTCATCTTTATGATCTTATTACATTTGGAAATGGTATGTATGTCTTGTTTTCTGACTACTAAGTGTTCTAAAGGTAAGTAGTCCCTATGGTTGTCCGGGGAAAAAACTCTTCGGTTTCAATTTGTTTTTTATACAAATATAGTCTAGCCAGGTTATATTAGAAACCTGATATTTTTGTAGTATTTTTTGATAATAAATAAAGGTATTTTTTCATAAAGATCTCCTATATGTTTAATTCCATTAATCCTCCATTTCTGCAAGTCTATTTTTTTGTTGTCATATTGTAATAAACTTATGGGGGATACAAGCAATGGATACTTAGTTAATTCCCATAGATTTATTTTCTTGTACCAATAATTTAGCATTGAACGTATGCCTCCAAATAGATCTAAGTTCACACTAATTTCACTTCTAGCCTCGGGAGCCACAATAAGAGATCAGTTGGAAAATCCCCTATCAGATCCTCTTCTAATCTAAACCATTTAGATTATTTGGAAGATAGATTCCATCTCAATAGATGGTTTATCAAAATAGCATTATGTATTTCTAGAACAGAAGGTGCTGCTAAACCTCCTCTTTCAATCCTCATTTTGATAATATTTAAATTCAAACAAGGTTTCCTATCATTATTTATATATTTGTTTACTAATCTTTGTATGAGGTTAATCATATATTTGGGTACCACTTGTGGGATACATATCAATTCAATCCTGCCTGACCATGATAAGTGATCGGGTTTCCACTGTAATATGGTCTGTTTAATCTGTCCATACATTGTCATAATGTTATCTTTTAAAATTGATTTAGTTGAAGGTTTAAAATGTATTCCCAAATGTTTTATACCTTTGCTATTCCAATTGAGTTTATACTTATTTTTTAGAAGATTGATCTCAAAATCTTTTAATCCTATTATTAAAGTTTCAGATTTTATATTGTTGATCTTTAAGCATGAAAATGTGTTTTATTTTTCCAGCATATTGAATAGGATTGACAAGGATGTTTCTAGCTCTGTTAATGTTAACACTATATAGTCTCCGAACATTAGAACTTTATGTTGTTTTTCCCCAATATTTATTCCCTTGATTAAGTTTGTAGTTCGTAAAAGTTCGGCCAATGGTTCCAATGTTAAAATAAAAATTACTGGAAACATTGGACATCCTTGTCTTGTCCCATTTGATATGCGCACACCATGTGGTAGAATATAAAGGCACAGAATGTATATTTATATCAAAGAAACTAATTATCTCCTCTTTCAATTTATAGACAATTTCTTAAGATTTTAACTGAATTGTGTCCATCCTCCAATGTCTAGTCTTATCTCCAAATTGTTGGTCCTCGATATTCCTACTTAAGATTGTATGGTCTGACCAGGAAATATCTCCAATATTTACTGATTTAACTAATTCTAAAGTGTGTATATCTGTTAGAAAATAGTCTATCCTAGTGTAACAGCAATGTCTTCCAGAGAAGCATGTATAATCTTTTATCTCTTATCTCTGGGTTAAAGGATCTCCAACAATCATATAATCCATTTTTAAAGATTTCTAATTTCTTAGCTATACACACAATAGCCAGCTGGCCAGACAAGTAGATATTCTCTTCTATGGATGGGAGTTGGAGACACTGCCCTTTAATCATAGGCTGGGCTTGCCTGGGTACACTATTATACTTTATTTCCCTTTGATCCCATGAAGGTTACAGTTACACATTACATAAAAACATTATAAACACATGAATAAGTAGTGCCCCCAATCCCAATTTTTTTAAATGTGAAAGTAAGTGTATAATCCTTTTAGATGGTATTTAAGCTATGATTTTAGCTGAACAGTTTATAGTAGCCCCAGCAGTGCTCATTCTGTCCCCATCTGCTGGGAAGAAAACAATATTCACCTTTCCTAAACAACTGGCACATCAACATTCAAGCTTTTATATATAAGCTAACACCTTTTAAATCATAAATCAATTCTTTAAAGAAACATAGACAGCTCCATGCATATAACAGCATTGTATTTGCTCTGTTTAACAAAATCAAAAGTTTTTTATGAATAGTGAATATGGATGAATATTGACCAAGGATAAAAAAATTACATGTTAAATTAGTTTAAAAATAAAAAAAACTCTCATACATGGTTGTTTTGAAGAAAAAAGACCTTGAAACTGAATAAGGAAAGTGCAAGTTATCTCTCAGCAGACTAGCAAATATATTTCCTGCACTGGGACAATTTTAAGCAATCACAAAAGGGGCTTCTTATAAGGATAATGACACACAAGTTCACACAATCTGTATGAAGGCGCAGTATGATAAAGGATGTGTGTAGTTTCAGAACAGGACTATCAGAGTTCACACTTTCTGTTTGAAGGTGCAGTTCCAGGGTTCAGTGTAAATTGTCAGAACAGAAACAGAAATTCTAATACTGTCTGTATGAAGGTGGATGTATGCATAGGCTGTGTGTAGTCTCAGGATTAGCAGAGCTCACACTTTCTGTATAAAGGGGCAGTATCCATATACTTTGTGTAATATCAGGAATAGCACATCTCACACTGTCTGTATGAAGGTGCAGTGTCACAGTATTATGGAGTGAGACACAGGCCTCTCAGCCAATAGAAAGCGAGGTAGCCGTAGATGATTGATAGAGAGAGATTATAAAGTTGCGTTCCACCCACCCATGCATTGACTGTGTTATAGATTCTGATGAAGTAGCATGCAGGTCCCGGAGTTGGTGGTTTGAGCAGAGTGAGAGAGAGAGTTGGAAAGTTGTGAGAGCAGTATCTTCCGGTTTTGTTATTTTATATTCATCTAATTACGATTTTACACTTAATCTCTGATTACACATATTTACAGATTACACATAATACAAATACACATAAATTAAATTGCACACATAGATACACATAGAGTTAGGTCACTCCCCCCATCCCCCACACCCCATCAGTTAACATTTAATAAATACACATAAAACATTATTTTTTTTCAACATATATATACAGTAACACTTATTTTTACTTAATAACTCATTAAATTATTTTGGGGATTGCAATGCAGGGAGGAGAGAGAAGTGGAGAGGCGGGGTTTAGGAGATGAGGAGAGGGAGGTGGCCCTTGGGAGTGGTGGAGGAGAGGAGGAGGAGGTGAGGAGTGGCGGAGGAGAGGAGGAGGTGGGGGAGGTGAGGAGTGGTGGAGGAGGTGAGTAGTGAAGGAGGAGAAGAGGTGGAAAAGGTAAGGAGAGGCAGAAGAGAGGAGGAGGAGGAGAGTGGCGGAGATGGAGAGGAGCGGAGGAGATGAGAATAGTGGAGTAGAGGAGGTTTGTGGTGGCAGGGTGCCCATAGAAATAGCCGTAGGCTCATTGCAGGCCGCAAATGCGGAGGTGGAGGCTTTACGGCGCGTCACAAGCGGTTACAAACGCCCACAGAAGCGGGACTTTGAAAAAAAAAACACAAAACACGCAATGACTAAATACGGACTTACACAAAAAAATACGAGCGGAACGGACAACCCGCGCACAGCGGAAAACATTCAAAAAACGACACACAAAAATAAAATAAAAACCTTACCCACAGCAAGGGGGGACACCCAGGACGTCTGGAAGACAGGTTACATCTCAATTTCAGTCCAATTTACAAAGTTTAGACACTCGAAAATCCCCTAAGCGAGAGAAAAAATGGCCTCCACAAAAAATGAAAACGAGGGTACACAACCCCTAAAGCCGCAAAACACAGCCAATCACATACGACTTTTACAAAAACCTGTACGACCTACAACATACACCATAAGTCAGTATGCTAAATCCTCCACACCCGCGTACCACATACACATTAGCCGCCATTGTACGACACTAACTTACAAAATGCGGAAGTACCCAGCTACACAAAAGGCTTCACCTCGTGCATGCAGCCTTTTTACACTACACACTGCACACATTGCTAAAACTTACACCTCAGCTCACCAAGAGTGCAAATCTACATTGTATGCTGCAGGAACATCAAAACAGATTGTTAGCTCTTCAGTACATTCCTTGCTGCATATATTAATTACAAATAGGTAAAGTACTATAATAAGGAGTAAGGAAACTATTTGCTTTCTGAACAGCTTCAATCCTTCTTGGAATGTTTTTATGCAAATCCTCAACTGTGTGTAATGGAATATTGCATCAATTTGAAGGAACATTTTTTTTATTTCATTACTTCAATGTTAAACTTTTATATTCTCATTTGCAGCATTATAACTAACTAGTAGTTATGTCTTATTTTGTTAATTTTTAATACAAACGTCAGAGGTAGAACACTATTATAGAAGTTTTTATTATAATTTTATGTTGTCATGACACAGGGTCAACTCTCTGTCTGTGCACAGGGTCCACACCTCCCTACCTGGAGCAGACTGCTGAATTTTGGTAGCCTTTCCAGAGATCAGACAGCCACAAACAGAGCATGGAAATCCCAGCAACCAGCAAAAGAACACAATATTACTACTTATGTATTAACTAGAAGATGTTTTATTAAACAGGCTACAACATATTTCTAGGAACAATTTAACAGTGACTTAGACAGTAACAGAAAGTAATAAAACACATTACGAAAAGTAATTATATAGTGGTGCCGTTAAACAAACTAGATCACTAAATCAGAAGGCTGGTTTAACCTGATTAATCAGAGCTATGGAATAATGTGTGACTGCTAAGTAAGCTGGTTGTTTACATCACTCCAAGAGCGAAGAGAATACCACACACAGCCATGACTGACTTGTGAAAATTATGAAAATTATGCTGGCGATCTACTGTGGTTTATTCCACTTGTGCTAGTTTGCTTGGTTTACATTAGGTATATTTTATATTTAACAGGCCTATTGTGATAAAACTCTATATTAGCTTAATGCAAGTTGTTAACCTGTAGCAAGAATTCAAAATGATTTAAAAATGAATAAAAAGGGAGATCAGTGTTAGATATATGTGATATGTATATGTTACCTTCAAGTTTTTTTACAGATCAATAACACAGGATGATATATGTCATTTAGATTTGAACGTTAACAAAAAGCAGCATTTCACATTTGCATCTAGTTTTCTTGATATTTTTATAATTGAAGGGCTTTTTTTTTTACATGACATTTTTCAATTTCAAATACTTCTAATATCATATATAACAGTTGTCAAACTGCGAGACGTCGTCACGCTTTGCGAGTTGCGTACGAATTCGGCGAAGCAAGCCCTTAAACCGTAGCACTTAAGCGATGAGCAAGCCGTTAACCCACTACAACGCGCAGGACTTAGCCGAAAAACACTTTATAAACGCGGGATCGCCTTGGAGTGCAAGCGCTAGTTTTATATATAATACATACATCTCCAGAACATATCTAAATATCTTGGTTCACATACTTGTTGTTAGATACCTGCTTTCATTTAGTATTCACCTAGGGCCCTATTAAATTCGAGCTGCGGAAATAATAGGTGAAAACGCAAGTCCTACGTAGTTTAAAAATGAAACCGTTTCCGACGCTATTAAATTCAAAGTGCTGCGAGATACGAGCGATGGATGCGAATGCGTACACGTTCGTATTTGCGCATGAGGTACGATATCTCGGATCACTTTGCGTATGAAAAGAGCGCGAAATACGTGATACGTACCACTTAACCTGACGGCAGTATGCCTTTAAAAGGGAGCCAAAACAGAACATAATTGACTGTGCTGGAGCTTTTGCAAGTAGACACACAGGTCTAGGCGTTGGTGGGTTTTTGGTGAGCAAGGAGAGAGAGAAGAGAGAGGAGAGAATTTCAATTTTTGATCTTTTGAACTAGCAGATAATTTAACCCTTTGTTTACAATACACATAATTACTGATATCACATAATTCACACACATAGATTAATACGTACACATAGCTACACCTAGTGGTAGGCCACTGCACACCTACACCCCCCCCCCAATACCTTACCCCCCCCTCCCCCCACACATAATACTACACATAATACTTGCATCTTTTTTTACCTCCTAAACCAACACACATATTATCTTGATTTATCGTTAATTTATTTTCAGAGGAGTTTAGAGGAGAGGAGGTGGTAAGGCAAGAGAGGCGCGGAGGAGAGTGAGGAGAACATCTGAGGAGAGGAGGAGGATGAGGAGGGAGAGGAGGAGGGAGAGGAGGAGGAGGAGGGAGAGGAGGAGGAGGGAGAGGAGGAGAAGGTAGAGGAGGAGGAGGTGGAGGGTGAGGAGGAGGAGGGAGAGGAGGAGGAGAGCAAGGAGAGCAGGGGGGGAGGGAAGTGCCCCCAGAGCTAGGAATTCAAGTGGAAGGGGCAGAGGGTCAGGGGCCTGATCCCTTTGTGGGAGGTAGTGGGGATGAGGGAGCGGCCCCAGGGATAGAACAGGAAGACCAGGCACCGTTTGTAAGGCAACGGGTTGTGGCAAGGCCCAGGGCCCCCAATTATACCCTAGAGGAGATCCAGGTTCTCCTCAGGGAAATCTGTGCCCGCCAGGGGATTATATGTGGTGGCAGAGACATTAATGCCAGCCAGAGGCAGCAGGCCTGGTCCCAAATTGCCAGAGCTGTGTCGGCAGTAGGGGTCACTAATAGGGACTGGAGGGCAGTGCGGCACAAGTTCGATGATTTAAAGATTGCTGTGAAAAGAAAGATGTCCGATGAGGCAGCAGCTGCACGTCAGACTGGTGGTGGTCCCGCGGTCCCTTTTGTTTACAAGGAATGGGAGAGGACAGTGATGCGCTTCATCCCTTGTGAATCTGTGGTGGGAATACCAGGACAGATGGACACAGATCGTCCTAACACCCTGCAATGTGAGTATCATATCACACACATGGTTGGCTGAGATTGTGGGGGGATGGGCTGTCCAAAAGCCTGCAGATAACATGCTGTATGTATGTATGTATGTATGTATGTTTGTATGTATAAATAGGCTTGTGTTCTGGCTGTTGTATATAATGAGCTGTATCCCTCTAGAACAGGGGTGGGTAAGGAGGGCCACATACATGCCGGACTTTCAAGATATCCTTTTTGGGCACAGGTGAGTCAATCCGGATGACTGAAAAGGCGATTGGCTCACCTGTGTGGCCCTCCAGGCCCGAACCTGCCCACCCTTGCTCAAGAATTATATGGCCTCCTACACCCCTGCCCACACACAGGGATAATTCACATACAATAGCACTGTAAGCCTGATGGTTGACTAAAAATGTATGGGGCGACAAAAACCATTTCAGTCCTGGTAGTAAACCTATCATGTTCATAATTTGTCTCCCTGAAATGTCAATTTCTAATTATATCCAGATTGATAGCAATAGAGCAGGGTGTCCAAAGTCAAACTTGCTGGGCTGCGCACAGGCCTGGATATGTGGATTTCCTTTATGTGAACAGATGAGTCAATTAGACTTAATGACTTGGAGAATGATATTCTCAGCTGGATGTAGCATGGCTATCCCCAAATGCAGGCCTAACTTTGGCCTCCACTGCGATCGAGAATAAAAATTTGGCTGTGCGGCATATGTGGATACAGACTCTGTAGCACTGCATGTGTGTCATATACTGTCCTAACCTGGCCCATGTCTCAGCTGCATATTAACAGCCATTGCTGGAAACTTGTCAGATTGGTCAGTCACACACTGCACAGCAGATGCAGCAGAGCACATGTCTGAGGCACATGCAGTACACATTCATATGAGCCATGATCCACAATGCTCATTATGCAGCCCGTGGCTCATCTGTGTAACACAAGCACCATAGTCATCATAGCCACAAGTGCCCGGGAGGAAGTGCCCCGGGAGGAATTGCCCCGGCCACAAGTGCCCCGGGAGGAAGTGCCCCGGCCACAAGTGCCCCGGGAGGAAGTGCCCCGGGAGGAAGTGCCCCAGGAGGAAGTGCCCCGGCCCCAAGTGCCCCTGGAGGAAGTGCCCCGGCCACAAGTGCCCCGGGAGGAAGTGCCCCGGCCCCAAGTGCCCCGGGAGGAAGAGCCGCGGAGTCGCCGGCCGCGGAGTCGCCAGCCGCCCAGTCGCCAGACCTTCAGGCCCTCTGCCACCTCTCCCTGGCCAATTACGGAACATCATGGCTCACATAGAACAAGAGGACCAGGCCCAAAGCCAGAGAGCACGGCAAATGCTGGACATAAGCGAAAGACAATTGGCTGCTAGCAGGGCCATCATCTATTGACCAATTCACACTGTGTGTGAAATCGCTTAGTATCACATGATCCCTGTTTTATAGTGTCTGTTTATTCTGGCAACCATATGGTTGTTGTATGCGCATTAATGGTTATGTTGATTAAATGTCGTGTTATATGCTGTTGGTTAATGTGGGGTCCTGACCACATGTGACCCTAGGAGATGCTATGCATTACCCTGAGGATGTTGTCTGTTTCCTCTTCAGATATCCTCAGATTTGCCACAGCCCCTTGCCATACTAGGATCTCTTCACAACACACACATGATATTAATGCACAGTCTTGTCCATTTCTGTTTGTACTCTGTGTATGAAATAAAGTATGATTATGTTATACTGTTATCACTGTTTCTGTGTGTTTGTACCATATCATGCTTTCTAGTTGCGAGAATACAGATAGAATGAAGTGTCATTGTTCAATACATATATCTGTGTGTGATTACATAGATACATATGCTACATTAATCTGTACCTTGCCAATATACATGTAGGTGCAAGTCGGAGGGGTGTGAATTCTGAAATCAAGTCTATAGACATGCAGGGTTGTATATAATGACTTGAAGGGCTCAACTTGAATGATATGAATCGACATTCATGATTATGTAGTAATGTAAACGCAGATTGACCCGAATAGTTACACCACTAACTGATGGTGCTGAGCACATCTGACTTTCAGGGTAATTGACTTCTTACATGGTAAATATCCAGGATTACACAAACATTGAGTGAAAAAAAATGGTTTAATTGTTCACAAAGCCACACAGTGACAAATTACCAACGGCCTGCTCAGTATCATGGTGGAGGTGGGTAGGATACAGAGTTCCAGTAACACACGGAAATAGGGACATGGGGCCAGAATGCACGCAGGGGGGGTGGCATTGGTATAGATGATCAGTTGAGGGGGGGATATACAGTGCATCATCCAACGTGAGGCAATATCAGTTATATTATTAAATATATCAGGATAACATTCAATATTCAAACCCAACAATACAGAAGGAGATATGCTCATGGGGAGAAGTAATCTGTAGTCTTGTGTGTGTGCGCAACACACACTCCTATGCAACTGCAGAGGTAGAAGTGCTCAATCAGTCAATGTTAGAACCCCCGTAGGTCATGTCACTGGAAATGGCACTATGAGAGAAGACTCTACATACCTAAGTTTGGACACTCAGATGGGAACCTGACCAGGACCATATCAGTGTGTTCAAAATAATTTCATGTGTTAGCAGAACAACCAACAAACTGGCCAGTTCGAGGTGTATTCTGTTCTGTGAATGAGCATCTCTATTATCTGCTGTTGCATATTCATAACTGAAGGTAAACGGAACCTCATTAACAGTTATGTTCCAAGGCTAGAGTTACTCTTCCCCATATGTACAGGGAGGATCACATCAGCACAGAGGAAGAGATTTGGAAGGAAGTATAATACAGGCTTCCCAATAGTCCAAGTAGAGGAGAGAATGGCAGATCTAAAGCAATAGGTACATATAAATCGATGTAGAGGATGTGATATCACTGACATATGAACATACATGATGCAATGTGACAATAGCATAGTCCTGGAACGTGGGAATGCTCATCATTCCTTGTTCTGACCGTGGAAAGGGACTCATCTTTGCGATCTGAAACATAAAAGGAACATGTCAATATTTACATTGCACATGCTCCCGGAGCGCTTACTTCGTCACTTACAGTGGTTATAAAAAGTCTACACACTACTTTAAACAAATTAGCCAATGAAAAATCATTTCAGAACTATATCCACCTTTAATGTGACATATAAACTATACAACTCAATTGTAAAACAAACTGAAATCTGTAAGGTGGAGGGAAGAAAAAAACAAAGAAAACTAATGTGGTTGCATAAGTCTGCACACTCTCTTATAACTGGGGATGTAGCTGTGTTCAGAATGAAGCAATCACATTCCAAATCGTGTTAAATAGGAGTCAGCATACACCTGCCATCATTTAAAGTGCCTCTGATTAACCCCAAATTAAGTTAAGCTGCTCTAGTTGGTCTTTCCTGAAATGTTCTTAGTCGCATCCCACAGCAAAAGCCATGGTCCACAGAGAGCTTCCAAAGCATCAGAGGGATCTCATTGTTAAAAGGTATCAGTCAGGAGAAGGGTACAAAATTTTTTCCAAGGCATTAGATATACCATGGAACACAGTTAAGCCAGTCATCATCAAGCGGAGAAAATATGGCACAACAGTGACATTACCAAGAACTGGAGCTCCCTCCAAAATTGATGACAAGACCAGACGTAAACTGGTCTGGGAGGCTACCAAGAGGCCTACAGCAACATTAAAGGAACTGCAGGAATATCTGGCAAGTACTGGCTGTGTGGTACATGTGACAACCCGTATTCTTCATATGTCTGGCGTATGGGGTAGAGTGGCAAGATGAAAGCCTTTTCTTACAAAGAAAAACATCCAAGCCAGGCTGCATTTTGCAAAAAACACATTTGAAGTCTCCCAAAAGCATGTGGGAAAAGGTGTTATGGTCTGATGAAACCAAGGTTGAACCTTTTGGCCATAATCCAACAGATATGTTTGGCGCAAAAACAACACTGCACATCACCAAAAGAACACAGTACCCACAGTAAAGCATGGTGGTGGCAGCATCATGCTTTGGGGCTGTTTTTCTTCGGCTGGAACTGGGGCCTTAGTTAAGATAGAGGGAATTATGAACAGTTCCAAATACCAGTCAATATTGGCACAAAACCTTCAGGCTTCTGCTAGAAAGCTGAACATGAAGAGGAACTTCATCTTTCAGCATGACAATGTCCCAAAGCATACATCCAAATTAACAAAGGAATGGCTTCACCAGAAGTAGATTAAAGTTTGGGAATGGCCCAGCCAGAGCCCAGACCTGAATCCCTGTGGAGTGATCTGAAGAGGGCTGTGCACAGGAGATGCCCTCGCAATCTGACAGATTTGAAGTGTTTTTGCAAAGTGGGCAAATCTTGCAAAGTCACAATGTGCCATGCGGATAGACTCATCCCCAAAAAGACTGAGTGCTGTAATAAAATCACAAGGTGCTTCAACAAAGTATTAGTTTAGGGGTGTGCATACTTATGCAACCATGTGATTTTCTTTTTTGATTTTTTCTTCACTCTACTTAACTGATTTCAGTTTGTTTTTCAACTGAGTTGTACAGTTTATAAGTCAGATTAAAGGTGGAAAAAGTTCAGAAATGGTTTATCTTGGTCTCATTTTTTGACAGCACAGAAACATGACATTTTAACAGGGGTGTGTAGACTTTAGACCTTTTCGATCCACTGTACCGATATATGTTGCTCATTTCAGACAAACGTCTTCACTGTTCTTTCCCTACATATGAAACGAGCTACTCATCTGGCTAATGATGTAGGAATATCACATAGATTACACATTAATGCATCTTTGGAGAGCCAAATGTGGTGTTTTACCTTGGACGCAGTCCCAAGCTCATCCGCGAGGTGATTTGTTCCACCAGGACACGTGCGCTGTGGATCGTCATTAGTTATCACCGCTTACCTATCTGCTGTATTCTGGAAAGAGATAGGCCGATATTAATAAAGTGATTGATGTGTTATTTGTGTCCTTCAGCATACGTGGCCATATTATTACACAAATACTCGCTATGTAGCTTACATTGATGTAGCAGTTCTATTGCTGTTCCTGTTTTTCCATGTCTAGGTTGTTGAAAGAAGAGTTGACACAGCAGCTCTGTAAGGTTAATATGATGTTAGGATTACAGTCACAAATTAGACAAAGTATGTGTGTATGGTATTTATCTACGACATTTTGATCCCATTTCATGTGGTTTGGCAGGATCAGACAATGTGAACAATCCTGGTCCGTAGAGGTTGTAGGTGACTTTAAAAAGGGATTGGGTATCTTTTTACATTAAAAAACCAAACAGGCATTAGGGGCTATCCTGGATAAATAGAGAGGGAGTATTGATCCAGGGATGAATACGATCACCAGTATCTGGGGTCAGGAAGGAATGTTATATTTTTCTGCCCTGTGTAGACAATTGGCAAAGCTTCACATTTTGTTGTTCGGTGACTTCCTCTGGATCAATTAACAATAATTCTGCGTATTGAAGATCATAGATCTATAGAGGTTGAACCTGATGGACTAAAGTCTTTTTTCAATCTAAATTACTAGATAACAATGTAACGTGGGGCATATATACATTGACATAGTGGGATATATAATCCACTCAAATTATCTATGCCATTGATGTTTATAACCGTCAGTACTTAAGATGTGTATGGGAATGTGTGCTTACTTACCTGTAACTGATCATGTGGCTTGTTCCAGTGTACAAACATCGACAACATCAGGGAACTCTCCTCTACTGTGGACTGGTTGGAATTCTGTATGACAAGGGCGATGGATAAAGGTGGATTTGGGAGTTAGGCATAATCCAGATACATTAGACTGTGTTCCATGCATATTGGGTATGTACTTACATGTGAAGTACTCACGAATTAGGCGGGCACGTTGTTGTGACCCCTGCAGATTATCCACTTCAGGGGGAAATAAAGGCTCTTCCTCCCCAGGTAGCGGAGCCGCAGCAATGTCCCCCAGACAGTTGGCCTGTACTGCTATAATGTGCAGACAGCAGCAGGCAACGATGATGCGACAAACTTTCTGGGGCTTGTATTGTAGAGCTCCCCCAGTGGAATGTAAACATCTGAAGCGCATCATTAAGTACACCAAAGGTGCGCTCAATTACATTCCGGCAGGTTTTATGCGCAGCATTATACCGCGCCTCTGCCCGATTATGGGGATTGCTCACAGGGGTCAACAACCACAGCAAACACCCATATCCTGCATCACCTGGTGGAAATAAAATATGATGTTGATATGAATAGGATGTTGTGATGTTTGACAAAGCATATGCCCAAATATCGTCATCATGACCTATCAACACATCCCTGTGGCTAATACACAGTTAAAGATATATGTAAGGGAGATGGATCATGAATGCATCTGATAGGATAATTAGTAGTGTATTAACACATGTATTCTATATGAAGCTCAATGTGATTTCCACAAATGTAAAATCCAGATGTTCACACCCACAGGACGCTTACATGAGGCGGAGATACAAGGGAAATACAACAGGGTACATATTGAGACCCTTCTGGTAGAGAGCAGGAAGTCACTGTTGCAGTTCTTGTACCGAGCACATGCCAGAGGTCTGAGGTGAAGCGTGATAGTGTATTCTTGTGAACGTAAATGTGATGCTAATTCAGGTGGAATTTCCCAGGGGCGTACACGATCAAACGCAAAGGCCAAAAGACCTTGGAGATTTTGATAACTTCAAGGTAAGCTCATTCATGTTTATTCCGGGATATATTCATACAAGAAAAAGTTTGCCAAACAATATTAATTCTACTCTATCAGATGAATTCTGAAGTCATCTCACTTACATAGGCCGTACAAGAACACACAACATGTTATGTAGACTAGAGATGTCCATGTCACAGGATACACAAGGGAATGCATCAGAACATATACCTAATGATTAATCAATTGTGGTTTTTGTCATATGTTGTTGTGAACTGCATACTGTTTGGCCAAGCTAACACAGGGTTCTGGCCAGCAATGAGCTATTATGTTCTGGCTTTGGGAGTATTACTCCGTAATGCACATGTGAACATCATAGCAATAGAGGGAAACATGATGTACCGGATGTGTTATTGTATCCAGTCATAGTAAGATATGGTTGACTGCCATTACTAATGTGTACTCACCCAGTAGCCATTCGGATGGAAATCTGCCGGACTCAAAGATGTCAGATATTCCGGATGCACGCAGGATATAGGCGTCGTGAGCACTTCCCGGGAAGCCTGCATACACACCTTGTATGCACATGTTCGCATCGCAAACAACCTGGACATTGATTGAATGATAATGCTTACGATTTCTGTACAGCGCTTCTTGCTCTCTTGGAGGTATCAGTGCCACGTGTGTACAGTCAATAGCACCAAGCACATTGGGGATAGCTCCTAATTGGAAGAAATCGAACTTCACCTTCGAGATCTCTTCAGCAGTGTTAGAGTAACTGATGTATCTGGCAGCTCTCCGACCAATAGCACGGAGGAATGCACTCAGACAATTCGAGAGGCTTGGCTAAGACATTCCTCCGGCTATGCTCAGGGTGGTCTGAAAGCTCCCAGAAGCAAGGAGGTGTATTGCAACTAACATCCGTGTCATTCCTGGGATGGCTCTATTTGCCCCTGAGCGAGGCTCAAGGTCCGCTCTGAGAACCTCATAGAGCTCCCCAAGACTGGCACGGGTCAGCCGAAAACGCTCATACACCTCCCCATCAGTTAACCCCTCTAATGTGAGTCTCTCCCTGTACACATTGGGTGCCCTTCGCCTCCTCACAGGCTCCTGGTCAGGCTCCTGGTCAGGCTCCCCCCCTTCTGCCTGAGCCACCACATCCTGTACTCCCCCCAGCAGCTGATCACCGACAACATTGTCAGCCTCCCTGTGTGCAGGTGGCCCTATATCCATCTGTCCCTGTGCTACTGGAGCTCTCTCTCCTCCCTGATCCACCCCCACGATACTACGCATGGCCTGTGGTAATTACCTTGCCTGGCTTGGTTCTGCCCCAGCATGGATCACATCACCACTCACACCCTCATTCACTCCCAGACACTCCTCTCTGCCACTCCCCATCACCCCCTCAATCACACACCTTGCTTCCTGGTCTTCATTACTGTGCTAGGTGAGCTGCACAAAAGCATCTCAACCTCATACGCCCACTCATCCTGGCCATCATCCCTCTCACATGATCATCCATGCTGTTTCAGACATGCTGATGACTTGTTGGGGATGGGGTTATATAGCTTGGTGATTGCATGACCTGGTATTAGGCACGTTAATTTCTGCTTTGCCATTGGTCACCTGTGGATCTTTACATGGCATTCCAGCTGATGATTTTACGTAAAGAAGCCTCTCAACCTATTACATACGCACTTGGCCGCATGTAATTGGCTGTCCCAACACGGGCCGCCAAGTGCGTATGTAATTGGCTGAGAGTCCCAACGCGGGCCGCCCAGTGCGTATGTAATTGGCTGAGAGTCCCAACGCGGGCCGCCAAGTGCGTATGTAATTGGCTGAGAGTCCCAACGCGGGCCGCCAAGTGCGTATGTAATTGGCTGAGAGGCTTTTGGCGGGCCAACGTGGCAATGGCGATGGCGCAAAAACCCGCCAAAAGCCTCTCAGCCAATTACATACGCACTTGGCGGCCCGCATTGGGACTCTCAGCCAATTACATACTCACTTGGCGGCCCGCATTGGGACTCTCAGCCAATTACATACGCACTTGGCGGCCTGACACTATAAGTGCATATGTAATTGGCTGAGTCTGTTGGCGCGCTCGCAAGCTGATAAGGGGACGTCCAATGACGTACGAGCTAAGAATTTGATTGACAGTATGAGCTTATAAATGTGATTGATACAAACCCATGCGCTGACTGTGTTGTAACAGCCATTGGAGTTAGCACGCAGTTCCAGGAGCAGGTGGGAGAGAGTTTGAGTTGTGAGATTAGTGGTTTGGAGAGAGGTAGATTACTTTTTTGTCTTGTTTCTTGTTTACTTCCTAAGTACTTACATTTAAAAAATACACATATTTACAGATTTCACATATTTGCAAGACACATAGATTAAATAACACACATAGAGACATATATATAGTTAGGACACACACCCCACACACCCATCCCATCCCCCCCACCACACCCCATCCCCCAACACACCTCATCCCCCACCACTTATTAAATACACATAGCACACACATCTTTTCTTTCCAACAGACATTCCAGTAATACTTGTATTTCTTTATCGTTCTTTTGATTTGTAGGCGCACTCTTTTTGATTGTTTTGGATTTTATTACTAGCATATTTACACGTAAGAGTTACACATATTTACACATATTTGCCTGACACATAGACTAAAGACACATAGAGACATACATATCGTTAGGACACACACCACACACCTCCCCCCCCCCAACCATTGCACCACATCCCCCAACAGTTATTAAAAACACATAGAACATACACTTTTTTTTTCATCACCTATATAACAGTTACACTTAGTTAGAGTTATCCTTATTTTGTTATTATTTCAGCATTGAGGGAGGAGATAGGTGGAGAGAGGAGGAGAGGAGAGTGAGGAGAGTGTAGTGGAGGGTGGAGGAGAGGGGGAGGAGGTGTCCCCAGAAGGGGTGGAGGAGGTGTCCCCGGAGGAGGAGGAGGAGGTGTCCCTGGAGGAGGAGTGGTCCCCAGAGGGGGGGGGGAGGAGGAGGAGGAGGGAGACACAGGCACTAATAGAGGAGGGACAGAGGGGAAGGGGCCTGTTCCCAGGGGGCGGGGTAGTTTGGGGAAGGGACAGGCCTCAGGAAGAGTGCAGGGAGGCCAGGGTCCCCGATCACAGTCGAGAGAGCAAAGGGCTATTGGCAAGGGCAGGCACAGGGCCCGTAATTATATGCCCCAGGAGAATATGGTCCTCCTGGGTGCGATCCGTGACCGGCCCGTCATCCTTGTTGCAAGGGAAGCGAAGCCTGGGCCTAAGGCTCAGGTTTGGAAGGAGGTGGTGCAAGTGATGAAGGAGGTGTCCACGGTTCCTAGGGGCTTGAGGTCCTTGAAGCACAGATATGTGGATATCAGGGCCACGGTGAAGAGGAAGATGGCCAGAGAAGCTGAGGGACACAGTGTCACCTATAAGGAGTGGGAGAGGATCGCAAGGGACTTTCTAGGACCATCGCCCGCAGCTGGAGCTTCATCCCCAGTGGCCCAGCCGGACCCAGCCTCCAGTTCAGGTGAATATCACATACACCAACATGCCACCACATGTGCATCACACACACTACACATGGTGACCAACAAGGACACTGACATGTCAGCTCCATGGAATTAACAAGGGATGGATGGAAGTGTCATTAAATCCATGAAGCTGACAAATCACTGTCATTCCTGGCCACCCCAAGAGTAATTAAGCAATAGAGTCCATGTACTGGTGCGCCCAATGCAGCCTATGCAGTTACAGACCGCAGAAGAAACACAGACAGTGTTAGGAGCCAGGAGAGGTCAAGACAAGAAACCAAAGAATAGATCCAATCTAGCAAATGACAGCTAATGGGAGTTGCAATTAGGAGAATCATCCATGTTCAGGCCTAGATGTCAGATAGTTAGGAGTGAAACCGCAGGAAAAATCCAGACAGTGTTAGGAGCCAGGAGAGGTCAAGACAAGAAACCAAAGAATAGATCCAATCTAGCAAATGACAGCTAATGGGAGTTGCAATTAGGAGAATCATCCATGTTCAGGCCTAGATGTCAGATAGTTAGGAGTGAAACCGCAGGAAAAATCCAGACAGTGTTAGGAGCCAGGAGAGGTCAAGACAAGAAACCAAAGAATAGATCCAATCTAGCAAATGACAGCTAATGGGAGTTGCAATTAGGAGAATCATCCATGTTCAGGCCTAGATGTCAGATAGTTAGGAGTGAAAACATATCAATGTATTGATCAGCATACTAATGACATGTACCTTTCTTTTCTCTATTTCAGCATCCAGTAGGAGGTCTGGGTCCAGTGATAAGCCATGGGTGGGGCCGTCAGCCCCCGCCCCGCAGGAGACCGCTCAGGGGGAGGAGGCTACAGGCTCACCTGAGGGCCCTGGCTCTTCGGAGGGGGAGGTCGTGGTCGTTGACAGCCCCCCTGTCCAGAGCCCGACTGTCCCCATCCTCCAAAGACTTGCCATCTCGGCGGGGCCCTCAGAAGTAGTGGAATATGCCACAGCTCCTCCTTCCCCACACACTGAGCCACCAAAGTCAGAGACCCTGTCTCCAGCCGGGTCCCAGATCCTCCCCACTCTCTCCCCGCCATCTTCCCAACCGGCCCTGCCAGCAGGACCCCAGCCCCCCCCACCACCAACGACGAGGCTGCGCTGCTGGAGTTGTTGGCCGTCGTGAGGAGGATTGATGCCAACATCTCTGGCATGAGGCGCAGCCTGGACAGGCGCTTTAGGGAGGAGAGGAGCCATCATCGGAGGCTGGAGCAGCCTTTGGTAAGGCTGCTGGGAACGGGGCAGGTCACCAGCCAACAGCAGCCTGGCCCCTCCTCTCCTTCCACCATGCCTCCGCCGCCACCACCACCCGTGGTGCCACTACCTCCTCCCGCTCCCCCACCACCAACAAGGAGACGGCGTCCGGCCGCGGACGAGGCAGGTCCTGTGCCCAGGCGGAGGAGGACCTAGGGGCTGTGGACATAATTGTGCCTTCTCAACAGCACTCCTCAGTGACAATCTATTGGTCACAATGCTGACCTCATCTAGCCTGGCTACAGAGTTTTGGATCTTTGCCTATGTGATGGTGATATTTTGTATGCAGATGGCTACCTCCCATCACATGGTCCATGATCCTCTTCTCTGTGGACACGTAGGGTTCGGTTGAACATGCCACCAATTGATGGTCACTGGGGAATGCTGTTGGGAAGGGATGCTGCAGTCCCCTTTTTTTTGGCCCTTAGATTTTATGTTTTCTCTTTGTTTTTCTTTCCATTTGTTTTGTTTTAGGTACAATTCAGGCCCATGAAGGCATCTCCTGCATCTGCAAGCATTGTGGAGGAATTATATGAGGCGTAAGGTTTTTCCAGTGCCTCTCAGGTAGACATTACTCCAATTACAGCCCCCTCCTTAACATGTAGCTCCCACAATCTTAAAGCTATCATATTGCCAGATATCTCAGACATGATTATTGTTAGCTGAAATGTAGACTAATACCGCTATGGCGGTGGACTTGCAAAGTCTCACAATGGCATGTTAATGACAGCCAGCATTAATATATGCACTAATAAAGTATGTGATCCTGACCTCAATATCGGTCTGAGAACAGATCCTTGGGTCTGATGTAAGAAACAGTGAATGTGGCTGCTGACCTTTGTGTCCTGTACATATTAATGGGTATTTGCCCATATTACTCATTATCCAGAGACCTACTGTAGCTAATAGTTAGTAATGCTTGCAGATGAGAATCAGGTGAGTTGGTATATTGGTACAGTATTTAGCACTTTACTGTACATGCATTGTCATTATTTTTTTTATCCTCCTCCGCCTTTTTTGTTTTTTGTTGACCATTCATTTTTGTGGGCAATTTCACACACCACACTGTATGTGTGAAACTGGATTGGATTACACAGTCCAGAGGTTGAATCATTTGTTCCATTGAGCAGATCCAGACAAGTTGTAAGTGCCATGCACTCTAATGGTTTATTCAGTTAAATGGAGTGATTTGTGATGATCCTTTTTCTCATCATATTCCGGTGGCAGCGGTGTACTGACCGCATGTGACCCTGGTAGGTGCTATGCATCATGCTTATTCTAGACTATTAGATTGACCCCTGTAGGTATCCCCTTTTTTTTATTTAGCCCCTTGCTCTCTCGGGACCCGCCCACACCACACCCATGATATTAATGCACAGTCTTGACCACTGCTGATTGTGGTCTGTGTCCAAAAATAAAGTTTTGTTATACCGTTCTGTGAATGCACAGTCTTGACCACTGCTGATTGTGGTCTGTGTCCAAAAATAAAGTTTTGTTATACCGTTCTGTGAATGCACAGTCTTGACCACTGCTGATTGTGGTCTGTGTCCAAAAATAAAGCTGTGTTATCCTGTTCTCCCCATGTCGGTGTGTTTTCAATGGTTGGGGTTAGGGGACATCCACATGCATCACATTAGTGTCACATTACTATAGCTGTAAACTAATGAGCACTAGTTAACCTGCAATAGATCCATACATACTAAGAGGAATAATAGTCCTAATAGCATTAGATATCATATAATGCATCTAATTGATCTACAATCTAGGCATAATAAAGGGTTAATGCACAGGCCAAGTACAATTAGCGGGACTGGGGAGTAGGAACAGTCCCCTGAGGGCCTAAAAGGATAATGATAGGTGATACTGCAGTGGGTTGTCAGTTCCTTCTCCAGTGATTTTGGATTTGTCCGTCCATTCTGCTTTCACACGCACTTCCCCAACATCACTTAGCAATCGAAACTAATGTAAATTGATGAATAGCAGAACATAATGGGAGGTCACCAAATTGGGAATGAATGGTCATCTTGGCACATGGCCACCAGCAATGGCGTGGGACTTCCTTGGATAAGAGTAGTGGCGATTACCCCTGATGGAGGTGAGTTGGCTGGTGCTCATTGTGCTTCTGCAAACCCTCTGTGTGTGTTTGCTGCCCTTGTGGGTGGGAGAGTGACAGCAGAACTGACAACCCACTCCGGTCTCACCAGCATAGGAACCTTGTAAGTAAGCAGTGACAGAGGGTCACAGTCAGACCCGACCAAAAGACCAAACAAGAGGTATTGTGTATTTCAATGAAGCTGTGAGCTATCCCATTAAGGGTCATTGTGGGTGTGAGAGTGAAAGCAGAATGCAGGGCCAAATCCCAAACCACTGGGGAAGGAACTGACAACCCACTCCGGTCTCACCAGCATAGGAACCTTGTAAATAAGCAGTGACAGAGGGTCACAGTCAGACCCGACCGAAAGACCAAACAAGAGGTATTGTGTATTTCAATTTACTGTGAGCTATCCCATTAAGGGTCATTGTGGGTGTGAGAGTAAAAGCAGAATGCAGGGCCAAATCCCAAACCACTGGGGAAGGAACTGACAACCCACTCCGGTCTCACCAGCATAGGAACCTTGTAAGTAAGCAGTGACAGAGGGTCACAGTCAGACCCGACCGAAAGACCAAACAAGAGGTATTGTGTATTTCAATGAAGCTGTGAGCTATCCCATTAAGGGTCATTGTGGGTGTGAGAGTGAAAGCAGAATGCAGGGCCAAATCCCAAACCACTGGGGAAGGAACTGACAACCCACTCCGGTCTCACCAGCATAGGAACCGTGTAAGTAAGCAGTGACAGAGGGTCACAGACAGACCCGACCGAAAGACTGAACAGGACATATTCACATACTCCATGTGCCACATATTTGTGTTCCCAAATGTAGATGTGATGAGCAACATGTATACAAAATAACAGGGTTAATATGGCATTATTTGGATGTTTTTGTGTTTTTATGTAATCAGGTAGTGTGTCTTTAATTTTGCTTTATGTAAGCTGCAGCATGGCTTTTCATTCAAAATGTAACAACTAATTGGTTGTATAATGCCTTTGCTTTGGTGGGGGGAGGGGATGGTGAAATCAATTGTAATGGCCTTCCATGCTTTTCCTCTGTTAAACTCCCTTTTATATTTTTAAGTTGTCTGTACGTAATGCGTAAACCATTTTACGTGGGTTTTTTGTGCACTTAGCGAATTTGCGAGATACGAGCGTCCGCAAGGAATTCTTTTTTTCCGCTACTTACTACGTAGCGCTTATAGGAGGCAAATCTCGGCAAAGTAGTACGAAATTACGCAAGTCAATCGCAAGTCAATCGCAAGTCGACTCGGATAACGTAAATCGAGTTACGATGGGCATTTGCGAGATACGATTTCATCCGCAGCTCGAATTTAATAGGGCCCCTAGTATTTACTCACACTTTGAAGAAGAGAGAACCTACCTTCTGTAGCATTATTCTCCAATATGGCTATTCTGTACAAGCTGAACTGAGTGAAGATGCTGTCTGGATCACAGCGCTCAGCTTCCTTCACAGCTTCTCTGGCCTGGAAATAATACAAAGCTGAGTCACCCTTCAAATCTACAGTGAACAGTGTTGTGCAGAGCTCTTTATATAAGGGACCAATGGTCCATGAATTTAATTGAGGTGGTCCACCAACAAAAACCTGAACAAATTAATAAAATTAATAAAAATGCAGATACATGTATTGTTTATAAAGTCTCCTGCTATACAATGGATGATACAAAACATTTGAATTGATAAACATAAAGTAGAAAAATCTGTCAAAATTAAGAAAAACATTAACTAGATCCACCTCTGTTGTGCAGAAATTCAAAGTTTTGCAACATAGTAGGATCAATGAGATCCATAGCTCTCTCGTATGTATGCTTATGAAGGCACTGTGGTGATGTAAAGAAGAAATAACTAACTTACTGACCTTAAGTGGCTGTTTCAAATGCAAGTAGCAAGAGGCACGGTTCCTTTGTAATTTAGCAAGGTTTGGTTCAGTTTTCCCAGAAGAGTAAAAGTTTAAGGAGTAGTTATACCACTGAAGTGCATCTGAGTAGTTCTTGGCCTGTGAATAGCAAAATTATCATGAACATCCCATCCTTAATACCTCAAATTAACTAAGGGCTCAATTTCATGTCTCCCATTGGAAAGCTTATGAGTAAACTATCCTTGTAGGGAGCTAAGAACCTACTGGAAATGAGGCTGTCTTGGATTTAGTTATCACAAATAATATTGATATGATAGCAAATGTTGAAATAGGGCAACCTTTGGGAAACAGTGATCACAACAGAGTCTCAATTTTAGATTGAATTAGAAAAACAAAACTTTAAGGGCCAACAAAAACTCTTAATTTTAAAAGGGCAGATTTTAACAGTCTAAGGGCAGCAATACAAAGTATAGACTGGAACAGAGAACTGGCAGGTAAAAATACTGAACATAAATGGACAACATTTAAATCCTTACTAAATATAAAAACTTTTCACAATATACCACGTGGGAATAAATATAAAAGGAGTAAATCACATCCAATGTTGCTTAACAATGATTTAAAGATCAAGATACAGAGTTAAAATAAAGGCATTTAAATTATACAAACAAGAGGGGACAGACACTACCTTACGTAAGTGCAAGGAAATCAACATAGTTACATAGTAATTGAGGTTGAAAAAAGACTGTTAGTCCATCAAGTTCAACCGTTTTAACAAGGTTTGCAAAAGAGCTATTAGACTTGCTAAAATAGAAAATTTTAAATTAGTTGCAAACGTTTTGATTCAGTTTTCTCAGAAGAATAAAAGTTTAAAGTTTAAGGAGTAGTTATACCATTGAAGTGCATCAGAGTAGTTATTGGCCTGTGAATAGCAATATCATTATGAACATCCCACACAAACTGTATTATCCAAGATCAGAAGGATTATCTACTATACTAAAATGGAATTGCACAAGGTATGTACAGCATAACTGAACACTTCATGAATTATATGTGTGTTATCATCAGCCCAAATAGGCAAAGTATATATACTTTGCATTTATCGTGAATTAAGGTGAAGAGGATGCAAATCTTAAAGAAATAAAGAGTGGGTGATATTTTGACTAGATAAACATTACAGGATTCTAGTCCTTAATACCTCAAATTCACTAAGGGCTCAATTTCATGGCTCCCATTGGAAATCTTATTAGTAAATTATCCTTGTAGGGAACTAAGAACCTACTGGAAATGAGGCTATCTTGGATTTAGTCATCACAAATAATTTTGATATGATATCAAATGTTGAATTAGGGAAACCTTTGGGAAACAGTGATCACAACACAGTCTCATTTGAGATTGAATAAAAAAATAAAAAAAACTTTAAGTGAAAACAAAAACTCCTAATTTTAAAAGGGCAGATTTTAACGGTCTAAGGGCAGCAATACAAAGTATAGACTGGTACAGAGAACAGGCAGGTAAAAATACTGAACATAAATGGACAACATTTAAATCCTTACTAAATATACATACTTATCACCATATACCATGTGGGAATAAATGTAAAAGGAGTAAATCACATCCAATGTGGCTTAACAATGAATCAAAGCAAACAAGAGGGGACAGATACTGCCTTACGTAAGTGCAAGGAAATCAACATAGTTACATAGTAGTGATGTCGTGAACATCAAATTTGTGGTTCGCGAACAGCGGACGCGAACTTCCATCAAATGTTCGCGAACGGGCGAACCCGGCAAACCTCCATAGACTTCAATAGGCAGGCGAATTTCAAAACCCACAGGGACTCTTTCTGGCCACCATAGTGATGGGAAAGTTGTTTCAAGGGGACTAACACCTGGACTGTGGCATGCCGGAGGGGAATCCCTGGCAAAACTCCCACAGAAAATTACATAGTTGATGCAGAGTCTGGTTTTAAGCCATAAAGGGCATAAATCACCTAACATTCCTAAATTGTTTGGAATAACATGCTTTAAAACATCAGGTATGATGTTATATCGATCAGGTAGTGTAAGGGTTACACCCGCTTCACAGTAACAGACCAATCTCCCCGTTTAATGCACTGCAAACAACCGCAAACAGTCCCTTTGCACAACCGCAAACTCCCCATTTGCACAAGGTAGGATACCAAGCTAGCCATGTCCCGTTCCTTGTCCTCACCGATGTCATTGAAGGTCTCTTCCGCAACCCAGCCACCAAGGGTCCCCGAAAGGTGACAACAAGCCCCCTGGGACGCCTGCTGTGTTTGGTCTTCCACCTCCTCAAAGCCACCTTCCTCCTTCTTCTTCAGACTCCTCTCTCTGTGTTGCCTCTGTCTGCGTTATTATAAGGTGTGTACTGTTAAGTAGTACTATTCCTATCGGTTTAATCCCTGTTACGTCCACTATTAGGGGACGTGTATATGGCATTGATTTTTGGAACAGGTAGATGGAAAAAGATGCTTGGTCGGACCTCCTACTTCGAATTTGGGGCACTGCACGTGCAATGTAATGTGCCACCAGATAGGAGTGGTGTATTAAGTTGTACTATTTATTCCTATCAGTTTGATACCTGTTACGTCACCTATCAGGGGACGTTTATATGGCATGGATTTTTGGAAGCGGGAGATGGAAAAAGATGCTTGGTCGGTCCTCCCACTTCAAATTTGGGGCACTGCCCGTGCAATCTAAGGTGCCACCAGATAGGAGTGTCACTGTGCACTGGCAAAAGTTGGCAGAGTAGGCGCTGTAGGCCTCACACACACGCCTGTAGGCAGGCAACTGATATTCAATCGATTACAGTCAAAAAAGTGTTGTTTTATGTCACTGTACACTACGGTTGCACCAGATATGACGTATCACTGTGCACTGGCAAAAGTTGGCAGAGTAGATGCAATAGGCTTCACACACACGCCTGTAGGCAGGCAATTGCTATTCAATCTATTACAGTCAAAAAAAGTCAGTGTTGTTTTATTTCACTAAGCACAATATAAGCTGTTAGGTGTTAGCCTGTCACACACACACGCTGGCAGGCAGGCATATGCAATTAAAAAAATTATAAAATAAAATTTATGTTCTAGCCCTAAAAAGGGCTTTTTGGGTTGCTGTCCTTCAGATAGAAGGCTCTGGAAGGGAGTGTATGCTGCTGATTGGCTGGAATGTGTCTGCTGACTGTGAGGTGCAGGGTCAAAGTTTCCTCAATGATAAAGTATAGGGGGCGAACCGAAAAACGCATATGTTCGCCGTCCGCTGCGAACGCGAACATGCCAAAATCGCTGAGAATAGTCCGCGGGCGAACTGTTCGTGACATCTCTATTACATAGTAATTGAGGTTTAAAACAAGGCTTGCAGAAGAGCTATTAGACTTGTTAAAATAGAAAATGAAAAATTAGTTGCAAAAGAGAGTAAGACTATCCCTAAAATATTTTATACATATATTAATGGGAAGAAGACCAGGAAGGAAGCTATAGGAACATTACAATGTGAAACAGGCTGTCTGATATTTAGTGGCCAGGAAAAGGCAGATGAGCTAAATTGGTTCTTTTTTGGGGTATACACAAGGGAGGTACCAGTGGTTGGGACACTGCAGCATAATGGGGCTACACTACCTTCACAAAATAATAGGTTAACGCAGGAAGAAATTCAAAGGAGATTGGAAAAGATAAATGTTAATAAAGCCCCCGGTCCTGATGGATTATATCCGAGGGTACTGAGGGAACTGGGTTCTGTAATAGCCAAACCATTATATTAAATTTTTCAAGGTTCACGCAACACAGGGTTGCTACCAGATGACAGGAGAAAAGCAGGGGTGATACCTTTGTTTAAGAAGTAAGTGTTATGAACAGAAGGGCCCACTGGACTGTTTGGGGTTTATCAGTCATTATATGTGCGTTTATAATGTACTTGCTTAACAGTCATATCATGGGTGTAATGCAAGCATGTAGTTATATCATAGATGTCATAAGTGCATATAGTACTGTCATTTATTAGCATTTAAATACTGTATATGTGTTAGAAGTAGGATAGTAGGCAGTCATATCTGGGATATACAAAGGGTTAAATGATTCTAAAGAACTTTGTATGGCCCTGCGATTGGCCACGTGGGAAGGCTCTGGCTTTAGTCATGAAGGGGGGAGCTAGTTTTACGGGGGATAAAATGTGTAATGAGAACAAGAAAAGTAACAAAATAGAGGGAGGACAGAACAGATATCCTTTGGAGATGGAGTGCACACCCTCTGCCCAAATAGCAATATAGAGCAGCAAAAAGTTCTAAAACTTAACGTTTATTAATTTGGGTAAAACTGTATATTAAAATATAAGTTAAAATATAGAAAATCTGACAAGATGAGGTAAGTAGGGATAGTTGAGAATTATTCTGGACTCTGAAAATTGTCACTGTGATTTTAGGACTTGTAAGGATACCAGAAATCCTTGATTGACTTATTTAACCCCCAAAAGTGAATTGTTGGTGTAATATTTGTAAGCAGCAGAAACAAAGGTCCAAAGGTTTAGACTTCTGTGTTTGCACTTATATATTAATTGCAACTATAAAAGTGTCTAGTGCTTTGAATGGGAACTGAGATAGTGTATCCCAAAAGTGGATTGTTGGTGTAATATTTGTAAGCTGCAGAAACAAAGGTCCAAAAGATTTAGACTTCTGTGTTTGCACTTATATATTGATTGCACCTATAAAAGTGTCTAGTGCTTTTGATGGGAGCTGAGGTAGTGTACCATTAGTATAATTGTGTAGCCTCTAGGGGATAGATATTGAACTGTGATAAAGTGTCTAGTGCCAATGTGCAAGAAAAATATTTATTGTACTGATAATAATAAATAAGAACAGTGATAATCAATACTGTGAAAAATAAAGTGCAAGTGCTATATGAGGTACAAGGATACTGGTCAGTCTTATATTTGAACAGAAAGAGTCCAGTGTTTAGAGTTATACTATCTGATACCTAGTATTTTATTGTCATCATTAGCGATTTGCAATTTATAGGGAGGTATCGATAGTTTGAGTATAATTAAATAGTCCGGACGGACTCAGTTATAGTGAAACGCCAGAGCTCCTAAACTACCCGCGTGTCGTCCATGCGTCTACGTGATGACGTCATAGAACGGCGACGCGGCGTAGTGCGTGCAACCCAACGCACGTTTCTGAAAATTTCATCAGGAGTTACCGACAGGATGTCAGACAGGCTATTTAAACTCACTGGTTGGCATAGCAACCTTAAAAGCTTGTGGAATAGCTTATAGTAAAAAATATAGACATATTAAATTGAAATGAATTAAAATATAGCTGTATACTGGTGGTGATTGAATAAAGGATGGAGTATCAAATATGCTTGTAATAGCCTATATAAACCTTAAGTCAAGTTATTGCTGATATGAAGCAAGAGAACATGATTGTCATAAAGTGCAGCATGCACTATTGGAAATATTTGTAGAATACAGAGTAATATGATTTATTGTTGTATCCATAAGGGCATAAACAGCATTTCTAAAAATAAAGTATGAGAAGGGGAAAAATGAAAGAGACTATATATATATATTTGTGGGGATGTATTATAATTGATTGTGTGGCTAGAACTATTTTGGTTGAGTACAATTGGCACTTCATTCTTTGCATTAAGATAATGTGAAATGGTTCCAGACAACAAATTCAATAAAAGTAGATCATAGATATTGAGCTGGATAAGTTGTGTATCTATTGCCCTTTCCTCTTAAAGTATTGACACAGGAAACTAAAGGGCAATAAAACAAGGAAAATTAACTTTCCCCATGTCCCCCAATGAATCCACATCCCAGCATAATGTAATATTGCAATGGGATATATATAACCTTTTTAGTTAAATGAATGGTGTACAGGTAAATCCATCATTGAGGCCCTACGTTTTTTTGGTCTTTAATGTAAAAATCCAGTAGGCCTCCTTTTTTAATAATTCTCTATCAATATTACCCCTTCTAATATTGTGTTTGATACCATCAATGGCTATAAAAGTTATATTATTAAGGTCTCCATTATGTTGAGAATTAACATGGTTGGCCACTGGTGTGTCATATTCTTTAGTAATGCTGTATACATGTTCTAATATTCTCCGTCTGAATTCTATACAAGTTTTCCCTACGTATTTCATACCACATTTGCAGAGCATCAAATAAATAACTCCTACAGTTTTACATGTTATTAGTTACACTATCTCAGTTCCCATTCAAAGCACTAGACACTTTTATAGGTGCAATTAATATATAAGTGCAAACACAGAAGTCTAAACCTTTGGACCTTTGTTTCTGCTGCTTACAAATATTACACCAACAATTCACTTTTGGGGGATTAAATAAGTCAATCAAGGATTTCTGGTATCCTTACAAGTCCTAAAATCACAGTGACAATTTTCAGAGTCCAGAATAATTCTCAACTATCCCTACTTACCTCATCTTGTCAGATTTTCTATATTTTAACTTATATTTTAATATACAGTTTTACCCAAATTAATAAACGTTAAGTTTTAGAACTTTTTGCTGCTCTATATTGCTATTTGGGCAGAGGGTGTGCACTCCATCTCCAAAAGATATCTGTTCTGTCCTCCCTCTATTTTGTTACTTAGCTTATATTATCCTTGAGTAGCACCCCTTGCTTTATTCCCAGTGTTCATTCATACCTCGAGCCACCTATTTTTTCTACATAGTACCTAGAGAAAAAGAAAGCCAGACTCCTCTATACATCTGGAAATCATGTGGGTGAGGGGGGATAGCAAGTTATTTGTATAGGAAGATGGGCTACAACTGTGGGGAAGTCTTTGGTGTTTTGTGTAATCTGAAAATGTGTTTTGAAAAATAAAGGAGTGCCAGTCTGATTTTGGACAATCTAAACAAAGGAGGTGTCGGAGTCTGCTTGTACTAATCAAAGGCACATGGTGTGTGATTCTTAGATCCTAAGAAAAGGGGTCTGGTGGTACCTGTCTCTTCAGAAATTATGATGTAATCTGAAGTGTCTACTGGTGTTGAGATCTGAACAAACAGTTGCGTCCCATATAGAGAAAGAAACTTGGGGTGAGCGTAGTCCCCCAAATCTGATGACACTAAGTTGTACAAGGTAATTAAATCAGATAATGATATGCTTTCCCTCCAAAGGGATTTGCATAAATTAGAGAAATGGACGACTAAATGGCAGATGAGATTTAATACGAATAAATGTAAAGTTATGCATCTGGTAAGGAAAAATAGTCATGCAATTTTTAATCTTAATGGAGCAAATCTAGGGGTATCAGATATTGAAAGGGATTTGGGAATACTTGTAACAACCACCTAGGTAACAGTTCTCAATGCCAAGCAGCAGCTGCAAAGGCAAATAAAATATTAGCATGTATTAAGAAGGGTATAGAAGCAAGGGAAGCAAATATACTTCTGCCACCATACAAATCCCTGGTATGCCCTCATTTGGAATACAGAGTACAATTTTGGGCACCAATTTATGAAAAGGACATTTTAGAGCTGGAAAAGGTACAGAGAAGGGCTACAATGGGGAAGGATGGGCTAAGTTATGAAGAAATTAAACTTATTTTCTCCAGATAAAAAGGTGTCTAAGAGGGGATATGATTACCTTGTCTAAATATATCCAGGGTTAATATACATTTTTGTCACGTGAACTTTTTTTGAGGTTTGAAGTAAAAATATTCCACCTTAAAGAAAGGAACAGGTTCTCCACAGTAAGGGTGGTTAAACTGTGGGTTTGATAAATAACTTTAAAAAGGGATTGGCTATATTTTTTAATAAAAAGGGCATTCAGGCTGATCCTACATAGTTATAGAGAGTATTGATCAAGGGAGGAATCCGATTGCCAGTATCTGGGATCAGGAAGGTTTATTTCCCCCTTTTGTGACAATTGGCAAAGTTGCACTAGGTTTTTTTCTGTTTGCCTTCCTCTGGATCAATTAACAAATACAGCCTTATAAAATTGCGATCCGTCCAATTGAATAGGGCTTTATATGAGCACAGAGCATATGTTTTTGCAGAAGTTTTTAGTTAGTGAAGACCTTGCTTTTGAATAGTTCACTAACTAAAAACTTCTGTAAAAAAATATGCTCTGTGCTTATACAGAGCCCTATTCAATTGGCCAAATCACAATTTAATAAGGCTGTTAATCTGCATATTGCAGATCAGAGGAGATCTAAAAAGGTTGAACTAAAAGTATTTTCTCAACCTCAATTACTATATAACTATGAATCCTAACCACTGGGAAACCCATACATTATCACATGTGACTATATTACACCAGATAAGATGTATAATTCCAGTAGAGATATTATTAAGTTGAATCAGTAATTTTGTTATGGATGGTAATTAGGAAAATGTCTTTTCATGTTATTATGTTTGTCTGCCATTCCTTACTCACTTATATATGTATAAATGAGAAGAAGATTACCTAAGATTGAGGATGGACTACATAACAACATGGCTACAGAACTACAACTGGGAGTGGCCTGATGATGTAAACATCCGTGACCAAATAAGGATACAGGCACCACCTGCCTTTTAGACCAATGAACTGATCCTTCCTCAACTGACCACTATGACGAAAAACAGACTGCAGCAATTTTGAACCAATCAATAAAGCTATTAATTCCTAGACAAAGGAATCATGTGACGTTTGATCAGATAACGTTTTTATATATAAACTTGTACACTGCCATTTTGGAATAGAGCGCTTTGAGAATTAGTATACAGAAACACTGTGTCTGTGTCTTATTTTCTCTGGGATGTGCACACCCAACACTAATTTGGCCAGGGACAGATATCTCTGAGATATACTTTCTTTATTTCCAAAAAAATTTGATACAACTCTAAATAAGATAATTAGGTGAAAGGGTTTGCATGGTGCGGATATTGATCCAAATGTATAAAATGACATTACTGTGATGAAGTGCCCTTCGCCACTTTGTCTTGGAGAGGACTGTTTGCCAGCCTCCTGCCCTGCGACTATGGCCCGGGGACATATTGCCCTTTAAACACAGTATTCGGCCATACCAGAGTGTATGTCACTCATTCTGGCCCTTTACCTACAGGGGGGTCATTCGGTACTTGCCCTGTGTAAACCATGATACCACAGATAGATATGCCATGGAGCCCATTCATATAATGAAAGACTATGGGAAAGACTTTAGCTCCATGGCAATTGAACTGTGTGAAGAGGATCTGAGCGCTATTCTGTAGTTTTGTGCGCTCAGACCCCAGCTGTAACGGAACCCATCACTGTTTTACCCTGTTTTATGGTTATTTAATTCTTGGTTAAAATATGATCCTACTGTTATATTATATGTATGTTGGTTTATGCTCTGCAGAATATTAGCCCAGACTTTTGCAGACCTAGGCTAATAGATAATCCTATTACAGAGAATCCAGAGATAAGGGAGTCGATTGTATAAAGTGTTTTCATTCTCAGATAAGAACAAAGAAGGCTGATTTAATCAATGTCTGATTATATCAAAGTTGCCAGGGAGCCTCAGGGAGGGGTGACCACACCTATTGTCCCTCTATGTGTATTGTGTGGCCAACTATGGGGGATGTGGATTGCCATGCTGCCAGTAAGATACTTTTACTAACTTTTGAACCCCTGGTCTGATTCATGCCATTTTTTAATATGTTGTTCCCCTGGGTGAGAGCTGTTGAACGGTGCTGGACTTAAAGGTGTACCCCCTGTTTTTGGGGTACATCCAGAATGTGGTTAAAATTGTGTCTGTTTTAATTGTGTTACCTGTTATCTGAGGGGAGGAGACGTGGGGGTTGAACCATGTATCTAATTGGCTGTGATAATTATGTGGGTGTAGCCCTTCAGAGGGCACCATTGCATAAAAGGAGATCCCCTGTCATTAAAGAATAGTTCTACTTGACCCTTCAAAACGTAGTCTCATCTTGTTCTTGGAGGGGATTGCTTTAACATACTGGGGATTGCTATGCTTTTGCATACTCCCTTGAGCTGTAACTACTGAACGCTTGTTCCTGATGTACTCTCCTTGGAGGAGAGGCCTTCCCCACACGGTCCTGGATGCTGGAGATTCATACAGGGTGGAAGGAAGACGGCGCGGCTCCAGCTAAACTACGGCGGTTGTGGAGTCTGTGGTGGTTGTGGTGTCCGGTGCGGTGCTTGTAGGCCTCAGCGCAAACTAGGACGCGTCTATCAACGGAGGTACCCGGTCGGGGTGCCAGGAGATCCGTTACATTGGTGGCAGTGGTGGGATGGCGTCCTAGTGAGAGGAAAAGCAGCCCGGAGACACTGGTAACGTTTGGAGTTACAAATTGAGGGCAACGCTAGTATCCGTACAGCGCCCCTGGCTACAGCAGGATGGAACCAGCTAGTTTTCGGACAGCGTTCCATGATGAGGATGAGGAGGAGGCCGCGGACTACAGGGATGTAGACAGAAAGGAACTCTGGTATGATGCCCTGGAAGATGCCCAATGGTGGCGAGGTGAGAGTCTCCCCAGTGATGAGCAGCGGCTACAGAAGCGTGTGGCGATGCGGATGTATCTATTGGGAGAGCAGCCCCTGGATGAGTGGGTGACAAGACTAGAGATCCTAATACGGCGAGAGATCTGGCTAGACAACGCATACCAGGCCCTCTGGTGGCATACCGCTCGACTTACCCCCTGGACGGCTGAACACGACTTACCAGAGGGGGATGATTATGATGGCCCAGGTTTATTATGGGATGCCTTGGAAGACGACATTGATCTTGGCAGCACGGAGGAGTCTAGGTTTTGGAACATCTACGACTACCGGATGGGCATGTATGTCTGGGATGACGAAGGCGAGGTGAGCAAAGACATGACCCACCTGGTAACGAGAGAGTGGGAGCTGGAGCAGGACTACCAACACCTGCTCAGCTTCGTGCATACTCGACAAGCAGAACCAGACCTCATTGACTGGTCCTGGGATGACCTCCAGATGGCAGGTAGAGATGGGACCGAGGTCTCTGTACCGGCCCTACAGGGGGCAGAAGGTGTCGTCTTTCCCCCCCAGCGGCAGTGTGAACCCCAGGGGGCAGAAGGTGTCGTCCTTCCCCCCCAGCGGCAGTGTGAACCCCAGGGGGCAGAAGGTGTCATCCTTCCCCTCCAGCGGCAGTGTGAACCACAGGGGGCAGAAGGTGTCATCCTTCCCCCCCAGCGGCAGTGTGAACCCCAGGGGGCAAAAGGTGTTGTCCTTCCGCCCCAGCGGCAGTGTGAACCCCAGGGGGCTTAAGGTGTCGCCCTTCCCCCCCAGCGGCAGTGTGAACCACAGGGGGCAGAAGGTGTCGTCCTTCCCCCCCAGCAGCAGTGTGAACCCCAGGGGGCAGAAGGAGATTCATACAGGGTGGAAGGAAGACGGCGCGGCTCCAGCTAAACTACGGCGGTTGTGGAGTCTGTGGTGGTTGTGGTGTCCGGTGCGGTGCTTGTAGGCCTCGGCGCAAACTAGGACGCGTCTATCAACGGAGGTACCCGGTCGGGGTGCCAGGAGATCCATTACAATTACCTTTTCTTAAATTAAAAAGGTGGTGTACAATACCAAATTCCCAATTTGGTAACCTGCTTCTCTCACCCAAAATGTAATAATGATTGAGTACCTAATAGTGGCTGGTTTAAATGTATTTATATATTTTTGTAGAATTATAGAAGAGATAAATTATATTTCACTCACACTAACATGTAGAAACACAGGTACATAAAGTCCAGGTAAATAAAGCCAGGTCCAATGTTATATGGGTTATATTAATGACAGCTGGAAATGTCAACCATTCTAAAAAGGATTACTGTATTATTCTAGATTTTGGTTTGTAGTTTAGTTTTACTTTTCTCTATCCTCCCTAAATAACAGTTAGGGAGGGTTTCACTTAGATTAGATGTGTATGATGAGATTTTGCAAGTATGTAAAGTCTTTTATGACAGGTCGGTTGGATGGAAGGATTTTTGTATTTGTGATTCTTGTTTTTGTTAAATTTTGCCTGTGCCCAAAAGAAGACTACAAATTGAAGACTAGCATGCCAAGGCATTTTGACACAAAGAGTTAAAGAGGAAAAGAGGGAGAAACCTAGATTGAGGACCTTCCCTGTTTGTTTGGGAAGATGGAGTCTATCCTGAGGAAAATGATAATGACAAATGGAAGATCTTATCCAGTGGTTAAATGCTGAGGAAAAGACCAAACAGAAGACTTGCTGTGGTTCCACGCCCAAGAAAATATGGGAATAAATGCATGTCTGCTCTCAAAAGCAATACAGGTCCAAAATCTGGTTCAGTGAATTTGCTGGCAAGCAAGAAGATGCAAGATCTATGTGAATACGTCACATATTCTATGCTTATGAAATCTGAGTCAGACCTTGAAGCTCCCTCGAGGACATTAAGGAATAAAAATGTTTAAACTAGGCCAAGCTCTGCACCTCATGGATTATTGTGGGATTGCTTTGGCTGAAGAATTTACATTCTAGATAAATCCGATGGGCCTCTGTATAACCTGAAGGGTCTGGTCTTGTTTTAAAGACTCTAACACTTTGTGCACCTTGTCCTGTCATCCTACTAAAATCTAGAATCTAGTAACATATAATAGGGAAGAGTTACTAGAGAGAGGTGACATAAACTCTCTGTGCTGCTAATATACTGTACATAATTACACTTCAGAATGGAATGCCCCAAGAATACCTGTTAGTTAGGAAGTGTTTGTGCAATGGCTTGTGATAATTGCTGTACCTATGTCTCAGTGCCAGGTATGAACAAGAAAAAGGCAAAAGTGGCGGTTGGCTCTGGAATCTGAAGATATTGGTGATTAGTTAACTGGTGTCTAGAGAACATTATTTAGAACTTTGTTGCCTACCCTTGCCATTGTTGTTACATAGTTACAAAGTTACATAGTAGTTAAGGTTGAAAAAAGACTTTCAGTCCATTTACTCTGATCTGCAATATGTGAATAACTTATTAATTAATTAGTTGTTAATTAATTATTAATCAATTACCGTATTAATTTTTTTTATTTTTTATTATTAATTAATCCAGAGGAAGGCAAACAGAAAAAAAAAACAAGTGAAACTTAGCCAATCGTCTCAAAGGAATAAAAAAAAAAATTCCTTCCTGATTCCAGATACTGGCGATCGGATTTAATTTTTCCATTGATCTTTATTCTCCTAGTGCCATCCAAACTGATCGTGTTCATATTAGTGAAATACAACAACGTATTTCAATGCTCTCTTTGGGCCTCCTTTGGTCTTTTCTCCTGCTTAGGTAATCTCCTGCTTAGGTAATTATTGTGTACTTTTTTATTTTTGCTGCCGTATGCTTGTGTCTTTGCCTCATTATTACCTTTTTTGAAAGATCTTATTCATTGTTGTGTGGCTTCACCTGGACTCTAACAGCTAAATTTCCCTATCTCCCATGAAAAGGATTTGCCACAACTTTTAACAAGAACACCCCATACTGTACTAGTTTTTAGGAACAGTAGTCCTCTTCCCTCATTGATGGGTTCGTTGAGACCTCTTGGTCTCATAGGGTGGAAATGTGGAGGGATATTTTGTTGTCTCCATTTCCATCTTTTTTATTTGTCCAAATTATTATGACTTTATTTTTGCAAAGAATGCACATCTACAGTGGATATAAAAAGTCTACACACCCCTGTTAAAATGTCAGGTTTCTGTGCTGTAAAAATATGAGACAAAGATAAATCATTTCAGAACTTTTTCCACCTTTAATGTGACCTATAAACTGTACAACTCAATTGAAAAACAAACTAAAATCTTTTAGGTGGAGGGAAGATAAATAAAAAAGAAAAATAATGTGGTTGCATAAGTCTGCACAACCTCTTATAACTGGGGATGTAGCTGTGTTTAGAATTAAGCAATATCATTCCAAATCGTGTTAAATAGGAGTCAGCATACACCTGCCATCATTTAAAGTGCCTCTGATTAACCCCAAATAAAGTTCACCTGCTCTAGTTGGTCTTTCCTGAATTTTTCTTAGTCGCATCCCACAGAAAAAGCCATGGTCCACATAGAGCTTCCAAAGCATCAGAAGGATCTCATTCTTAAAAGGTATCAGTCAGGAGAAGGGTACAATAGAATTTCCAAGGCATTAGATATACAATGGAACACAGTGAAGACAGTCATCATCAAGTGGAGAAAATATGGCACAACAGTGACATTACCAAGAACTGGAGCTCATACCCAAAAAGACTGAGTGCTGTAATAAAATCAAAAGGTGCTTCAACAAAGTATTAGTTTAAGGGTGTGCATACTTATGCAACCATATTATTTTATTTTTCTATTTTTTCTTCCCTCTACCTAAAAGATTTCAGTTTGTTTTTCAATTGAGTTGTACAGTTTATAGGTCACATTAAAGGTGGAAAAAGTTCTGAAATGATTTATCTTTTTTTTACAGCACAGAAAACTGACATTTTAACAGGGGTGTGTAGACTTTTTATATCCACTGTATATTTTGCAGCACTAACAAAAATTAACATATTTTACATTTTTTGCCTGACTTACAAAATTAGACCTTATATATTTTTTATCTTGTTGACAAAAACTTGTAACTGTAACCTATGTCTGGTCTCCTCTGCTCTTCTATGTTGCTCAAGATAATGTTTGTACAAGTTGTATTTATTGCTAATAGCCTCAGAGCATATCAGGCTATTGCTGTGGTCTATTGTGTTATCTGAAGTCTTCGTATCTGAATAAAGGCGCTCCTTTCGCTGGTGGAGGTGAGCGCCGTGGGCGCTTATCTCTACGACCCCCTACGACTTTCCGACCGCAAATGCAGACCTCTCGCAAAGCGAGGGGCCGCATTTGCGGAGGTGGAGGCATTACGGCACCTCACAATCAGTTAAAAATTACAACACAATTGGGACTTGAAAAAAAAAACTAAACACGCAATGACTAACTACAGACTTACACAAAAAAATACGACCCGCGGGACTTAGAAAAAAATCCATTACGTGTTCGGAAAAAAACGGCCTTAACGGATAACCCGCGCACAGCGACAAACATAAAAAACACAAAAATACACACAAAAATAACACCCAGGACCTCTGCAACACTGCTCAAATCTCGAATTCGGGCACATTTGCAAAGTTTAGCCACTTGAAAATCCCCTAAGCGAGAGAAAAAATGGCAGCCGAAAAAAACGAAAACGAGGCTCCACAACCCCGGACCGCCCAGCCACTTACAACTTACCCAAGAAGGGATCTGAGATAAGCTTAGAAACCCGCATTAACCCCACTGGATCCGATATAAGCTCGGAAACCCGCATTAACCCCACATTAACCCTCGCAGTGGGGGTCCCCGATCGTAAAAGTCCTTAAAGGATCCGTAATAAATTTTTTTTTAAAAAAACCCTATCACTCATGGGGCTCTATACAGAGCCCACAACAACCCCTAAAAAACCCTGTCACAAAAGGGTGTTAATCCAGACCCCCATAAACCCTTAATTAACCCTATCACTCATGGGGGTCAATACAGACCCCCATAAGCCCTTCATTAACCCTGTCACTCATGGGGGTCAATACAGTCCCCCTGTCATGATTTAATTGTTTAAGGACTCATATTGTCAGTGGTTTGTGAGTATGTCCAAGGGAGCATGGCATTGTTAAATTGGGATTATGTGTTATTGTGTGGTTATATGTTGCCTGTACATGGTTATTATGTATCCTAGGTATAATATATTATGAGGGAAAATGTTATATAGAACATATGTGGAATTGGTAGAAATGCTCTGCATAGAAGTAAACTGCAGATCATTGCACACTCAAACATGCAGACCTTGGGTCAAGACAGATGCATGGGCTTCAAGTGGTCCTGGGCAAACACTTGAGTTTAACATAAAGGTTTGTTCACTAGATATCTAATGAATGTGATCGCCCAAGGTTGCAAGCCAGATGGTCTGACATCACACATACACTCAGTTAAGAGATAGGAGCCATAAACAAAAAAGGGGATCTCCACAGACACAGAGGCACCATAACTCCAGGGGGTCTACAGCTTGTCCCATCCCAACTATCAGTGCAGGGAGCAGAGCAAAAAGGACATGTGTCTCTCCTGAGAGCTAGAGGCCAAGTAAATTAGGTAGCCACACCTAGTGGGCAGACCTGGGAGGAGTCTCATGTTTCCCACTGTGTAACGCTACGGGATTGGCCAGAGGCCATTAGGGACTGACCTCAGGTAGCCCCTCCCTCTACTATGTTGTAAAGAGTTCATATACGTGTGTTTTCCAAATAAAGGTTGTGGAGAGATAGTTTTCACATAAACAAGGTGTGAGACTATTTCTGTAACCTGGATCCAGTATCCTCTGCCTGTAGCTTTTGGGCCTTGCCCTCTTCAGAGGCCATCTTTTGTGCCACAGAGAACAGGAACTTCATGATTCTGCTGGACTAGGTTTGAACTAGGTTCATATCAGGCCCCCAAGAAGAAGCAGATCGTGACATTTCTCTGTATAAAACACAGAAGGATGGCAGCTTATGAAGAGATGTCTGCAGCAGAGGAGGAGGAAGTGTCCAGACGGTACCAAAGATGGATGAAGGTAATGCCTGCAGGTTTAACCAAGGATCAGCAGAGGGAACTCCGGATACAGACCACACAGGAGGTACAGGGGAACAGGAGAAGGGTAAGCAATGGCCCTGTCTCAGCTCCTGTGGAGGGGAAATGCTTATCCCCAATAGAGACAGAGAATGTTCTGGTGCCTGGAAAGTACTGTAGAGGAATGGGCCTTCTAAATAAATAGATGGCATTCCTGGGACTATGGCCAGGTCACAGGCTAATGGAATGGCTGGAAGAATTGGTATATGAGGAGGTCGCCCTGGAAGATCAATATGCTTATTGGTTTGGACCTGTTGGGATACATCATCATTTTTCATTGGGGCTGGAAAAGGCACTTTGGGACATAGTACATGGGGATCCGGACTGTGGCTTGGGGACAGAGAAAAGAAAGCTGTGTCTTTTTGCCAAGCGCTGTGACATGCTGGGACTGGAGACAGGCTCTCATACAACTAACTTACTTTGGCCTGTGATCCAGCAGGAGCTACAGCTGGAGGTGGATTATATAGACCTACTGGATGAAGCATCCCTGGATGGTTGTTGGCCAGCCAACTGGGAGGGCTCATGCCAGCCAGGCATGGAACAGAACCACCTAACAGGTACTACAGAGACCAAGCTAAATATTGCAGAGGCTGGGTCAGAAAATAAATGTATGGACTGTGGGGAGAATATTGATATCCATGATTCTCAAAATAACAAGGATGCCGGCATCCATGGGGGGGGACTGGGAAGAGGAAGAACTGGTCCCTATCTTTAGGGGGCTAAGTCTCACCCAGTTAGAGGAATGGGGACAGGGACAAACCACAGCAGTGCCAGGCCCAGGGGTAGAACTAGTGAAAGAGAAGAACCTAATGAGCACTGGGCCCTACCATTTGACTGTGGAAATTGTAGAGAGGTTTCTTGGATGACCATTGTCCAGGAGCCAGCCACAGACCCTGGAGCAGAAACAGAAAGTAGCCCTGTTCTTCAGCCTGAACAAGAGGCAGTAGCAGCTGCTTCTCAAGGGCTGCCTGTAACTACACACCAGGCAGTCTCAGATGGAGAGAGTCAGGAGGTTCCACCTGAGGATCCAGACACCAAAGAGCCAGAGGGTACCCCAGATTGTGATTTGTCTCATGGTCTTCCTACAATGACTCCCCTGCAGCTGCCGAAAAACACTGGCTGTGTACCTGTAACCCTGGAAAGAAGGGGCCATTGGCCAGGCTTGGTGGGAGAGAGGTTGGCTACTGAGCCACAACAGCTTGTATCAGAACTGCCCATTAATCCAGCATGGATGCCACCAGTGAATGTCACTAGCCCATATTGCAACTCCAGTATCCCAGTTTATTCAGGAGAAAGCTCAGGCCTGACAAAGGGAACCTTGTACTCTTCAATTTTACCCATGGGACTGAGTGCTGATCCAGAATCAGCAGGACAAGAGGTCCCCCTAGCCTGGAAGGAGAGGGCTTTGCTGGGTAAGGATCCTCCCAAGTTTATGCTGGACTTACTGCCTGGGATGTACTGTTTCCCCTGGACTACCTTGAAGGGTCCTCTATGGCAGTTGTCTTATAAGTCTCCCCAAGGGCTTGTGAAGGTGACTAGGCCACTGGGAAGGAGTGAGTATTCCCCCTGGACAGGGGGAGACACCTAGTGGGCGGACCTGGGAGGAGTCTCATTTTTAGCCCCTCCCTCTACTATGTTGTAAAGAGTTCATATATGTGTGTTTTCCAAATAAAGGTTGTGGAGAGATGGTTTTCACATAAACAAGGTGTGAGACTATTTCTGTAACCTGGATCCAGTATCCTCTGCCTGTAGCTTTTGGGCCTTGCCCTCTTCAGAGGCCATCTTTTGTGCCACAGAGAACAGGAACTTCATGATTCTACTGGGGTAGGTTTGAACTAGGTTCATATCAGGCCCCCAAGAAGAAGCAGATCGTGACACCCCCATAAACACTTAATTAACCCTGTCACTCATGGGGGTCAATCCAGACCCTCATAAACCTTTAATTAACCCTGTCACTCATGGGGGTCAATACAGACCCCCATAAGCCAATAAATAACCCTGGCACTCATGGGGGTCAATACAGACCCCCATAATACATTAATTAACTCTGTCACTCATGGGGATCAATACAAACCCCCATAAACCCTTCATTAAACCTGTCACTCATGGGGGTCAATACAGACCCCCATAATACATATCATTAACCCTGTCACTCATGGGGGTCAATACAGACCCCCAAAAACCCATAATTAACCCTGTCTCTCATGGGGGTCAATAAAGACCCCCATAAGCCAATAAATAACCCTGGCACTCATGGGGGTCAATACAGACTCCCATAATACATTAATTACCCTGTCACTCATGGGGGGTCAATACAGATACCCATAAACCCATAATTAACCCTGTCACTCATGGGGGTCAATAATGACCCCCATAAGCCAACAAATAACCCTGGCACTCATGGGGGTCAATACAGACCCCCATATTACATTAATTAACCCTGTCACTCATGGGGGTCAATACAGCCCTACATAAACCTATAATTAACCCTGTCACTCATGGGGGTCAATACAGACCCCCCATAAGCCCTTCATTAACTATGTCACTCATGGGGGTCAATAGAGACCCCCATAAACACTTAATTAACCCTGTCACTCATGGGGGTCAATACAGACCCCCATAAGCCAATAAATAACCCTGGCACTGATGGGGGTCCATACAGACCCCCATAATACATTAATTAACTCTGTCACTCTTGGGGGTCAATACATACCCCCATAAGCACTTAATTAACCCGGTAACTCATGGGGTCAATACAGACCCCCATAAACCCATAATTAACCCTGTCACTCATGGGGGTCAATACAGACCCCCATAAGCACTTAATTAACCCCGTCATTCCTGAGGGTCAATACAGACCCCCATAAACCTATAATTAACCCTGTCAATCATGGGGGTCAATACAGACCCCCAAAAGCACTTAATTAACCCGGTCACTCATGGGGGTCAATACAGATCCCCATAAACCCATAATTAACCCTGTCACTTATGGGGGTCAATACAGACCCCCATAATACATATCATTCACCCTGTCACTCATGGGGGTCAATACAGACCCTCATAAACCTTTAATTAACCCTGTCACTCATGGGGGTCAATACAGACCCCCATAAGCCAATAAATAACCCTGGCACTCATGGGGGTCAATACAGACCCCCATAATACATTAATTAACTCTGTCACTCATGGGGATCAATACAAACCCCCATAAACCCTTCATTAAACCTGTCACTCATGGGGGTCAATACAGACCCCCATAATACATATCATTAACCCTGTCACTCATGGGGGTCAATACAGACCCCCAAAAACCCATAATTAACCCTGTCACTCATGGGGGTCAATAAAGACCCCCATAAGCCAATAAATAACCCTGGCACTCATGGGGGTCAATACAGACTCCCATAATACATTAATTACCCTGTCACTCATGGGGGGTCAATACAGATACCCATAAACCCATAATTAACCCTGTCACTCATGGGGGTCAATAATGACCCCCATAAGCCAACAAATAACCCTGGCACTCATGGGGGTCAATACAGACCCCCATATTACATTAATTAACCCTGTCACTCATGGGGGTCAATACAGCCCTACATAAACCTATAATTAACCCTGTCACTCATGGGGGTCAATACAGACCCCCCATAAGCCCTTCATTAACTATGTCACTCATGGGGGTCAATAGAGACCCCCATAAACACTTAATTAACCCTGTCACTCATGGGGGTCAATACAGACCCCCATAAGCCAATAAATAACCCTGGCACTGATGGGGGTCAATACAGACCCCCATAATACATTAATTAACTCTGTCACTCTTGGGGGTCAATACATACCCCCATAAGCACTTAATTAACCCGGTAACTCATGGGGTCAATACAGACCCCCATAAACCCATAATTAACCCTGTCACTCATGGGGGTCAATACAGACCCCCATAAGCACTTAATTAACCCCGTCATTCCTGAGGGTCAATACAGACCCCCATAAACCTATAATTAACCCTGTCAATCATGGGGGTCAATACAGACCCCCAAAAGCACTTAATTAACCCGGTCACTCATGGGGGTCAATACAGATCCCCATAAACCCATAATTAACCCTGTCACTTATGGGGGTCAATACAGACCCCCATAATACATATCATTCACCCTGTCACTCATGGGGGTCAATACAGACCCCCATAAACCCATAATTAACCCTGTCACTCATGGGGGTCAATAAAGACCCTGTAAGCCAATAAATAACCCTGGCACTCATGGGGGTCAATACAGACCCCCATAATACATTAATTAACTCTGTCACTCATGGGGATCAATACAAACCCCCATCAACCCTTCATTAACCCTGTCACTCATGGGGGTCAATACAGACCCCCAAAAACCCATAATTAACCCTGTCTCTCATGGGGGTCAATAAAGACCCCCATAAGCCAATAAATAACCCTGACACTCATGGGGGTCAATACAGACTCCCATAATACATGAATTACCCTGTCACTCATGGGGGGTCAATACAGATACCCATAAACCCATAATTAAATCTGTCACTCATGGGGGTCAATAAAGACCCCCCATAAGCCAACAAATAACCCTGGCACACATGGGGGTCAATACAGACCCCCATAATACATTAATTAACCCTGTCACTCATGGGGGTCAATACAGACCCCCATAAGCACTTAATTAACCCCATCACTCATGAGGGTCAATACAGCCCCCCATAAACCTATAATTAACCCTGGCTCTCATGGGGGTCAATACAGACCCCCATAAGCCCTTCATTAACCCTGCCACTCATGGGGGTCAATACAGACCCCCATAAACACTTAAATAACCCTGTCACTCATGGGGGTCAATACAGACCCCCATAAGCCAATAAATAACCCTGGCACTGATGGGGGTCAATACAGACCCCCATAATACATTAATTAACTCTGTCACTCTTGGGGGTCAATACATACCCCCATAAGCACTTAATTAACCCGGTAACTCATGGGGTCAATATAGACCCCCATAAACCCATAATTAACCCTGTCACTCATGGGGGTCAATACAGACCCCCATAAGCATTTAATTAACCCTGTCACTCATGGGGGTCAATACAGACCCCCATAAGCCAATAAATAACGCTGGCACTCATGGGGGTCAATACAGACCCCCATAATACATTAATTTACTCTGTCACTCATGGGGGTCAATACAGTCCCCCATAAACTTTGAATTAACCCTGTCACTTATGGGTGTCAATACAGACTCCCATAAGCACTTAATTAACCCCGTAATTCATGAGGGTCAATACAGACCCCCATAAACCTATAATTAACCCTGTCAATCATAGGGGTCAATACAGACCTCCATAATACATATCATTAACCCTGTCACTCATGGGGGTTAATACAGACCCCCATAAACCCATAATTAACCCTGTCACTCATGGGGGTCAATAAAGACCGCGTAACCCAATAAATAACCCTGGCACTCATGGGGGTCAATACAGACCCCCATAATACATTAATTAACCCTGTCACTCATCGGGGTCAATACAGAACCCCGTAAGCACTTAATTAACCCCCGTCACTCATGAGGGTCAATACAGACCCCCATAAACCTATAATTAACCCTGTCAATCATGGGGGTCAATACAGACCCCCATAAACCTATAAATAACCCTGTCACTCATGGGGGTCAATACAGACCCCCATAAGCACTTAATTAACCCCGTCACTTATGAGGGTCAATACAGACAGCCATAAACCCATAATTAACCCTGTCACTCATGGGGGTCAAGACAGACCCCCGTAAGCTAATCAATAACCCTGTCAGTCCCATAAAGGTATATTATGTCCCTGATGGGGCTGTTACAACCCTAACATTAAACACATAAGTGCCATGATGGTTCTCAAGGACCATCATGACACTAAGTACAAACACTACACTGCACTATACCCCCCAATAAACCATTAAAACTAAACTAACCCCCATTTACACTAACCTATTAACACCTACACTACCTACCTACACTACCTACCTATCCCCTAATAAACACCCACCCCACTCTAATTACAGAAAATAAAAAAACCTAAAGTCACAAAAAAAAAAATCTACATTACAGGAAATAAAAAATCCTAAACCCTGGAACCACGTTCTAAAAAAATGGAGATCAGCACTCGCAGACCTCCCTGACGCTAATGAGCCTCCTAGAGACTTTTCCGGAAGAAAATAGGCAATGGCGCCTTCTGATTGGCTGAAAACGCTGTCTGTCAAATTCAGCCAATCAGAAGGTGCCAATGTGTGAGCCAGTCACAATGGGATACACCCCCACAGGGTGATTGGCTGGAGGCATCTGCGCATTCTGATTAATTGCAGTGACAATAGCCAATCACAATGGGATACACCCCCATGTAGTGATTGGCTGAAGGCATTTGCGCCTTCTCATTGGCTGTTGTCAATCAGTACTACAGACAATGAGAAGGCTCAGATGTCTTCAGCCAATCACCCCGTGGGGGCGTATCCCATTGTGATTGGCTGATGGCAATAAAGCCTTCTGATTTAAATAAAGATTGACAGGTGCATTATCCAATCAGAGTGGGATTTTGGGGTGTATCAATTTCTGATTGGCTCATACAAAGGCTCCTTCTGATTGGCTGAATTTGATAGACAGCGTATTCAGCCAATCAGAAGCCGCCATTGACAATTTTCTTCTGGACAACTCTGTAGGAGCCTCAGTAGCGTCGGGGAGGTCCGCGAGTGCAGATCTCCATTAGTTTTTTTTTTTTTAGAGTGCGGATTGTTCCAGGACGGGGCAGAAGAGGAGGAGGCCGGGGACATCGCGGGGAGGTAAGTACAATGTATATTATGTTTATTTTTTTATGTTTATGTATGTTGTACTAATGTAATGTTTTTTTTTAAGAGGGGCCGCGCCGAAGAAGAAGAAAAGAAGAAGGATGGGGACATGCAGGAAAGGTGAGTAGAATATTTAGAATGTTTATTTATTTTCTGTAAATGTGTTGTTCTAATTTTTTTTCCTAGTTTGCTGATCTGAAGGGACATCTGCAAAGGTAAGTGGTCTTAATTATTTTATTTTAGCTTAGAATTAGGCTTTATATATAGAGATAGCATTTATTGTATGTTAGATAGGGGTATGTATTTTAGATAGTTAGGTTTAATTGTATATTAGATAGATAGGGGTATGTATTTTAGATAGTTAGGATTTATTGTATGTTAGGGGTATGTATTTTAGATAGTTAGGATTTATTGAATATTATATAGTATTGTATGTTAGATAGGGGTATGTATTTTATATAGTTAGGATTTATTGTATATTAGAATGGGGGGTGTATTTTAGATAGATAGGATGTATTGTATATTATATAATATTGTATGTTACATAGGGGTATGTATTTTAGATAGTTAGGATTTATTGTATATTAGATAGATTGGGGGATGTATTTTAGATAGATAGGGTTTATTGTATATTACATAGATTGGGGGATGTATTTTAGATAGATAAGATTTATTGTATATTACATAGATTGGGGGATTTATTTCAGATAGATAGTATTGATTGTATGTTAGATAGGGGTGTATTGTATTTTATTGTATTTGTATTGTATTGTATTGTATGTATTCTACATGTATTTTCTTTTCAGGTCTGTATTTCTTTTTCTGTAACGGGGTGGGGGGGTTGTAATGTATTTTTTTATTTTCTGTAATGTTCCTTCTTTGTGACTTAGGTTTTTTTATTTTCTGTAATGTAGATTTTTAATTTTTTGTGTTACATTTTTTTATTTCATGTAATGTAGATTTTTTTAGTTTTTGTGACTTAGTTTTTTTTATTTTCTGTAATTAGAGTGGTGGGGGTTGATTAGGGGGTAGGTAGGTAGTTTAGGTAGGTAGTGTAGGTATTAATAGGTTACTGTAGAGGGGTGTTAGTTTAGATTTAATGGTTTATGGAGGTGGGTTTAGTGCAGTGTAGTGTTTGTACTTAGTGTCATAAGAGTACTGGAGAACCCTCATAGCACTTACGGGGTAATGTTAAGCTTCTAACTGTCCCATGAGGGTCTTTAAATACCCTTATGGGACTAATGGGGTTAAATAAAGGCTTATGAGGGTTGTCATAAACGATTTGGGGCCATGATGGGACCCCTTGCAACCCACAAGTAACTCTGCTATTTGGAATGCTGGCATGCTGGGTGTTAATGTCAAGAACTATTACAATGGACCTGAAACTTGTGAGGACTGACTTGTTTTTGTGTGTAGTATGGACCACAATAATTCATTTGGTGGTTACTAGATCATGTTATATGCACTGTAATAATGCATCTGTGATAGAAGTAGGCCCTAGGATGCTAGAATTATCTAAAAAATACTGCAGTCACTTATGTGACAAAGGATTAATCTTCTATAGAATCTTTATGGCCCTGCAATCGGCCACGTGTGAAGGCTCTGGCTTTATTCATGAAAGGGGGAACTAGTTTTATGGCTCTGTAAGAGGAGAAAAAAAGGTGTAATTAGAAGAAAGCCAGATGTCTCTATACATCTGGAAATCATGTGGGTGAGGGGGGATAGCAAGCTATTTACCTAGGATGATGGGCTAGAACTGGGGGAAGGTCTGGTGTTTTGTGTAATCTTTCTGTGTTTATATATATCTCTGAAACAATAAAGAAGTGGGCAGTCTGACTTTGGACACCCTAAAGAAAGGTTGTGTCAGAGTCTGCTTGTACTAATCCAAGGTACATGGTGTGTGATTCTTAGATCCTAAGAATAGGGGTCTGAGGTGCATGTCTCTGCAGTAATAATGCTATCATCTGAAGTGTCTGCTGGTGTCGAGATCTGAACAAAAAGTTGCAACCGTGGAGAGAGAGAGATTTGTGGTCCCCCAAAGCTGGCGGTCGTGACAAAGGTCTGTATAGATCCCCATAAGAGACCGGGTTAAAATGGTGTAGTGCTTACACTTTGTGTCATGAGGGTCCTGGATGACCCTCATGGCACTTATAGTGTTATTACATGCACTTCAAATCTACAGTTACTTTCAAATTGATTTTCACAGAACTGCCACCATGGATCATTGATTACATAATGAATGTTTTTGACCTGATAGACTTGCTCAAATTCTTAAAATCGAGATTGGTGCTATAGTCGCTTGAAGCCTTTGGCACAAAATAAAGAACTCCTCTGAATCCTAGGTTTGACAATGAATCACATACTGCTTCATAAAACTGAAAATGTCTTCCAATAGAACTTGGGTTTTGAAATATATTTGACCATGGAACATAACTGTGGCTAAAATATTTAACTAATTAATTGCCACTGGGAAAGAAAACTCCTAGCATTAATTCAGTCATCTATTCAATCATTGCATTCTCATGCATGTTTAGTCTTTGCCACTGTCTGATGTTGAAGGCAGAGCAAATGAATCCTGCTTGGTTGGTATCACTATTGTAACCATCTCTCTCAAAATATCAGGAACAATAATCCTTACTTTGAAACAGAATCCACATCCAGCAAAAAGGCTTTTTTTTTTTAAACAGTTTGGCTTTTACCTTTTTCTGAGTAAAGAAAGAAAGAATGCTCAAATGGCATTCCATAAATATAGCTCTCTGATACATTGATACATAAATATAGCTCTCTGATACATTGATAGAATTTTCTTCAGACCACTACTCACAATGAATGTAATAGTTTTTCCATAATACATTGCACAGGGATTAAACCACTATTTAAATGCTTGCAAACATCTTCAGGATGTGCTACCTAGCTTATTGTGACACCACAAATTGGTATTTGTCCAAATCCCACGCATAGTAAGTGTAGTAGTTTTCATTATAGCACATTTCATGGACTCATTGTTCTTAAGACAAGTCTCACATTTTGCAGTTTCAACCTCTAGAACCAGAATGTTGTTGATGCTCAAGGGCAATGCAGGCTTCCAATTCCAACCTAGAAATAGGTTAGGCCACAGGGAAAGGACACTGGTCTTCTAACTCACCCAGGTTATCTATCATTCAAATGGTGTTCAATGTACCCCTTCCGCTAAGGAGGAATCTTTTCAACTTCTTTTTTACAGAACAGCTTACATGAAATAGGGTAGAAAAACAACGTGAGTTCAGTAACTGTGGGTGGTAATGTTGATCAATCAAGCTTATTATGGCATAGCTTATTACCCTAGTCACTAATATCTAGGATACATCTAGGAAAGTGTGTTTAATATGAAAGTGTGATTGTGTGTATATACATACACACATTTATGTATATCTAGGAAAATACTTATAGTTGTAATGGCATCTGTGCAGTAAAATTATAAAACACTGCAAGTGTATATCTGAACAAGACTACTGTAACACAACACAATATCTAGAACTTTTACTGAACCTCAAAGCTCTTAGCTGCGCAGTCCCAAAGAATGAGGTGTAAATGGGACAAGATCTCTGTAGATAGCTGTTTTCTTAGGTCGTGACCTGAAATAGAATAAACTCATTCAGTATTACAAGCTTTAACTCCAAGCATTAAATTCTCAGCGGTAGAAATCTAGCTAAGATATGATTTTTTAATAAAATATAAACACTGTGTATATCAATATCAGTTATATACAGGGAATTCTTATCGGCAAATTTTGCTAAACATTTGACCATAACCTTAGAATTATGAGTGTATTCATTAATTCTACAGAATAAATAAAGGCAAAAGCAGAGAGTACACATTAATCCAAAAAATATTTACAAACATGATATAAATAGACTTAAACTCTAAAACTGTGTTTACATTTAAGAACACAGCCACTTACTAGTTTGGTGGAGCACTTAGAAACCACTGCCCTTTTACCATATTTTACAACTGGGAAAGAATGTAGACAATGTATGATTTTTTACTTTATTATTAAAATCTTTTTATTTGTAAAGTGTCAACATATTCCGTATCGCTGTACAGGGGTTAAGTACAAGGTAAAAACAATTTTCACACATTGCAAAAGAATGGAAAGACCTGTTTTGAACTTAAAGTCATACATATATAGTGCTTGTCCCAAAAGCACCTCACAAGATTGAAACTTGCAACCTTACAGATAATTGAATTATCCTCTTCTAAAGTGACAGTGCAGGTTACAAAAGGGGTAAGTTCTAATGATATAGCTAGACAGAGGTTGAAGTCTTTCAGCTACTCCTTCTTCTAGGATTCACCTACTCATATCTCAATTGCCAAATTAGCATATCCCAAACTGTTAATGTCTTGTCATTATCGTTATCATCTTAGGATTTGTTTTGGAGTGTCCTGTGCTGTCACTTCAGGACAGAGCTAAATAGATATATATATATGGGAGTAAAAAAAACTAATTTTCTCTTCCTTTCATGGCAGCTCAAATTATTATGAGGACATAACAAAGCTATCCCCTGGACCACACACAGGGTGGGAAAGGTCAAGTTGAACTGAAATATGTTCTTGTCAAAGAATCAGTTGCAAATAAATAGACCACACCTGATAATAAATGTATGATATCTCTGATGTCCAAGCTTAAAAAATATTAAAATCACTGACTCTAAAATTACATTAACTTTAAGAATGGAAGCTTCAATAGCTAAGCTGTCAAAGTGAAACTTGCAAGGTCCTTGAGGCAAATAGTTTGAGTGCATCAGTAATCGTTATGGGAGAAAGTGGACATTTTTTTCAAAGTGGAAAACCATATCATCCTTGGCGAATTAAAATTATTTGTGACCTGATCTCTCGTGATCTTCATTATGACTCTTGCAATATTGCTGTAGGTGAGAATCCATACACCAAATTGAATTTCAATGGGATGACCATTGCATTTACACTATATAGGCTACTCAAGGATCTTTCAGAATAACAGAACCATGTATGCAGTTCAGTCTAGAGGCCATTAAATCAATGTCTGGTCTTTCCATGAACATGGTAAAATTGATGGTCACTTTGATAATCTACAGTTGTCCACTTATTGGATCAAGATGACATGCTGACATGAGATAGCTGGAACACAACGTTCCATGTACTTAAAAATCTGTGTAACCTCTCTCATAGCAGCAAATATTCTCATACCTCCTTGATGGTTAAGATAAGCAACTGCTGTGACATTTGATCAAGAGATTTTGCAGATAATCATGATTGATATGCCTTGAAAACATATAAAAGCCATAACCCCAGCTAAGAAATTTCTAAAAATTGAAGGTCAAGTAGACAGACCAAATCCTAAGGCCTAAAACTGTCAGCAGTGATACCTGAATCCAAGGAGCAGATACTGGTGGTGAGCTGGATGTATGTGGATGTGAAGATTTGCATCTTCAGGTTCACTGAATTAAATATTTAAATCACAGACAGCACTATTGCCCCAACTGTTGCTGAACTAGCCCTTGGTCTCTGTACAGCATTTAACACAGTGGAACATGGAATAGTAATAGAGCGGCTGAAGAGCTACTGTTTACTGAGTGGCACTGTCCTCATTTGTTTTAAATCTTGATCACTGGAGGGTCACAGAGGGTTTCTTCATGTACATATTCCTCTAACATCATATCCCTGTTGTGTGGAGGTCCACAACTCTCTACATTGTCTACAATACTGATTGCTGTATACATGATACCACTTGGAGAATTCACAAGAAGACATGGCCCCATAACAGCATGTTATGCCGATGACATAGCTTTATCTCTCCTACCCAGATGCAGAACATGCATACTTTGCTCCACATAGATATCTAGAAGACATTGGATGATTAGGACCTCACTAAGGCTGAAAGAAGAAAAGACAGAGGTGCTTCTGGTGAGTGTATGTTGAAATCTGACCAACTGTGCAACATTTTTTTAGATTGTTGTCAGACTCTAAACATTATTATTAGCTATGATCAAATCCTATTTTTTTTCAGCTGAAGAACACAGCCAGGATAAAGCACCTGATACCTCCAACATACATCCCTACATTGGTAGTCAATTTGGACTACCACAACTGCCTTTATCTAGGATTGCAAAATAAAGAGCTACATCGTAAATGATGCCATGAGTTTATTAACAAGACAACCTCGTTCCTGACACATAAAATCTGGCCTTAATGCTCAATACTGGCTGTCTGTGAAAGACGCATTTATTTCAAACTTAGTCTGCTGACAAACAAAGCTCTACAAGGTGAAGGCCGCAGAGACCTAAAGGAGTACCTCACTCCTTATGTTCCAACTCATGCTCTACAGGAGAAAATCTAGTATATATTCTCAATCCTCTGGGTTTCCGAGCCTTTGTGTATAATTTACCAAGCTCTATCAAGCCCTTAATTTAAACATTTTTAAAAAGACTGAAGACCATTTTCTTTGCACATGCCTTTCAATAAAATACAACTCTCTCTCTCTTTGTTTATACCTGGCTGCCTGAGCTTTCACCATGTTTTTATCACACGTCTAACAAACTATTTTGTGTTAATAGGGACAATAGATACGTAAGCTATTTGATTTTATATCTATAGCATCTTTAAAAGCAGTTCCATTTTTCAAAAAGGAATAGTGATGTGAGCATGAAACATTCTAGCACAATTATGGTTACATAGTTACATAGTAATTGAGGTTGAAAAAAAACTTTCAGTTCATCAAGTTCAACCTTTTAAGATCTCCACTGATCTGCAATATGCGGATTAGATGTTAACTAATTAAATCCAGAGGAAGTAAAAAAAAAAAAAAAAAACAAGTGGGAAAAAAATAAACAATTGGTGACCCCAGATACTGGCGATCAGTTTCCTCTCTGGATAAATACTCTCTCTCTCTAATTATCCAGGATAACCCTGAATGCCCTTTTTGATTAGAAATAAATCCAGTCCCCTTTTAAAGTTATCTATCAAATCCACTATCACCACCTCCTTTGAGCACAAGGTAGCTAGAACTTCTATGTCATGTTCTGGAGGACCCACTGTACTTTTGGGGATTGTTGAAATATTGGGAGGCCCTGGATTAACACGGACTGGTATTGGCCTGTTGGCATGAGGTGGTCAATATTGCCTGGGGTATGATTGTAATGTTAAGTATGAGAATCCTTATAGCATATTTAGTCTAAATGCTGCATTTTCCCCAGGAAGTTTAATAAAAATGTATTATAAAGGTCTCTGGGGAAAGACGGGTCCAGTTATGGGGTTACCCGATTGTGAGGTAGAAAATTTCCAGCAGATTAAGTGTTGGCCCTATATAGGAAGGTAGGGGGGAGATGCACAATATCACACACGGCAATTTTGACTCCCTAGCCCCCCCCCCCCCCCACCAGCGGAGAGAGTAACATAACACAGATATGTCAATTATTTCTCCCTGGGTCTCTGGAGATCAAAGAGCCTACAATTTAGAGAAAGTTCACAGAACAAGGGGGAAAGGTGATTAGCAGATGTCCTCTGCCAAGTACAGAAGGGCAAAAAGGGAGACTCTTTTATCCTTGATAGAGGTGGGCGTAAAAAGAGAGCTCGGAGAGTGCCTAAGAGAGTGTTTTTGTTTGTGACCGTGATAAAAATGAGATGTCCTTGTTCATTAAGAGTGTTCAGTCTGGATATACATAATGCAAGTGTATTATTCATTCTGAGGAAGGGATAACTCTATGCATTGGGGTTGCTGAGGCTGCATCTGATTGACTACTTACAGTTGGTGACTGCAGTCCTGCTATTTTAGTTCCGGTGGTTCCTTGGTCCTGAGTGGTAATTAAATACTGGTCTGGGTGTATCCCTGCTTTCAGGAGTATCTACAATAACCCACATGAGCCACTGGGTGGTTCAGAACCAGGTTCTGGGCGGGCCCAATTTAAGTAGCGGTCATGACATTCTATAATTAGCCAATCCACACCTAAAGCATCTCTTGCATCTTCAGGTTCCAATGTTTCTGACACAGCTTTTATTTGTCTACCTGGGGGTTCAAGGGGCACATGAGTAGCATCATGAGAGGCATATGCACCCTCAAAACAATTTGGGCAGAAACCTGAAAAGAGATTTTTTTTTTGAAAAAACACAGAACAAATGCTTAGTCTTACTCATGTGCTTCGACTTTTAGAGGCCTCTGTTGTGAGAGCGAGTCAAAGATCATCCAGTCCCTTATAGAATGACGCAAGTGTCAGCCTTTATTTGATTATCAGACTTTAAATGTATGCATCCAGTGGTACTTGTACTTTGCCTGCCCCAAAACGTACTTGTAAACTGGCTCAATAAGTGCTGTTTTCATTTTCAATATCTGCCCAGTACCCCAGATTGAAAAATTAAGCTTGTCTTAAGAAATACCTCTTCACACATGTGCAACAGAAAAAAAGTCAATTTAAAGTGTTGTAACTCAAAAAATGAATAATTCTCCAATTTGGTCTAAATCGCTGCTTTTTATTGAAGGTAATAGAGCAAGCCTACCGCAGAATGCCAACTATGAGGCAGATCAAATCACTTGGCACCTCTCATTTATTCAGTATCTTTAATAACGTATCTACAATATATTCAGGGTGTAAGAGAGATCCATGTCCTTACTTGCTCCTTTCAGCAGACAGAACTTGGAAATTGAGATATGAGTGGGTCCTAGGGGAATGAGGAGACAAAAGACTTCAAATCCTCCCTAACAACAGCAGTTAGCATTTAACCCCATGGTAATCTTTGCTCTCACAAAAGGACAAGAGAAAACAATTATATATTTTTGGTTTAAAATAGCAGCTGATTGTATCAATCAGTCCAAAATGCTCCTTGCAACATGTTTATGGTCCTGCAGTCTCCAGACCTAGGTAATATTCTTTCCTTTTTCTTATCAATTTTCCCATACCTGTGAAAAGGTCTTCTATCTTCTGGCGTGCCAAAAATTCCTTTCCTCTTTGTAATAGGAGCTCAATCTGTAGGATAAGTGCTTTCCCGAGGTCTGGGGATGACTCAAATTGCTTGCAGATCATCTTTATATACTCAAAGCCAACACAATCCCTTGACAGATAAAGAACACATAATTTTCATGTCATGTATATAAATATACTTGAGGTCAGGGCTAAGCTTTTAAAATGGATTGACTTGTAAGAATGAAAGTTTTCTCTGATTTTATGTCATGAGGCTCATCTTAAAAGAGGACAACCCTACATGATAAATTGATGCTAAATAAATTGTTTTAAAAGGGAGATGTGGATGAATGCCAATGTGTGTATTGAGGAAAGGAGGAGGTTCTTTTAAAACCCATACCTCTTTCACAAACACAGGCCAAATGCTTTTTAAATTATCACTCAGCAAGGTCACTACCGTTCATAGGAATACAAACAAAACCTTCAAGATAGAAATCTAATATTTTGTTCCCACTAAGATACATAATGATAATCAGATTTTTTCCTGTACTACTCTAGGGACACTCAAAAATGTCACCCCAACATTATAACCACATAAAATATCCCAGTTTAAACACCACAGGATGTTTCTACTCTTTTAATGGGAAATCGTTTTTTGTAATCTATTTTAGTTGAAATGGTGAAAATCATATGATGACATACATTCCATTTCAGCTTCCAAACCTGATGAATCATGGGCACAAAACAGTACCTAGAGAGTTTTAAATACTAGGCTCCAAGGGCAACAATGAATGCTCAATTTGTGATATTCTGCTAAAATCAAGTTCAATTGTACCCATCTCTGTTAACTGATTTTTTTTTTCAGTATCAACATACAGTACTGTTTTTTAACATCTTATTCCTGTGTTTATATTATTCATTGTTAGCACTTTTCATACAGTACTGTATTAATGTGATATTTTTAAATATGATTTGATAATATTTTTCCATCATTATTATAATTAATGACAACGTTGCACAATTGTTGGTACCTGCATTATTTCTGCCAGATCTGGCAGATATTACAGTGGCAACTTAGCTCTTTGGTTATCAATATTAGTGAATAACATTTTTTGATCTAAAAGTATCCCACCAAGAGTGTGTTTGGATAATCCTACAGCAGACACAATACACACCACTGATCAATAGTAAAACAAAAAATATATGCAAGACAGAAGTTAAACAATCCTGTTTCTCTCATAGCTATAAAAAAGCTTTTTTTAGGTTTGAATCATGAACCATTTAAACAACATTGAATCATATTAATCACAAAAAGTATGTACACGGTTAAACACTAACAGCCCTATTAAATGTGGGCTACCTATAAATCCGTAGAACCGTAACGTAGACAGTAGGACTTACGGCTTTTAAATTAGCCTCTTAAACCTACCCAGACGACTTGTGGGTTAAGCCATTGAAAGGCCAAAAAAAGCCTATGGGACGTGGAAAGTGGAACTTTGCGTCCGCAAATCCTTTGTTCTCTCAAGCACGTAATGCTACAATTCCAATTTAGCTATTGAATTTCAACAAATTCACATGTGTTCAACCCGGTAAAACGCAAATGGAGCCCAAAGGCCAACGAGTGATAGAGAGGATTCGCAAGTGGGGTAAAGTCTAATCCGTAGCCTCGTAATTGCAAATAAAAACACACCACTGTACTTTTAATAAAAGGGAAAGTGATGTTAGGTCTTAGAATTAATAGCACAACATTCTCAAGCCCGCAAATTGTCCTAAAAAAATACTTTATTTAATGTTTGATTTCTGTGTTATATTGATCCCAGCAATCAATGTGTTAATACATATAATGGAACTTGCATGAGATAGAATATCATATTTATGGCTTTATTAATATTGCATTATTCGGGAATGTGGGTCCGATTGCAAATTGTAACCTCCCCTTTTTTTAGTGACGTAATGATGATGATCTCTTTTTCCTTTGGATCTGTCTAAACCTGTAACTATGGGTTTGACAAATTGATCCTGGGCAGGGCCGCAAATTCAACGTTCGACAAATTAGTTACGGGTTTTCGTCTCAAGCTCGTAACTCGCAGCCACTTATAATTTAATGGTACCGTAACTCACGTTGCCGATATAGGGCTCAAAATTAATGGGGCTGTATTTAATGCTTCTACAAGTTTTGTTTAAATCTTAGTATTATCACAAGTAGTCAAGTAAGACAAACTTTATAATTAACAGCACAATAAAAGGCATGGACAATTCTAAAATAATTTTCAAACTATATGAGATTGGTGACAGTACTCAAGGAATTAATTTCATATATCATTAGTGCCTATGGATTCAGGCCTCTATTTTTGAGCCTTTGAAAAATATATAGTCTGAAAAATATTTTCAATAGTTATGCAATACATATGCAGTAGTAATTAATTGAATTACCACCCTTTTTCCAAGAATGGAATACTTACTTATTCTTCATTTTATGGTGATATAGACATGGACAAGTCTGTGTCTCAGGTGTAACCTAATGGGTCTTCGTATTTTAGAATCTCCAGCATATACCATGTTGTTTTCTAAGTATGTTTCCGTGAGTTGGTTTCTTGCTGGTGTAGTGAGAATTGTTAATGTAGAGGTGCTATTTCTAAGCATGGGGTCTAGGAATATGCAGGCCATTGCTTAGACTTCGAACATGCAAACAAATTGCAAATACGCAAACTTTTAACTTGTCAAAATAAAATTAAGTAAGCTGACCTATACTACACTTCATAATCATATAATAATTATGCTCTACAGGAATTAATATAGTTGTATGATACAATGTCACGACTCAGGAGAGGGGGTCAAACTCAGCTCCAGAATTCTCCTGCCTTGGCTACAGGAATTCCCCCTTGGACCGTGGAATGGATGAACGTTTCTATTTCAAGACTATCAGGATGACAAATAGGGATCAGTAGGATAAAAAATAACAAACAGAGGTTATAACCTCTAACTAAGAGAGAGAACACCTTGCTTATGTTCCATAGAAGAGTGTGTCTTTATTGGAAAATTGCTAAAACAGTAAATCATTAACTAGAACAACTAGAAAATAGTTGAGCAACCTGGGGAGTTTGAACAGTAACACAGCCAGACTTGCTGGCACCACACTTTGAAGAAATACACAATAATAGTATAACCCAAGGTCTGCATACATAATACTGTAATGTAGTAACACTTAAAGAAGAATAGGGAGACCTTAAACTGACCCAGAACAGGCGATCATGACATTATTTTTTCTCTGGACTATGCCCTGGCAGTAATTATAGTGGTGCTTCTAACTGTTGACATCCCTGATGTGAACTCACACAAGGCTGACCTCTGATGCCACCTCTCCAAATCATTGCCCTTTGACCAGCTCCATAGACAATATACGTCCAGTAGTACCGTATTGGTTCAAATATAAGCCGCACTTTTTTCCGATTTTTGAGCTTGCGAGTTAAGGGTGCGGCTTATATTCGCGACCGTAAAAAAATCATTGCCGATTTGCGAACTTTGCTTGTGACGCGTGCCCCTTCTATTCGCGAACGCAAAATTAATGCCGATTTGCGCGATTGCGAGTTAAGGGTGCCGATTTTCATTCTTTAGACTGCGGTATTGAATAGCGATTTACGGTTTTAGTGATTCTAACATATTGTAAAGCCTGTAACCTGCAAAAAAAGCTACAATGCTAATTAGAAAGCCTGCTTCTTGCAATGGCTGATCACTTTGAGAGTCTTTTTCTCTCCAATTTTATGGGTGCGGCTTATATTTGAGTACTATCTTTTTTCTATTTTTTCCCCTTGAACCTTACGGGTGCGGCTTACAGTATATGCGGGTGCGGCTTATATTCGGACCAATACGGTATATTGCATTTAGATGCGCAATAAATGAATCGTGGGAATAATTGGAAGCCCCTCTGACTCTGAGGCCTACAGCTTTTACACCCTCCTCTCTCCCCACTAACCCCTGTGGCCTTCCCCGTTGACTCTTCTGCTGGTGTGCCCTCACTAGGATCAACTCGACTTCCCTCCGCTTTTCCCCCTCACCATGCCTCTCCTCACCATTCTCATGCATTTCCACCTCACTTCCAGGGTCCTGTAGTACCTCACTAGTTAATATGGGGGTTTGAGTTAATCTCATCACAGGGTGAGCTCTTTAAATCTCCTGTCCACAGCTAGGCAGGGGGGCATAGAGAGGACACAGGTCTTTTGGTAGAAGTTAATTTTTCCCCAAAAAGAAGATCTTAACATACAATATTAAATTTTGCACTGATTGTAGGATCTTACTAATATACCCAAAACTTTATAAGTGAACCTGTTTGTTACTGAGCCTGTTATTCTATACCTTTACAGTCAAGCCTTTAAATTACAACTCTGTCAACTATTTCATGCTAAAACATCACACAACGCCAAAACCAAATACTCCACGAAAGACTCATCCTATCTTTCATGACAAAAATACAAAAAGTGTTGACACTAAAACTAATTTAACCAAACTACTGTTGTAGCTGACTACATCTGAAATGGATGAAGAATCACCAGTGCCAGAATCACAGAGAGCACTGCTCCTTAATATCTAATATCTTCTACACAAAGAGCTCAATGAAGCAATTGCTGAAATCAAGAAAGGACAGGATGAATTAGGTCATAAAATTGGAGAACTACAAACTCAATCCTACAAAAATCTACAAATCTACAATTGATAACCATAATGAAATGCTGGAATTAATATCCTTAAGACAGATAGATGCCAAAAATAGATCTTGAAGATTTAATTTAAGGTGGAGAGGAATGCATGAAAAATACCCAAATAACCAAAATCTTTCAAGATTCACTACTTGATATAAATCCAGAAAGACTGGAAATCTCAAATAAAAAGACAAAATATATCTTTGGATGGAGAAAACTTTTGAGAAAACTATACATACAGTAGCTGATATGCATGATGGCTTAATATTTCTCATAAGACTCACCTTTTTTAAATAACATCAGACAAGTCCTACAGACACTCAGGATTCAGAGACTACGGTGTATTACCTCTCCACATAGGAAACAAGGATCCCCAAGAGATAACAACTTTTATCTTTCTTCTTCAAATAGCCCTGCACCAACTATCAAGAACACTTAGGCTCCCACTTAATTCCAAGCCCGTAATTACAATGCCTGTGGGTGTAAGTCTGAGGGTTAGAGATGTATTCAATTGACTCAAGTCCGCAATTACAGGACTAAATTCTAAAACAGTAAACCATGAACCCGTACATGGCATTTCAGGGCATGATCATGATCAATTAAGCAAGCCCGTAATTTACAATTTAGACAGAGACAACAGAAAATGAGACCGTCATCATGACATCAGTAAAACATGGAGTTTAGACTACAATTAATTAGTGTTTAGAAGTCTGATCTGCAACCGAACTCGAAATCCCGAAATGTAGAAATCAATAAAAATCAATAAATAAACTAATCTAGTCCATGTGAGTGGCCTGATATGTATTAAGTTCTTGATCCCTGTGATCAATATAAAACGGAAGTAAAAACGTAAAAAAAAAATCTATTGCAGATTTGCGAGCTTGTGACTGTTGTGCTAATAATTCTAATGCCTTTCAGTGATTTCCCAATATTTAAAAGTACAGTAGTGTGTTTATATTTTCTTATACAATGTTATGAACAGGTGTTTAACCCACTTGTGAGTCCTATCTAGTACTCATAGAAATTTTTGATACATTTGCCATTTTTAGGTTTGAAGGCAACTGCGGCCTTGTTGAAATGTTGCACTTGAAAATGGATTTTGCATTTTTTTTGGTAACATTTACAGGTTTGAAATATCAAAGCAGTAGATGGGACAGAGTTAAGTTTTTGACAACAGCAGGGTTTTTGAGCCTGTAATGCGCAAATTGATTGTGGGTAGCTAGAAGAGACCAATTGAATATCAGTAACTTTTACAGGCTACATGACAGGCTTCAGTAAATACAATTTGGCCAATTGAATGGGGGAGTTTTCAAGAGCCACAGTATAGTTGTTTAAATTAGGACAAGAAAGTGATATACATATGATTAGTCAATAAGTTATTAATAATATAGGATTGCAGCATAGCTAAAGTTGCATAATAGTTAGTATATAGTATATAGTTAGTATAAAGATGTAAGCATGTTTTTGTGTGTGACTTATACTGTTTTGGTTGAGGCACTGCGGAGCAGCACACATTATCCTACCCTTATGCCTTTAACTAAGGCTACTGGCTAGTATGCCATTATTTATCACATATTATAATTGTCAAACTGCGAGTAGTCGTCACGCTTTGCGAGCTTGCGAAGTGAGGGCCGCATTTAAGGAGGTAAAAAACAACCCAAAAAAGCAGGACTTTGAAACAAAAAAAAAAAGAGCCGCGGGATTTTAAAAAAAAACAATACGACCTGTGGGACATAGAAAAAAAATTATTACAAGGTCGCAAAAATATGAAGTTAACGCCCAAAACGAGTACATACAAAACACAAAAAAAAAAAAAAACATAAAAAAACATCACACACACCACGGGGGGACAGCCAGTACACATGGGAGTGAGGTTGTGCGAGAATTACAGGTGAATTTAAGGAGTTTCGCCACTTGAAAATCAGCTAAGCAAGAGAAAAAATGGCAGCCGAAAAAAATGAAAACGAAGCTGCACGACCCCAAAACACCAACAAGGACGTACGACTTTTAAAAACAAGAATTACATCCTGTGGAACTTAGAAAAAAATAATACAAGGTCAACGGCCGAACCGAAAAACACAAAAAGCACAACAACAAAAAAATACAAAATAAAAAAAACATCACACACAGCACTGTGGGACAGCCAGGACGTCTGAAGCTGATGTTGCACGACAAAATCGCCTAAGCAAGAAAGAAAAATGACGGACGAAAAAAATGAAAACGAGGCAACACAACCCTGAGGCGCGCAATACACCAACAAGGACGTACAAGAATTACAACCCGCAGAACTTAGAAAAAAATTATACGAGGTTGAAAAAATACAGGGTTAACGGCCGACCCACGCACATCGAAAAAAACGAAAAGCACAACAAAAAAATAAAATAAAACATAAAACAAACATCACACACAGCACGGGGGGACAGCCTGGTCGTCTGGGAGTGAGGTTGCATGCCAATTTAAGTTACATTTAAGTAGTTTCGGCACTTGAAAATTAGCTACGTGACAAAAAAATGGCGGAGGAAAAAAATGAAAACGATGCTAAAGGAGACAGAGACGCAAAAATCACAGCCAGGCACGTACGAGTTACACAGGAACGTAGGAGATACACAATATACCATTACAACGGACAGAAAATGCTCGAGAGCCAAGTAACACATAGAAAAAAAAGCCATTTTACAACACTAACTTGCAACTAAAAACCTTTCGGATTTTAAAATGTCGCTTTACCCGCCTAAACAAATGGTTTTCCCCCGCGCACGCAGCCTATTTACACTGCACACTTGCCACATTGCTGACACTTTCTCCTCAGATGATCAACAGTCCAACTGTACATTTTCAGATGCAGGAAAATACGAATAGATTGTTAGCTCTTCAGAATATTGATTGCTGCATACTACACGCGGGGCTCGCAATGAGCACCAAAGGTCCACAGAGGAGGAAAAGCCTTACATTGTGTGGTAAACAGCACTGTCATGCCTTACAATTTTATTGCGGTCATTTTTGACGGGCAAGTCGCTAGTTTTATATATTGTTTATTAATGTTTTATAGGTATTCTGATGAATTTTTGATCTCAGTACTTGTGGGACAATGCAACATCATATTTAACTCTATATGATTTTTCTCTTGCTTCTATTATGCCTTTTTAAATCTTTGTTCTTTTTTTTTTGTTTTACCTTAAATGCATTCTTGATCTACTTTAAACATATAGCCTATACGGACCATAAAAGATAACGCCCTTATTCTAATTGCATTCATATTAATCTATCTAATGACAATATTTTACTCAATAAAGAGCAGCTAAACCATATCAATTTAGAATTACAGACTCACCTGCTCATGGATTAAGAGCTAGCTAAAAGACAGGAAGAAAAGGGTTGCTGTAAATGGAACATATTCCAATTGGACTAATGTGGTAAGTGGGGTTCCTCAGGGTTCAGTATTAGGTACTCTCCTTTTTAATATATTTATTAATGACTTAGAAGTAGGATTGGAATGTATTGTCTCCATTTTTGCTGATGATACTAAGTTGTCCAAGGTAATTAAATCAGAAAATTATGTACTTTCGAGCTGAATGGCAAATGAGATTTACAAATAAATGTAAAGTTATGCATTTGGGAAGGAAACATTTATAATGTTAATGGTGCAAATCTACAGGTATCTGATATAGAAAGGGATTTGGGAGTACTTGTGAACAACCACCTCAATTAGCAGTGCTAAACACCAAGCAGCAGCTGCAAAGGCAAGTAAAATATTAGCATGTATTAAGAAGGGTATAGAAGCAAGGGAAGCAGATACAATTATGTCACTGTACAAATCCCTAGTACGCCCTCATTTGGTATAAGGAGTACAATAAAAAAGGCTTTTTTAGAGCTGGAAAAAGTGAAGAGAAGGGCAACAAAACTAATAAGGGGAATGGGGGGTTAAGTTATGAAGAAAGACTAACCAAATGAAACTTATATTCCCTAGAAAAATAGGTGACTACGAGGGGATATGATTTCTTATTTAAATACATCCTGGGTCAATATAAGGCTTTGTCAAGTGAACTTTTTGTGCCAAGAGGTTTTCAACTTACAAGAGGACATCCCCTGAGGTTAGAGGAAAAAAAAATTCACCTTAAAGAAAGAAAAGGGTTCTTCACAGTTAGGGTTGTTAAACTGTACAATTCTCTACCAAAGGAGGTGGTGGCAGTGAGTTTAATTGATAACTTTAAAAAGGGGTTAGATATATTTTTTAATAAAGAGGGTATTCAAGGTTATCCTAGATAACTAGCAATTGATCCAGGGAGAAATTTGATCACCAGTATCTGGTGTCAGGAAGGATTTTTTTTCTCCCCCTCATGAGACAATTTGCAAAGTTTCAATGGGGTTTTTATCTGTTTGCCTTCCTCTGGATCAATTAACAATTATTAACAAATAATCCACATATTAAAAAGATCAGAAGAGATCAGAAGAGATCTAAAAAGGTTGAACTTGATGGACTAAAAGTCTTTATTCAACCTCAAATAGTATGTATCTATGTAACCAACCGACATGACACAAGCAGACATCACAATATTTTCTATGCCACATAGAGACCTATTGAAATGTAAAAAATTATAAATCTATTTCACCAATGAATGTGGATATCAAAATCTGATCCATACTGACCAGGTAGGGTTCCTCCTGGGGAGGCAAGCCCTAGACCAAATAAGAAAAAAAAACTTTGAATTTAATAAACATATCAAAGAAGAAGGTTATACATTCATGCTTAATCTAGATCTAGATCCAGATAAAGAGAAATAATTTGACTCCTTACCTACACCAACAATAGAGCAGCTACATCTCAATGTTGGCTTCAAATGGTAAAATTCACATCACATATATAGTTGTGAGCATACAAGTTGTTGCTAACGCTTGCGGGCTCGCACAACGAGGCCGCAAGAACTGCGTCCCTCGCGAAGCGAGGGACGCAGTTCCCCGCAAATGCGGATCCTCGCGAAGTGAGGGGCCGCATTTGCGGTGGTGGAGCATCCAACGTCGGCTGTGTTTGTCCGCAAATGCGGACCCTTGCGAAGGTCCAAAGTCGGCTGTGGAAGGTCCAACGTCGGCTGTGTTGTTAACACACACTCACGACTTAAAAAAAAAACCTCAAAGGCGCCTCACACGCGGTTAACACACATACGCACAACTTAGAAAAAAATCAACTGCGTCGTACACGTAAAAACCAACTGCATCCCTCACAAAAAAATACGGCCGCCTCGCAAAAAAATACGGCCGCAAGACGACCCATTCCCAACACGCAAAACCGTCCGAAAACGGCGCGCATGAAAACATCAGAAACACAAGAAATAAACACAACGAACACATAAAAAGCTTACTTACAGCAAGGAGGGGCATCCGGAACCTCGAAAAGTTAATTTACACGTCCATTTAAGTCCAAAAAAACGAGTTTAAACTGCCGAAAATTACCTAAGCGAGAGAAAAAATGGCCGCCGAACAAAACGAAAACGAGGCTTTAGACGTAACTATACTACAGTGACTCGCAAAACTGAAACACATACTATGCGGCACATACCACACTGATATTAACCACCATTTTGAAAACTACTACGCATAAAATGGCGGATGGAACACAAATTGTAAGCTGGAACGCAAATAGCGCATGCGTATTGCGTTCTAATGGTCTGAGGCACTTGAAAGTTTATAAATACTGCCTACTTTCCAGAAAATTCTACATTTCTACTCAGGTGATGAACGGAGTGATTGGATAGTTAACTGCTGCTGTTACTTGAGAAGAGAATTGTTTCCTAATTTCCTACTTTACACTGTGGAAAGCTATAATATATTACATTTTATTATCAAGACAGGACAAAAAAAAAAAAACTTTAACTATGAAAATGTGATTCATGTATAGTGACATGTGACACGCACATTTATGTGTGTAGGCCCTAAAACAAACTAATGTTAATTGAAACTAATTAAACAAGTATATTTAAATGACATTAATTTATTGCAATTCAATATGTAACCTAAAGCTCAATCTTTCTCCTTTTTTTTATTATTCAAACAGACTCTGCATCAACAGCGTCACTCAAGAATTTGCACCGTGCATTGTGAACCAGAATCCCTTTTAAAAAACACAAAGAAAGAAGAAGTAAGATAGAAAAATACATTACATGCTGAAAAAGACCATGCTTTCCTAAATCAAAAAGAAGAAATATACAATTAACCATTGCACGTTACATAGTTACATAGTAATTAAGGTTGAAAAAAGACTTTCAGTCCATCAAGTTCAACCTGTTAAGATCTCCTCTGATCTGCAATATGCGGATTAGTTATTAATTAAATTATTGATTAAATCATTATTAATAGTATAGTATTGGAGAATGAATAAAGAGTTAGTCCATCAAGTTCAACCTTTTTAGATCTCTATTGATCTTTTTAATTTGGACTATTTATTATTATTGTTAATTGTTAATTATTGTTAATTGATCCAGAGGAAGGCAAACATAAAAAAAAAACCCATTGAAACTTTGCCAATTGTCTCATAAGGGGAAAAAAAAGCAAAATTCCTTCCTGACCCCAGAAACTGGCGATCAAATTTCTCCCTGGATCAATATTCCTTGCTAGTTATCTAGGATAGCCTTGAATGCCCTCTTTATTCAGAAATATATCTAACCCCTTTTTGAAGTTGTCTATCGAATTCGCTGTCACCACCTCCTTTGGTAGAGAATTCCACAGTTTAACCACCCTAACTGTGAAGAACCCTTTTCTTTGTTTAAGGTGAAATCTTTTTTCCTCTAACCTCAACGGATGTCCTCTTGTCAGTTGAAAATCTCTTGCTACAAAAAGTTCACTTGACAAAGCCTTATATTGACCCTGGATGTATTTAAATAACGTAATCATATCTCCTCTTAGACGCCTTTTTTCTAGCGAAAATAAGTTTAATTTTGCTAGTCTTTCTTCATAACTTAGCCCCTCCATTCCCCTTATTAGTTTTGTAGCCCTTCTCTGTACTTTTTCCAGCTCTAAAATGTCTTTTTTGTGAGGTGGTGCCCAAAATTGTACTCCATATTCCAAATGAGGGCGTACTAGAGATTTGTATAGTGGCAGAATTATATCTTCTTCCCTGGCTTCTATACCCTTCCTAATACATGCTAATATTTTATTTGCCTTTGCAGCCGCTGCTTGGCTTTGAGCGCTGTTACCTAGGTGGTTGTCCACTAGTACTCCCAAATCCCTTTCAATATCTGATACCCCTAGATTTGCTCCATTAAGATTATAGATTGCTTGGCTATTGTTCCTTCCCAAATGCATAACCTTACATTTATTTGTATTAAATCTCATCTGCCATTTAGCCGCCCATTTCTCTAATTTATGCAAATCCTTTTGTAGGGAAAGTACATCATTATCTGATTGTATTACCTTGCACAACTTAGTGTCATCAGCAAAAATGGAGACACTACATTCGAGTCCTACTTCAATGTCATTAATAAATATGTTAAAAAGGAGAGGACCCAATACTGAGCCCTGAGGAACCCCACTTATCACATTAGACCAATCGGAGTATGTTCCATTTACAACAACCCTTTGCTTCCTGTCTTTTAGCCAGCTCTCGATCCATGAGCAGATATTTACTGCAATTCCTGTATCCCTTAGTTTGCTCACTAGTCTTCCATGTGGCACTGTATCAAATGCCTTTGAAAAATCTAAAAAGACTACATCCACTGAGTTGCCCTGATCCAAGTTCCTACTAACCTCCTCATAAAAACTAATTAGATTGGTCTGAAACGACCTTTCCTTCATAAATCCATGTTGACTGCTACCTATGATCCTATTCAAATAGACATATTCTTGTATTCTGTCCCTTATTAACCCTTCTAAAAGCTTCCCAACTACAGAAGTGAGGCTCACTGGTCTATAATTCCCCGGATTTGCTCTAGATCCCTTCTTAAATATAGGTATCACCTCTGCTTTTCTCCAGTCATCTGGTAGAGACCCTGTAGTGAGTGAGTCTTTAAAGATTAGATATAATGGTTTGGCTATTACAGAACCAAGCTCCCTCAGTACCCTTGGATGTATTCCATCAGGACCTGGGGCTTTATTAACATTTATTTTCTCCAACCTCTTTTGTATTTCTTCCTGCGTTAACCAATTATTTAGTGAAGGTAGTGTAGCCCCATTATGTTGCAGTGTCCCAACCACTGGTACCTCCCTTGTGTAAACCGACGAAAAGAACCTATTTAGCTCATCTGCCTTTTCCTGGTCACTAATTATCAGATGGCCTGTGTCACATTGTAATGGTCCTATCGATTCCTTCCTGGCCTTCTTCCCATTAATATATTTATAAAATATTTTAGGGTTAGTCTTACTTTCCATTGCAACTGACTTTTCATTTTCTATTTTAGCCAGTCTAATAGCCCTTTTGCAAGCCTTGTTGATTTCCTTATAGTCACATAAAGATGCCTCTGTTCCCTCCTTCTTGTATAATTTAAATGCATATTTCTTTTTCCTCATCATGATCTTTAAGTCATTGTTAAGCCACATGGGATGTGATTTACTCCTATTTATTTTATTTCCACATGGTACATGCTGATGAGTATGTTTATTTAGTAAGGATTTGAATGTTGTCCATTTATTTTCAGTATTCTTCCCTGTAAGTTATTTGTCCCAGTCTATATGTTGTATTGCTGCCCGTAGCCCATTAAAGTTAGCCCTTTTAAAATTTAGAGTTTTTGTTGGCCCCTTACAACTTTGTTTTTTGTATTCAATCTCAAATGAGACTGTGTTGTGATCACTGTTCCCCAAGGGTTCCCCTATTTTTACATTTGATATTATATCAATATTACTTGTGATGACTAAATCCAAGATGGCCCCATTTCTAGTAGGTTCTTGTATTACCTGGGCTAGATAATGATCCCTGAGTGTACTCAAGAACCTGCTCCCCTTAGCTGAGCTGCTGGTCTCGTTTATCCAGTTTATATCAGGGTAATTAAAGTCTCCCATTATTAGAACTTGCCCATGCTTAGCTGCATTTCCAATCTGTAACAATAATTGTATTTCCTCACTTTCAGCTATATTTGGGGGTTTATAGCATACTCCCACCAATATGCATTTAGAATTAGCTCCTCCACTATTTAGCTCAACCCACAAGGATTCAATGATGCCGTTAGTGCCAGCATAAATATCTTCTCTAACTATAGGCTTAAATTCAGGCTTAACATAAAGACAGATCCCTCCTCCTCTTTTACCATTTCCCCTATCTTTCCTAAATAGGTTATAACCATCCAGATTAACAGTCCAGTCATGAGATTCATCCCACCATGTTTCCGTAATGCCTATTAAGCCCCATTTTTCTTGTACTGCTAATATTTCTAGCTCATCCATTTTCCCAGGCAAACTTCTTGCGTTTGCAATCATACACTTTATGTTGCTATGGCTCTGCTGATGTGAAGTGCCTGCCACTGTATTTGAGGCCCCTATTAATATCTCCCTACTTTCTATTGTAACCCTCCCCCCTTCTCCTCCCCCATGGGTAAATAATTCATCCCTTTCCCTCTCTACCCTATTTACCCCAATACTTCTATATAGTCCCTCCCCCCCACCTACAAGTTTAAAAACTCCCCCAGCCGTTCTACCATCCTATTCCCTAGCACAAAAGCGCCCTCATCATTAAGGTGCAATCCATCCCTGCTATATAGATTGTACCCAAGTGAGAAGTCAGCCCAGTGCTCTAAAAACCCCAAACCCTCTGCACTGCACCACTTTTTTAGCCACGCATTAACCTCCCTAAGCTCCTTCTGCCTCCCTGGGCTAGCACGTGGCACTGGTAGTATCTCAGAAAATACTACCTTGGAGGTCCTTGCTTTAAGCTTATTCCCTAATTCTCTAAAATCATTCTTTAGGACGCTCCATCTTCCACTAACTTTGTCATTGGTACCAATGTGTACCAAGACCGCCGGTTCATTACCAGCCCCTCCCAATAATTTATCCACCCGATCCACAACATGCCGAACCCGAGCACCCGGGAGACAGCAAACTGTTCGATTGCTGGGATCTGGGTGACAAATTACCCTGTCTACCTTCCTAATAATAGAGTCCCCTACCACCAAAACATGTCTGTTGCTCTGCCTATTCTGCCCTCCCTCTTCTCCAGTAGAGCTGTTCGCCCGGCTGTTAGAGGGAACAGCTCTATCTGGCATTGCCATTCCTGAATGGACATCGCCAACAGTTTCACTCAATCTGGCAAATCTGTTGTTGTTTGCCAACTCAGAACTGGCCTGCCTCCTCCTGTACCCTCTGATTCCCCTTCTAACTGTAACCCAGCTACCTCCCTGGCCATCCTCACTAGCCCCAGCTCCTCCCTCCATACTAGGCCCAGCTAAACTGTGCTCCGTGAGCACCAACTCCCTTTCCAGTGGAGCAATATCACTAAGTGCTGCAATTCTCCTCTCCAGATCTTCAATTTGAGCTTCCAAAGAGGCAACATGCTCACACCTGTCACAGAGGTATGGACCCTGGATCATCTGTTCCAGTAGTGCAAACATTTGACAGGATGTACACTAAATAAGGTTGCCACTGGACTGACTCATAATTATTATTATTGTCTACGAAATTTCAGTGGGAAAAATAAAGAATATAATATAATATATTTATATAAAGTTTTCCTCCTTTGCACTATAAATCTGCCCTCCCTTTTCTTTGAAGGCCCTCCTTTTATTTAAACTCCTAGGCTTTTACTAGAATTGCACTTGATACTGAAAATGTTCGCAAGCTCACAAGTTCCCATTCTCCAGTTTCTTTTAACTTCTGCCTTCTCGCCTGGGCACAATTAGTGCACTCTGCAATTTATCAGCCTTTACTTGTAAGGTAAATCCACTTGTAAACAGGCCCCAAACCAGCTCACAAATCCTTTATCCTAGTTTAACAGTCAAGCCACACCCCTCTCACCTGGGCACACTTAGTGCACTCTGCAATTTATCAGCCTTTACTTGTAAGGTAAATCCACTTGTAAACAGACCCCAAACCAGCTCACAAACCTTTTATACAAGTTTAACAGTCAAGCCACACCCCTCTCACCTGAGCACAATTAGTGCACTCTGCAGTTTATTAGCCTTTACTTTTTAAGGTAAATCCACTTGTAAACAGACCCCAAACCAGCTCACAAACCTTTTATACAAGTTTAACAGTCAAGCCACACCCCTCTCACCTGGGCACAATTAGTGCACTCTGCAGTTTATCAGCCTTTACTTTTTAAGGTAAATCCACTTGTAAACAGACCCCAAACCAGCTCACAAACCTTTTATACAAGTTTAACAGTCAAGCCACACCCCTCTCACCTGGGCACAATTAGTGCACTCTGCAGTTTATTAGCCTTTACTTTTTAAGGTAAATCCACTTGTAAACAGAACCCAAACCAGCTCACAAACCTTTTATACAAGTATAACAGTCAAGCCACACCCCTCTCACCTGGGCACAATTAGTGCACTCTGCAGTTTATCAGCCTTTACTTTTTAAGGTAAATCCACTTGTAAACAACGTTCTTTTTCAAACAGACACTACAAGAAGACCAGCGGATTAAGATTGGCAGGAGGGGATACTCTGTCATTCGGACAAGAACAACTCTTCAATCAAGGTAAAGTATAACAAGTAGAAAAAATAAAGGAACTATATATGTTTAATGCCCGCCAATATAAAAAATGCAGCAACCAAAAAGTGGTGAACACAAAATAGGATAATGCTAAAAACATTGCCATAATATCCAAAAATAGAAAAAACATTCATTTTCACTGTAGAAAAACATTTAACCTTCATAAAAAAGACTAATTAAGCAAATAAAGTATGCAACATATGGTAGACACAAATAGGATTGTACCAAATATCCCACAAACACATAGCAAAGGAAAATAATATTATTCTTTAATGTTTAAGAACTTTTAAGCCTTACAAAGAAGCCTAAATAAGCATACCAAAAGTGGTAGACACAAAATAGGATTGGACCAAAAATCACACAAAGACATAGCAAAGTAAATTAATATTATTTTTTAACGTTTAAGAACCTATAAGCCTTACAAAGAAGCCTAAATAAGCATACCAAAAGTGGTGGACACAAAATAGGATAATGCTAAAAACATAGCCATCATATCCAAATAGGAAAAACATTCATTTTCAATGTACAACAACATTTAATCCTAATAAAAAAGACTAATTAAGCAAATAAAGTATGCATACCAAAAGTGGTGGACACAAAATAACGCTAAAAACATAGCCATCATATCCAAAAAAGGAAAAACATTTAACCTTCATAAAAAAGATTAATTAAGCAAATAAAGTATGCAACATATGGTAGACACAAAAGAGGATTGTACCAAAAATCACACAAACACATAGCAAAGTAAATTAATATTCTTATTTACTGTTTAAGAAGCTATAAGCCTTACAAAGAAGTCTAAATTAGCATAGCAAAAGTGGTGGACACAAAACAGGATAATGCTAAAAATATTGCAATCATATCCAAAATAAGTAAAACATTAATAATTACAGTATAAAAAAAGGATAACTGGAATATACAAATACAATTAAAGTATTTTTAAAAGGTTGCACAAAAAACAGCATAGCAGAAAAATTCATTATAACAGATACAATAGACCAAAATAATGAAATATGTTATTCATTACAAATACATTCAAATCAAATAACATTTTAATTTTTCTTTTACAACAGACACTGCGTGAAGACCATCGGACGAAGACTTTCAACAGAGGACCAACAAAGATTCTACTTGAAATCACACTTCAACCAAGGTACAATATAACAAGTAAAAAAAGAGAAAACTAAATAAACATGTTTGCTCTGCATCCATGTCAACAGAAAAAAAAAAAAATAACAATCACTAACTATAACTTTTACCAAAATATAACTGACATATTTCTTATTTACCTCTTATTTGTCATTTATGGACAATAATGTTTAACAGTAAATCCAAACTTCAATCTAGCCCAAAAAAACAGCATAGTCCACAAAATTCTCAAAACATAGACTAAATAAAATTTGTCATTCTAAATTACCAGTCGTAATGTACAATATTAAGCATAAAACCTAAACACACACATAAAATAGAATACTACCACAAATAGTACTAACACCCCAAGAATTTTTTTTAAAAAATCATTGACCGAACATATAAGCTTTTAAATAAAATATCAAAATCCCCTTTAGTAAAAATTACAAAAAATATTTTTTGCCCTCTACTATGCCTGTAAGTTAAAAGTACAACAACAAAATAAATTGCCAAAACAACTAAAATATAAATTTTATTTACCTACTACATGTAGAAGAAGGTATAGTGTCAGTTCCTTCACTATGCTATTCATGTAAGGCAAAAATGACAACGTACCACAGAAAGTAAGACCAAAAAAATAAAAAACACTTATTTAACAATACAAAGAAAGTACCACTACAATGAACTACAAGCACATATAAACAAACTGTTGATAATAAAAAATGTAAAAAACAAACTTAACACCTCAAACTAAACTCATTATAAATTATTTTCTTTTACAGATTAACATGGCTACCAACGAGAGCAAACAAGAAAAAAAAAGATGTCAAACTACAGAAAGACAAGAGAGATGGGCCAACCGGCAGACACCAGAGGAGAAAGAAATTCGAAATACATTTAATTTAATTTTATGTGGTGGAAAACTAACACAACAATGGATTATTCATTCCTATTTGCAAGTTGAGGCCAATAATTTAAACTTTATAAAATATCAACAAGATAAACTACCGTACTTGTACAAAAATATTCTGGACTAATGGACTATTTTGCTGAGCTGGCTACAAGCAGAGACATGACAGCTGGCAAAGCCATCATTTTACCATCTTCCTTTCAAGGATCTCCTCGAAATATGAGAGAAAGATACAATTATGCTATGGCTATTGTCACCAAATTTGGCAAACCCGATTTATTTCTTACATTTACATGTAATCCCCAATGGCCAGAAATTACACAAAATTTACTTCTTGGCCAAAGTGCTTCTGATAGACCAGATTTAGTAGCCAGAGTTTTTAAGATTAAATTAAATGAATTAATACGGGACATCACTATAAGTCACTTATTTGGCAAATGTCTTGCTTATGTATATACCATTGAATTTAAAAAAAGAGGCCTTCCACATGCACTTCTTCTCATAATACTTCAAGAAAAAGATAAATTAGATACTTCTGACAAAGTGGATGCAGTCATTGTTGCTGAACTACCAGATCCAGAACTATATAGTAGACTATATGAGATTGTTACTCATCGCATGATTCATGGACCCTGTGGTGAGCTTAATCCACAATCACCATGTATGGAAAATAATAAATGTTCCAAAGATTTTCCAAAAGATTATAGAGACAAAACCTATGCCAATTGTGATGGCTATCCACTTTATAAAAGAAGAGAAGGAGATAGTGCCATTATTCATGGCAAAAAAGTTGACAATAGATATGTAGTACCCCACAATCCCCATTTACTTATGAAGTATAACGCCCACATAAATGTAGAAGCCTGCACTTCCATCAAATCCATTAAATATGTCTACAAAGGCTTTGATGCAGCTACTGTAGTCGTCAAAAGTGCAGACAACCCTGAAAGTAGTGAGTTAGTACATGATGAACTTGCATCTCATGTAGATGCTTGCTATGTCAGTGCGCCACAAGCTATGTGGCGGCTTTTAAAATTTGAAATGCATGATAGATCACATGCAGTATATAGATTAGCAGTACATTTGCCACAAAGACATTTAGTGTATTTCCATGCTGGAAATGAAAGTAATGCATTGGCCCAAAGTGAACTTTGTCACACTACACTAACTGCATGGTTTGAATTAAATTCCACAGATTCAGAAGCAACACAATTCTTATATATTGAAATTCCATATCACTATGTTTTTTGTGAATGGATTATGGAGACATAGAAAAAGCAGAGGAAATAAAATAATCCCAAGAATTTACACAGTCAGTTCAAGAGATGTTGAACGTTTTTGCTTACGGATATTACTTTTAAATGTTCCTGGAGCACAAAGTTTTGAACACTTAAGAACTATTAATAACATAGTATATGAATCTTTCCATTTAGCTGCAAGACATAGAAACTTACTAGCTGATGATACAGAGTGGGAAAGCTGTTTAGAAGAAGCAGCACAATGTCAAATGCCACGGCAGATGAGAGAACAATTTGCATTTATTTGTATCTTCTCAAATGCTCGAAATGCATTAGCTTTGTGGGAGACATTTAAAAGTAATATGGCTGAAGACTTTATGCGACGATACAATTAACCCACTGCACACTTAAAAGCGTTAATGGAAATACAAGAAGTATTTTTAACTCATGGATTAAGTTGTGCAAGTTTTAATTTGCCTGATCCAGGTCTTATAGATGATATAAACTTTGAAGACTATGACATCCAATTAAAAGTAGAAAGAACAGAAGAAAGACTTGCAACTTTAAATACATTACAATTGCAAGCATTTAATGCCATTAAAAATGCAATAGATGATGACACGGTGAAAGAGCGTTATTTCTATCTTGATGGACATGGCGGATCAGGAAAAACTTATCTGTATAATTTATTAATGAGTTCTGTACGAGCACAAGGTCAAATAGCACTGCAGTTTGCCACTACTGGAATTGCTGCACTTGTGAGGAACTGACTCTGCTGGGATTCGAACCCTGGTTTGAATGTTGCTGGACCTCTTCCCTACCGGTACGCCAGCCTGCCTCTTGCAGATTTGCCTGAGATCTGATACCTTGACTCTAAAAGCAATGAAATCAGTGACAACTCTCTTTAGCTGTGTCTGGTCAGCTGTCTGGTTCTTGGCTTATAAAAGGCACTTCATGTCTCTGTATCCTTGCCAGATTATTGTTGGTTCCTGATCCCTTCAATAAAGCTTGTTCCTGTTTCACCTACAAGTTGCTGAACTGGATTATTGCTGACCTTGGCTACTGGTCTCCACAACCTTGTGATTCCTGTATCATTACAGAATAATCTGGCAGCTTTCATGGAGACCGCCGGGTCAGATTCTGCATTGGCCCAGCAGGTTACTTTTACTGCAAGAACTGTGCAGACCCAGGCACAGACCATTCAAGTGCTGCAGGACCAGGTAGCTGAACTGCAGGCCCAACAGGTTGCTTTTACTGCAAGAACTGTGCAGACCCAGGCACAGACCATTCAAGTGCTGCAGGACCAGGTAGCTGAACTGCAAAATAAATTTCAGTCAATGCACAGTGAGTATACCAGCTACAGGGCACGTGATGTTGCGGCGGCTGCTACTGTTACACCTGCACAAGATGCCCGCTTGCCCCTGCCAGAAAAGATTGCAGGAGATTGCAAAAAATGTAGGGGTTTCCTAAATCAATGCCGTTTGCACTTCATGATGTTACCTCACCAATTTCCATCTGAAAGAGAGAAGGTGGGATTTATTTTTTCACTATTCAAAGATGAAGACCTGGCTTGGGGCTCCCCTCTTCTGGAACAGGACAGTCCAGTCTTGGGTAATCTAAATGACTTTCTTGAGGCCATGTGCCTAGTTTTTGATGACCCCAATCGATGTGCTACAGCAGAAGCCACTCTCCTTCATTTGCATCAAGGGAGGCGCTCTGTGGCTGAATATGCTGCTGAATTCAGACAGTGGGTTGCTGATACTACCTGGAACCAATCAGCTCAGAGGTTCCACTTCAGAAAAGGTCTCTCAGAAGCTATAAAAGATGAGCTAGCTCGTGTTGATCTTCCTGCTGACTTTGATGCATTTGTGCGTTTGGCTATTCATATCGATCAGAGACTTTCTGAAAGAAGATTGGAAAGACAGGGCTCTTTTAGACCAAGTACTACTTCTATTTCCTATTCAAGAATTTCTACTCCAACCCCACAAACACCTTCAGACTCTGAGCCTGAGGCTATGCAGGTAAATCTAATAAGAGGGCCATTATCCAATGAAGAAAAACAGTGGCGACGCACTCACAATTTATGCCTGTATTGTGGTAGTGCAGGGCACTATGCCATCAATTGCCCTAGCAAATCCAAAAGAACAATAGCTATGGCTGCTGAGGGCGCACAGATTCAACACCAATCCCAGATTGCAGATCAACTGGATTCTGTCACACAACCCTTGTTTTCTCTGGCTCATGGTGAAGAGGGTATGTTGACTCAACATCCTCATTTTGTGGTACCTATCACGTTGCAATGTGGTGATCATAAAATTTCAACTACAGCTATGATAGATTCTGGAGCAGGCGGAAACTTTATGGACATTAAATTTGCAGCAGGAAATAGAATTCAGTCTATCCCTAATTCTTTACCTGTGTTAATGGAGACAGTGGACGGTTCTCCACTTACGTCGGGCCCGGTTACACATGAGACTGTGCCCTTAAAGTTGACTCTGGAAGTGAATCACCATGAGACTATATCTTTCCACCTAATTTCCTCAACACAGTTTCCAGTGATTTTGGGGGTACCTTGGCTTGCTCTGCATAACCCACAAATTGATTGGAAGATCAGAACTTTGTCCTTTCCTTCAGAACACTGCCTAATGAATTGTCAACCCACTAAGGTAACACCTGTTGCCACAACAATTAATGAAATGGTTGCTACAAACTTGACTAAGCTTCCTCTACAATATCGTGATTTTGCAGATGTCTGTGATAAGAAGAATGCTGATCAGCTTCCACCCCACAGGCCTTATGATTGCCCAATAGAGCTGTTGCCTGGGGCTGCTATCCCATTTGGCCGTATGTATTCCCTTTCTGAGCCTGAATTGAAAGCTCTTCGTGAATACATACAAGAAAATCTTGCCAAAGGTTTTATTCGACCATCTACTTCCCCAGCAGGAGCTCCTATATTCTTTGTAGAGAAGAAAGATGGCAGCCTACGCCCATGCGTTGATTACAGGGACATTAATAACATCACTGTTAAAAACCGCTACCCCTTGCCTCTCATTCCTGAACTTTTGGAGAGACTTCGCTCAGCTAAAATATTTACAAAGCTTGATCTTCGGGCGGCATATAATCTGGTTTGCATAAGACCAAATGATGAATGGAAAACAGCTTTCAGAACCAGGTACGGGCATTACGAATATCTAGTAATGCCATTTGGGCTTTGTAATGCCCCTGCAAATTTCCAGCATCTTATCAATGATGTACTACGAGATCTCCTGGATCAGTTTGTTGTGGCATATTTGGATGATATCCTAATATTCTCTGATAATCTTAAAACCACAGAAAACAGGTCCGTATAGTTCTGGAGCGCCTTCGTACCCACCACCTATACATTAAACTAGAAAAATCTGAGTTTGAACAAACAGAAATTCAATTTCTGGGGTATGTCATAACTCCCAAAGGTTTAAGTATGGTCGCAAGTAAAATTAAAGCTGTGCTGGACTGGCCCATCCCCAAGAATGAAAAAGATGTCCAGAGATTTGTGGGGTTTGGCAATTTTTACAGGCGTTTCATTAAGAATTTCTCTGCCGTTATTACACTGATCACTGAACTCACACGTAGGGGTCCGATAAGGCTGATACCGCATTTTCCCGATTAAAGACTCTGTTTACATCTGCCCCCGTCCTGGTCCATCCTCAGCCGGAATTACCATTTATTGTGGAAGTTGATGCTTCTGATTCAGCTGTTGGAGCTATACTGTCTCAAAGGACTGGACCTTAGATGCTGTTACATCCGTGTGCCTTCTATTCCCGCCAGATGGTGCCAGCAGAAAGAAACTATGACATAGGGAATAAAGAACTATTGGCTATAAAAGCTGCCTTCACCGAATGGAGACATCTCTTGGAGGGAGCTACCCATCCAATTACTGTCCTCACAGATCACAAAAATCTGGAATGTATTCGATCAGCTAAGAGACTGTCAGCCAGACAAGCACGCTGGTCCCTATTCTTCTCGAGGTTTAATTTTTTGGTTACATACCGTCCTGGCTCCAAGAATGGTAAGGCGGATGCCTTGTCTAGAATAGCTGACCCCCTCCATGCTACCGTAACCAAGACGACCATCTTGCCGGAGGATATATTTATAGGAGTTACTTTTCCTTCTGATCTGATGTCTCGCATTAAAAAGGGCTACGCTGAAGACCCAGTTCTTCGTGATCCTCCTCGTGATCTCCATATGACGATGCTTAATGGGTTTTGGATTTTTCAACAACGTCTGTTTGCTCTGGAGTCAGTGCGACTGGACCTTTTACGTCTCTACCATGACTCAAAACCAGCAGGTCATCCAGGAATCCGAAAGACACAAGAGCTACTCGCCCGATCCCTTTGGTGGCCCAAGTATTATGAGGATGTTAAGAAGTATGTGTCCTGTTGTGATGTATGTGCCAGACATAAGACTCCTCGCTCATCCCCTGTTGGCTTGCTTCAGCCTCTTCCGATTCCTCATCGTCCCTGGGGATCTATATCCATGGACTTTATTGTGGAACTACCTCCCTCTAAGGAACACACTACCATTATTGTTGTTGTGGACAGGTTAACTAAGATGGGTCATTTCATACCAGCTCGTGGTCTCCCTTCAGCTAAACAGACGTTATTCGGGAAATATTTCGCTTGCATGGAGTGCCTGATGAAGTAGTTTCTGACAGGGGAGTGCAGTTTACATCTCGTTTTTGGAAACATTTTTGTTCTAACCTAGGTATTCATGTAAATCTGTCATCAGCTTTTCATCCACAAAGTAATGGACAGACTGAGCGAACCAACCAGACTTTGGAGCAATATTTGCGGTGCTATATTAGTTACCTGCAGGATGGCTGGCTGGATTTTTTACCCACTGCAGAGTTTGCCTATAACAAAGCCCAACACTGCTCCACTTCTCTGAACCCATTTTTTGCAAATTATGGTCACCATCCAACCTTTTATAGTGAGTCTCCCGATTACTACTCCCGTTCCTGCAGTCACTGACCGGCTAACCGCCTTACGTGATTCCCAAGCACTGTTGAAAGAGACTCTTTTGGAGGCTCAGGAATGTTACAAAAGAGCTTCTTATAGGCATAGAAAGAAGGCCCCAGTCTATCATGTTGGTGACAAGGTGTGGCTGTCAACAAAGAATCTTAAGCTTCGGATTCCTTCTCATAAATTGGGTCAAAGGTTCATGGGACCTTTTAAGATCATTGCTCAGATCAATGCTGTCACTTTCCGTTTGCAACTTCCAAATTCCCTGAAAATACATCCAGTGTTTCACGTTGCACTGCTTAAACCTTTTCATGAAAATATTTTCCCTGGCCGAGCCCTACCTGCCCCACCTCCAGTCCTCGTGGATGGCGAAGATGAATACGAAGTGGAAAAAATTCTTGACTCCAGGATCTTCCGTAACAAGCTTCAATATTTGGTTCAGGGGAAAGGCTATGGTGAGGAGGATAGATCGTGGGAACCAGTGGACAATATTCACGCTCCTGATCTTCTTCGGTCTTTCCATGCACAGTACCCTGCAAAACCGGGTAATAGGGCATCCGGAGGCTGCGCCTATAGAGGTGGGGGTAATGTGGGGAACTGACTCTGCTGGGATTCGAACCCTGGTTTGCATGTTGCTGGACCTCTTCCCTACCGGTACGCCAGCCTGCCTCTTGCAGATTTGCCTGAGATCTGATACCTTGACTCTAAAAGCAATGAAATCAGTGACAACTCTCTTTAGCTGTGTCTGGTCAGCTGTCTGGTTCTTGGCCTATATAAGGCACTTCCTGTCTCTGTATCCTTGCCAGATTATTGTTGGTTCCTGATCCCTTCAATAAAGCTTGTTCCTGTTTCACCTACAAGTTGCTGAACTGGATTATTGCTGACCTTGGCTACTGGTCTCCACAACCTTGTGATTCCTATATCATTACAGCACTTTTGTTAGAAGGTGGAAGAAATGTACATAGTGGCTTTCAACTGCCAGTGCCTATTTTAGAAACTTCTGTGTCAGATATTCGCATGACATCGTTACAAGCAAAGGAATTTAAAAAAAGTAAATTAATTATAATAGATGAGGCCACAATGATGTCATGCTATGCCTTCCAATGTATTGAGTGTTTGCTTCGTGAAGTCATGGATAATACTTTTCCATTTGGTGGAAAGGTAATGTTGTTAGGTGTCGATTTTAGACAAACATTACCGTTGTACATGGAAATCGAACTGACATTATCGAAACCTGTATAAAGTCAAGCACACTATGGAAACATTTTACCCATCTTCAACTGCAACAAAACATGAGATCAGAAGGCCAAACTGATTTCAATGATTGGCTTATTAAAATTGGAGAAGGCAGAACAGAAAAAATAACACATTTTACCTGAGGTCACTGTGGAGATCCCACCTCATATGATTTGTAACCAAGATATTATATCGGCTATATTTGAAGGTAGCATAAATAACCAGGAATATTCAGAGCTTGCCAACCAAGTCATACTAACGTGTAAAAGTAAGGATGCATTAATCCTCAATAATGAAATCTTTAAAAAAATTAATGCACCACAAAGAAATTATCACAGTGCTGATTCTGTACTTGCTGATGACAATGAAAGTCAGGCTAACTTTTCCACTGAATTCATAAACTCACTAACTCCTTCTGGAATGCCACCACATATTTTGCAGCTAAAGAAAGGTGCAATTGTCATGTTACTGCGAAATATGAACCCCAAAAAAGGCCTATGCAATGTGACAAGATTAGTTGTTCAACAATTAAAGGACCATTTTATAGATGCTGACATTTTAACTGGTACCCATAAAGGAGAGAGAGTTTTCATACCAAGAATAGATTTAGCACCAAGTGAAAGTAGTCTCCCTTTTATACTTCAAAGAAGACAATTTCCCATCATTATGGCATTTGCCATGACCATTAATAAATCACAAGGACAAACGTTCAAATCTGTGGGTATTTTCTTACAAGAACCAGTATTTGCACATAGCCAATTGTACGTTGCGTTATCACAGTGCAAAAATCCACAGGCTATTAAAGTTTACATTGAAAAGAATGAAAGTCAAGGTGTTTTATTAGAAGATGGACGTATTTTTACTAAAAACATTGTCTACTATGAAGTACTATAACTTTTCATTAAAGAAATAAAACCCATGCAAAACAAATTTAAAAGCATTGAAAAATCGAAAACAATAAACAATTCAGTCATAATTAATTGCATTATTTTTACAAATTATATTAAAATGTTAATTAACTATGTTACTGTTTCTAATGTTACAAGTTTGAAAACAATATTTTCAAGTTCATTACTTAGACTGATAAGAAAGTTCAAGTTTAAAAAAATATACTTTCAAGTTCTTTACTTCAACATATTACAAAGTTCATGTTAAGAGCTCAACCACGTTTTAAGTCACAATGTAAATATTGTCTGTTATGTTAAACATTAATCCAGGGAGTAATATTATCGCCAGTTCATGGGGTCAGGAAGGAATTAATTTAATTGGGTACGTTTCAACGAGGGTTTTTACTGTTTGCCTTCCTCTGGATTCAATGTATATTTAAGTTAACAATTCTTGAGTTAAAAAAACATTACCTCAAGTTTACAATACTTATTAATTTAAAGTTCAACTGTTCTTACATTCAAATGTTAATACTTTTAATGCAAAATGCTTTAACAGTTACTGTTCACCAAAAGAACATTTTACAAAAATAAACATGTTTAATATCACAATACTACTTATTTCATCATAACTAAAATCTTACAAGTGTCAAATACGTATATTAATAACTAAACAACTTTCCAAACATACAGATCTCATTGCCGTCATTTTTTGACGGGCAAGTCGCTATTATAAAATATTTAGGAGTTCAAATCTCAGCTAACACTGATAATTTATAGAATAATTAGAATAACCTAAAACTACCCTTACTAGGTCGAATCGCTGTTATTAAGGTGGATCTATTACCCACAATTCTTTATCTTTTTAGGTTGCTCCCTATTCCACTGTGTCTGAAGGACATCAAACGCTTATAAGGAGAATTATTTAAATTTATTTGGAGACATAAATAGTTTAGAGCCTATATCATAAGGATGTACATATAAAGATCAAATGGGGTGTCCTCAGTCTTAAAATGAACTACATATTACAATGAGGCTCAGCTACACCAAATTATGCAATGGCATTTAACTTCTAATCTTCCAGATGGACAGAGGCATAAAACAATCTTCTTCTGGAAATAAATATTCAGTATATTATGTGGATATCCCACAAATACATAACTAAATACAATTACATCAGCCCCTCTACTCCTTATTCTTTAAATATTTGGAATTGATTAAAATGCAAATTTCAACTGACAACTTCTAATTCTCCCCTAACACCAATTATACATAACCCACAAGCCTTGGGTCATTTGTACTAAGTCAGATGGATTAATACATTTCTGCACTCTATAGGCAAAAAACATCTCATAAACATTTTATTTTTATTAGAATACAAAAATCCCTCTAATGATTATGTTGAAACCTCCAGGGGGTCTCTACACAAGTGTATGCTGCATCCACAAGGGCATGCAGCATCCGGAAAGCACTATTTACCTGCTCTTGCTTGCTCGGCCAATAGTAGAACAGTGTTGACAGCCTCCCAGCCACTGCTGGGATATGACTCATCCCTGCTTCCTGGCTCTGCTGTGTGCTGTTGCCATAGTTACTAACATAGTGCTATGTCGCAAATCTTTAATATAACCTGATTGGCCAAAACACATTATGCTAATTTAGCCTGGGTGGTTGGAGGGGGTGTTAAGCTTACGTTTAAACTGTCAGAAATTACAATAGATTTTGCTAACTTCAAGGTTAGTGTTTAAATGTTTATTTTGCTATTTTTTCATGCAAACATTTTTTTAATATAATATCAATTCTCCTCTATCAGATGCATTCATAATCCAGGAAACTTACATATCTCTTTAAGAAATGGTCTCAACTTAGATTTGGAAGAATTGTATAATTTATGACTAATGGTAAAATTACTTTGAAACACTTCAAAAGCAATGGGGAATTAAAAAATATTCTTATTACTCCTTTTTACAGATAACCCACTTTATCAACCTTTTTTTCAAAAAAAGAGGTATATCTTACCTTTCTACATTTGAGAAAAACTGTTAAAATAATTCCAAAGATAAAAAAGCAACAAAATATGGTGGCTCAAGGTTTAACAAGATTCTGGGAAAAAAGGGGTGCTACTAAGGATAAAAAATATGTGAGAATCAAAGAGAGAAAATAGGTATCCTTTTGTATGATAGTGCACACCCTCTGCCTAATCAACAATATAGAGGAAAAACAAAAATTAAAACTTAACATTTAATGATAAAATTTAAAATAACTGGTTTAAAATCCTGAAACTCTGACGTAATAAAGAGAGTGTTAGTGTATAAGTCTTTGAGGCTACCATATACTTATAAATCCTTATAATATTAGTCCCTGTAAGTCCATGAAGAATGTGTGATATATTGTGATTTTAAACCAGTGAATTATTAGGCTTTGAGGTTTCTCGCAATCTTATTTCGATTATACAGCATCTATTATTCCCTTTGTTTCGCCAACCTCATCCTCATTTAGAGTTTTAGCATTATTTGTTTTTATTTGAGTCCACTTGTGTAATAGTTGCCATAGCAACTAAATTAGCTTAAATAGCCTCTCTGGCAGACCATCGTTAACCCCTGCTGAAATTCTTAGAAACGTGCGTCGGGTTACACGCTTTGCTATGCCGCAATGCCGACCTATGACATCATATGTAGGCGCATAGGCGGATATCTAGGAGCCTCAGTCTTTACCTATACAGGCCCACCACTTAGCTTATGGAATACAGTTATTGATATTCCCCATATTCAGCAATTCAGCAATTTCGCTATATATCGTCTATATTAGGGATAGGATAACATTTGCTCTGTTTGTTGAGAGGTGGAAGTGGTTATAATCATAAAAGTCATTGTTAGGCTTATACCAATTATCCATTAATTTGTTCATAGATCCTTATATTCTTATATTCAGCACTAGCACTTTATCATATCGGAAAAATGTATCTGATATAACTGCAATTGGCACCTTAATATCATTTTTATTATATGTGATTCCAAACGATCATCAACGTTAGCACTTGGCACTTTTTTCTTTGGTCACTTAGTGCAATATATTTAGATTTTGCTTTTTCTTCAGACACTATAACAATACTAGCGAATTGCCTGTCAAAAAATGACGGGCATGAAATCGTAATGCAGGTAATGTTGTTTTATCAATTTTTTTGCGTGAGGACCTTCGGCGCACATTGCGCGGCTGTTGTTTTTTTTTATTAGAGGGGCTCTGTTTGTTGAGAGGTGGAAGTGGTTATAATCATAAAAGTCATTGTTAGACTTATACCAATTATCCATTAATTTGTTCATAGATCCTTATATTCTTATATTCAGCACTAGCACTTTGTCATATCGGAAAAATGTATCTGATATAACTCTGCAATTGGCACCTTAATATCATTTTTATTATATGTGATTCCAAACAATCATCAACGTTAGCACTTGGCACATTTTTCTTTGGTCACTTAGTGCAATATATATAGATTTTGCTTTTTCTTCAGACACTATAACAATACTAGCGAATTGCCCGTCAAAAAATGGCGGGCATGAAATCGTAATGCAGGTAATGTTGTTTTATCAATTTTTTTGCGTGAGGACCTTCGGCGCTCATTGCGCGGCTGTTTTTTTTTTTTATTAGAGGGGCTTTTTTTGTGTATATGTCTTGTTGTATGCCAATGAAATAATGAATACATTTATAAATTAATATACTTTACCTATTCCTAAGTAATATATGCAGGAAGCATTGTGCTGAAGAGCTGACAATCTGTTTCTATGTTCCTGCAGCATCCACTGTAGTTTTGCACGGTTCTGGAGCTGAGGTGTAAGTGTCAGCAATGTATGCAGTGTGTAGTGTAAATGTGGTGCGTGCGCGAGTTAAAGCAGTTAGTGTAGCTGTGTACTTCCACATTGATAAATGGCGCGAATGTGTATGTGTTATGCTGGTGTGTATGAATTTCTGTCCTTAGTAAAAGTGTATCTTTACCTCATATGGCTTTTTTTAAAAGCTGTATGTGCTTGTTGCTGTTTTGCGAGTTTAGGGTCCTGTAGCCTGGTTTTCGTTTTTTTGGGCGGCCATTTTTTCTCTCGTCTAGGGGATTTTCGTGTGTCTAAACTCGTGAATTTGGACTTAAATGGAGGTGTAACTTCACTTGCAGAGGTCCTGGGTGCCCCCCTTGCTGTGGGTAAGCTTTTTATGTGTTTTTTGTGTGTATTTTTTGTGTTTTGACTGTTTTCTGGTGCGCACGGTTCGGCCGTTAAGGTCGTATTTTTGCAAGGTCGTAATATTTTTTTTGTCGTATTTGTGTCTGCTAAGTCCGTAAATTTTCTGCGGTTCTTATTGTTGGTAAAGTGCCGCTTGTGTGGGTGTTTGTAACCTCCACCTCCGCAAATGCGAGGGGCCGATGTTAGAGCCTCCACCTTCCGCAAATGCAGCCCCTCGCGATTTGCGGACAAACTGTGTTTCTCACTTCGCAAGGGACGCAGTTCTTGCAAGCTCGCGAACTGCATCGATCACTACGCGAGCTCACAAAGCGTGACGACAATTCGTAGTTTGACAATTATAATATGTGATATCACATATACTTCATGGACAAGGGTCTAATATATAAGGATTTATAAGTATATTGTAGCCTCAAAGACTTATACACTTCCTAAACCTCTCTTTATTACGTCAGAGTTTCAGGATTTTAAACCAGTTATTTTAAATGTTATCATTAAATGTTACGTTTTAATATTTGTTTTTCCTCTATATCGTTGATTAGGCAGAGGGTGTGCACGATCATACAAAAGGATACCTTTTTTCGTTCTTTGATTCTCATAAATAATTCCAAACGCTAAGGGAGGAATTAGTCTTCTGTATATCAAGGGAAATATGCCAGATACCGCCTCACTGTCTAAACTTATAGGGAAGTGAGAACAGGATTTGAATACAATAACAGATTACACAAAGTGATTTAGAAGCCTATACTTTTCTACCCATAGTTGCAACAACTACTTCATTTTTGGAGATTAATCTTAAAGCGATGCATAGAATAAATATAAGATAAGTGTTTTAAAGGTTGTCAGGCTGGATGGTCATATTTATACACATGGTGGTCATGCCCAGATACTCAGAGAATATGTGTAAAAATGGTTACAAACCCATGGCAATTACAACCAACAGTTAATTGTTATACCATTCCCACAATTGTACTGGGAATATTCCCTACAGGTGAAAAAATTGTATTAATAATTATTGGAAAGATCTACTTATTTTTATTACAAAACTGTTTGCCACTATACAACAAAAAATAATCACCAAGGATACACAGAAAAAATTAAAATGATAGATTACTCACAGATCATACAGCTATTTAATAAAAGATAATCTTCAGAAACATAAATTCCTCCCAAACCTAAAGCCTGATTCAATGAGAAGGCCGCATATTGCAGTATACAGGCCGTTGGTCTGCGGGTGTGCTGCGGGCTTGAACTCTGATACAATTCTGGTGCTTTTCAATTGAACAAGCCTTCAAGTTACAGGCCGGACACCGAAACCGTAAACCATGCACTCGTACGTAGCAGTTCAGGGCGTGAACATGATTAATTAAGCAAGGCAGTAACCACCCATTTGGAAACAGACAATATTAAATGAGACTGCCATCATTACGGCAGTAAAACATGGAGGTAACATCAATCAGTTAGCGGACTTGCAAAACCGCAAAATACTAAGAATTAATGCCAATACTGTTCTAATCCATGTAAGTGGCTCATATATATTAACTTATTGATTCCCAAGATCGATATAACCCCGAAATAACACATAAAAAAATTATTTTTTTATTGCCGAATTGCGAGCTTGAGACTGTTGTGCAATTAGTTATATCTTTCATCGCTTTCCCCGTCATTTACAGTGGAGTATTACATAGTTACATAGGGCCTCATTCTATTAGCGGCCGTAAATCGGCCTAAGGCTGCGATTCCTTGCGGGGGTTCTGTTAACTCGCGATACTATTATACGGCCCCGCAAGGATCTCCTTTTACGGCCGGCCGCATATCTTGAAACCGGCCGTAAGCTGTGAAATCTAAAAACGCAAAAATAAATTCAAGCCTGCACTGTACAGCTCTGTAAATGCTAGGGATCATATTGGGGGACATGAGGATTAAAAGTAACCCACTCTCAAGCTTGCACATCAGCCCAAACCCGAGTTCAAATTAACTGTTTATTTTCCGGCTGCGGCGTGGGCGGGTCTGAAGTGCTCCAAGCACTCTGGACTTTTTACATGGATATTTTACGGATATTAAAAATAAAATATTTTACGGATTTGAGTATAGGATAATTATGTGCTATTTTTTCTAACACCTAAAATCCCTTTATAGTCTTCTCAAAGTGCAGGATGGCTTTATTTGAGCTATTTTATGTGCTTAATTGGTGCTAGCGGGACCTCTTTCCTGCAAGTAAGCTGCGGCTCGCTTTTAGCCTTGCAGAGAGGTTTCCCGGAGCAATTGAATTGCAAATAGGAATTTCTTACGGCCGAAACTCTTGCGGCCGTTTTAGATCAAAGGCTTTCCTCTGGCGCGAGCGGCCGCAAGAGATAGCAAGGCACCGGCCGCAAGCCTGCCGGAGCCCCTGGCCGTAAGGGAATAGAATAGCCGAATAGCTTGCGGGCGGTCCTTGCGGCCCCGCAACGGCTGCGGCTGCTAATAGAATGAGGCCCATAGTAATTAAGGTTGAAAAAAGACTTTCAGTCCATGAAGTTCAACCTTTTAATATCTCCTCTGTTCTGCAATATGCAGATTAAATATTAATTAATTAGTTGTTAATTAATTATTAACTAATTTTTTTATTTTATTATTATTATAATTAATGAATCCAGAGGAAGGCAAACAGAAGAAAAAACCAAGTGAGACTTAGCCAATCGTCTCAAAGGGGAAAAAAATTAAGAATTCCTACCTGATCCCAGATACTGGCGATCGGTTTTCTCCCTGGATCAATACTGTTTCTCTAATTATCCATGATAACCCTGAATTCTCTTTTTAATTAGAAATAAATCCAGTCCCAATTTTAAAGTTATCTATCGAATCCACTGTCACCACCTCCTCTGGTAGAGAATTCCACAGATTAACCACACTTACTGTGAAGAACCCTTTTCTTTCTTTAAGGTGGAATCTTTTTACTTCTAACTGCAAGGGATGTCCTCTTGTCAGTTAAAACCTCTTGGCACAAAAAGCTCCCTTGACAAATCTTTATACTGACCCTGGATGTATTTATATAAGGTAATCATATCTCCTCTTAGACGCCTTATTCTAGAGAAAATACGTTTAATTTGGTTAGTCTTTCTTCATAACATAGCACCTCCATTCCCCTTATTAGTTTTGTTGCCCCCCTCTGTACCTTTTCCAGCTCTAAAATGTCCTCTAAATTGCATGTCTATTTTTCCTTCCCAGATGCATAACTTTACATTTATTCGTATTAAATCTCATCTGCCATTTAGATGCCCATTCCTCAATTTTATGTAAATCCCCTTGGAGGGAAAGCACATCATTATCTGATTTAATTATCTTGCACAACTTTGTGTCATCAGCGAAAATAGAGACACCACACACCAATCCCACCACTAAGTCATTAATAAATATGTTAAAAAGGAGAGGACCTAATTCTGAACCCTGAGGAACCCCGTTAACAACATTAGTCCAATCGGAGTATGTTCCATTTACAACAACCCTTTGCTTCCTGTCTTTTAGCCAGCTCTCAATCCATGAGCAGATATTTACTGCAATTCCTGTATCTCTTAGTTTGCACAATAGTCTCCCATGTGGCACTGTATCAAAATCCTTTGCAAAATCCAAAAAGACTACATTCCCTGAGTTGCCTTGATCCAGGTTCCTACTAACCTCCTCATAGAAACTAATTAGATTAGTTTGACATGAACTATCCCTCATAAATCCATGTTGACTCCTACTTATAATCATGTTCAAATAGACATATTTTTGTATATTATCCCTTATTAACCCTTCTAAAAGCTTCCCCATTTGCTCTTGCTCCCTTTTCAAATATAGGTATCACATCTGCTTTTCTCCAGTCATCTGGTAGAGACCCTGTGTTAAGTGAATCTTGAAAAAATAAATATAATGGTTTGGCTATTACAGAACCCAGTTCCCTCAATAACCGTGGATGTATTCGATCAGGACCCAGGGCTTTATTAACATTTATTTTTTCCAACCTCTTTTGGATTACTTCCTGTGTTACCTCCCTTGTTTATACAGAAGAAAATAACCTATTTAGCTCATCTGCCTTTTCCTGGTCACTATTTTCAGATGGCCTGTGTCACATTGTAATGTTCCTATAGCTTCCTCCTTCTTCCCATTAATATACTTAAAAATATTTTAGAGTTAGTCTAACTCTCTTTTGAAAGTAATTTTTCATTTTCTATTTTAGCCAGTCTAAAAGGCGCTTTTGCAAGCCTTGTGGATTTCCTTTACTCCCGTAAAGCAGTCTCTGTCCCATCTTGTTTGTATAATTTAAATGCCTGTTTTTTTACTCCATATCTTGATCTTTAAAACATTGTTAAGCCACATTGGATGGGATTTACTCCTTTTACTTTTATTCCCACGTGGTATATGCAGATGTGTATGTATATTTAGTAAAGATTTAAGTCTATACTTTGTATTGCTGCCCTTACACCGTTAAAATCTGCCCTTTTAAAATTAAGAGTTTTTGTTGGCCCCTTAAAATTTTGTTTTTTTAATTCAATCTCAAATGAGACTGTGTTGTGATCACTGTTTCCCAAAGGTTGCCCAATTCCAACATTTGATACTATATCAATATTATTTGTGATGACTAAATCTAACATAGATTCATTTTTAGTAGGCTCTTGTATAACCTGGGCCAGATAATGATCCCTGAGTGTACTCAAGAACCTGCTCCCCTTAGCTGAATTGCTGGTCTCATTTATCCAGTTTATTTCAGGGTAATTCAAATCCCATTGTTAGAACTTGCCCATGCTTAGCTGCATTTCCAATCTGTAACAATAATTGTATTTCCTCACTTTCAGCTATATTTGGGGGTTTATTGCATACTCCTACTAATATTCTTTTCGAATTTGCTGCTCCGCTATTTAACTCTACCCACAAATATTCAACTTTATCACTAGGTCCACCATAAATATCTTCTCTGACTATAGGCTTAAATTCAGGCTTAACATACAGACAAATCCCTCCTCCTCTTTTATCATTGCCTGTATCTATCCTAAATAGGTTATAACCATCCAGATTAACAGTCCAGTCATGAGATTCATCCCACCACGTTTCGGTAATGCCTATTAAATCCCATTTTTCATTAATTGCTAATAATTTTAACTTTCCCATTTTTCCTGGCAAGCTTTTTGCATTGGCAAGCATACACCTTATGTAATGAGTCTGTAGTTGTAAAGTGCCTGCCACTGTACTTGAGTTACTTAGTACTACCTCCCTATTGACTATACTACCCCTCCCCCATCTCCTCCCCTATGAGTTGTTAATTCATCCCTTATACACTCTACACTTTCTACCCCATTACTTATATATAGTCCCTCCCCCCACCTACTAGTTTAAAAGCTCCTCCAGCCTTTCTACCATCCTATCCCCTAGCACAAAAGCTCCCTCATCATTAAGGTGCAATCCATCCCTGATGTAGAGATTGTACCGGAGTGAGAAGTCAGCCCAGTGCTCTAAAAACCCAAACCCCTCCTTCGTGCACCACATCTTTAGCCACGCATTAACCTCCCTAAGCTCTTTCTGCCTCCCTGGGCTAGCACGTGGCACTGGTAGTATCTCAGAAAATACTACCTTGGAGGTCCTTGCCTTCAGCTTATTACCTAGTTCTCTAAAATCATTCTTTAGGACACTCCATCTTCCACTAACTTTGTCATCGGTACCAATATGTACCAAGACTGCCGGTTCATTTCCAGCCCTCCCAATAATTTGTCTACCCGATCCACAACATCCCGAGCACCCGGGAGACAGCAAGCTGTTCGATTGCTGGGATCTGGGTGACAAATCACCCTGTCTACCTTCCTAATAACAGAGTCCCCTACCACCAAAACCTGTTTGTTGCTCTGCCTATTCTGCCCTCCCACTCCTCCAGTAGAACTGTTTTCATGGCTGTTAGAGGGAACAGCTCTATCTGGCATTGCAATTCCTGAATGGACATCTCCAACAGTTTCCCTCAATCTGGCAAATCTGTTGGTGTTTGCCAACTCAGAACTGGCCTGCCTGCTCCTGTTCCCCCTGATTCCCCTTCTAACTGTAACCCATCTACCTCCCTGGACATCCTCACTAGCCCCAGCTCCACCCTCCATGCTAGGCCCAGCTAAACTGTGCTCCGAGAGCACCAACCCCTTTCCAGTGGAGCAATATCACTAAGGGCTGCAATTCTCCTCTCCAGATCTCCAATTTGAGCTTCCACAGAGGCAACATGCTCACACCTCTCACAGAGGTATGGACCCTGGATCACCTGTTCCAGTATTGCATACATATGACAAGATGTACACTGAGTGAGGTTGCCACTGGACTGACTCATAATTATTATTATTATTGTCTACAAAATTTCAGTGGGAAAAATAAAGAATATAAAATTATATATTTTTATAAAGTTTTCCTCCAATCTGCCCTCACTTTTTTTTTAAGTCCATCTGTTTATTTAAACTCCTACACTTTTACTAGAATTGCACTTGATACTAAAAATGTTTGCAAGCTCACAAGTTCGCCCCTTCTCCTGTTTATATTAGTTTCTGCATTCTCACCTGGACACAATTAGTGCACCATGCAATTTATCAGCCTTTACTTGCAAGAAAAATCCACTTGCAAACCACAGTGATTTGCGACTTTAGCGCTTGAAACTCTTGCGGATGGGAAAGATCAAAGGCTTTGGTAGGCTGTAAGTTCCCGGGTTTAACTACTGCAGAGTTTTCAAAGTCGTAACCGGTAAACCGTTTGGAGCCCGCAAAAAGACACCAATTGAATAGCAATTGAATAGCAAATTAACTTTGCGCTGCGGAATATGTTGGCGCGTTATAAATAAAGGATAATAACTTACGGCCTCACTTATGGGCTCCATTAACTTACAATTGCTCAACTGAATAAGGCTCCTACTCTTTTGTATTTACTGGGTTTAATACATTTGTTTTAGTTATTTTACTTTGTTGAGTTTAAGAGTTGTCATTTTTTATAGGTAAAACAAAAAAAATTAAACCTTCACTGTAATCAAGTCAAAATTGGAACCTTATTTGTTATTCTGTATTTAATGACTCCAGATAAGTTTATTACAATCATTTTGAGATGCAATGTCCCATGTAGTAACATTGAGCCTCATTCAAATGAGCTTTCAAGAGATCCGGGCTTTGGAAATGTAGCTCGCAAGTTGTTTTACTATTCAAATTGCGTCTTTTTGCGGGCTCCGATCGAGTTACGGGCTACGGACTAGGATTTAGTGCGATGGATAACATCGCAAGTTAATGCCACTCCAAGCCTTTGATCTTTCATCCTAGCAAGACTTCCGAACACTAAAATCACAAATCGCTATTCAACTGCTCTGATTCCCGCTCGCTAACCATCCCGTCAAGCCCTCAAATGGCAAAAGTCCAACCACAAGTTAATGGTACCAAGGAGGACTCGCAAAGTGCTTAATGACATGTCCAGAGCACTTTAAATGCACATATACACACACTACTGTACTTTTATTAAAAGTGAAAGTGATGTTAGCTCTTAGAATAGCACAACATTCTCAAGCTCGCAAATCGGCAATATAAAATATTTTATTTCATGCTTAATTTCTTTGTTATATTGATCACGGAAATCAATGTGTTAATACATATAATGGAACTCGCATGTAATAGAATATCATATTTACGGTTTTATCGATAATGCATTATATCTGGAATGTGGGTCTGATCGAAACTCGTAATTCAAGCCCGTAGGAATTTGAAATCCAACCTCCATTTTTCAAAGCAGTAATGATGACAATCTCTGTGTCCATTGGCTGTTTCTATCGCGGGAGTTACGGCTTTCATGTTCAAGCTCGCAAATGCCACATAAGACATGGTTTCAAAATTTCACTATGGACCCATATCTTGCGGCCTTGAGCAATTGACTAGCACCATAACTTGAGAACCATACAACGAACATACGGCCTACTCTGATTGAGTTGCGGCCTTGCATTTTGAATCGGGCTCATTGTCTTTTTCAATAAAAAAAAATATATTAAAACAAATTGCTACCAGATTTTCCATATACAAAATGGTGTCCATCAATCATGCATAAGGTTATCTAGTGGAAGATGTTATATTCAGCCACTGAGGTAAGATTGATTTCTAAGCTGTAGGTGCTACTACTTATTTTGCCTTGAGTACTGATTTATACCCCTTCTGGATCACTACCTTGTCATGGTGAAGTGGCTTGTGTACTTGAATGAAGCTGTGAGCTACACCTTGTAGGGTGAGCCAAAATAGGCCTGTCATGGCAGAGAGGTCAGACAAATTGTTATCCACTGGACAAGGAACTGGGAACCCACTCCAGTATCTTTGATAAAAAAACGGTATGGACTGGCACAACCAGAGACATAATGATATGGCACCCTCGGGTCAGAAGGTGCAAAGAGCATTGGGCAAGTAACACCAGATCTAATCAAGTGGTTGGGCCAAAGCCGAAAGGACACCCAGCAGCGGATATGTCTGAAGGGGAAAGGAAAGTCCGCTACTGCAAAGACCAATTCAGAATAGGAACCTAGAATGTTAGAACTATGAACAAAGGCAAACTAGATATGGTCAAGATTTCAGGGTGGCTCTGATCTCCTTAATTCCCCAGGCTTACTCAATTGAACATCAACCCATTTGGATATTTATCCAGAACCAACAACTAAAACCATATAAATGGGACTCAATAATCTGGACCCCCACCATACCTCCCAAAATTACCAAACATGAAAATCCTCCTCACTCAACCTGGAATTATATTAATTCTAAACACCATCTGACGTCTAAATTATCATGTCAAACTCCCACATAAGCTACCTCAAAAATATGGTGGACAAGACATAAACTAGATCGGCTCGGTAATTGGGTACTAAATGACCAAATAATTTAGTTTGAACATCTCAAAACAGAATTTGATATCCCATTATAAGAACACTATAATTACTATAAATCAGGCACCTAATCACCACCCTGATTTTTGACTAAGGGGGTTTTGAGCTCCCTTTACGCAATCATAAACGCACCCTCCAACAACTTTAAATCTCCATTTAGGGAAAAATGGGAGGCTAACATGGGCTTACGTTGAGACTCTCCTAAATGGGAAAGAACTTGTACAAACTTAATTAAAGGCTCATTGAATTACAGCTTATTCGAAATTACATTTAATATTTTGCATAGAGCATGCTGCACATAGAGCAGGAATACACTGAAGAGCTATACAGGTAGGATCTTAACAGCGTGATGACCTCAGTAGTTTGTCCAATGAGCTGGAGCCAGACATCTTGGAGAGCGCAGTGAGATGGGCCCTAGGATGACTTGCTGATAATAAGGCTGCAGGAGGAGATGGAATCCCAATTGAACTCATCAAAACTCTTCAGGATGATGCTGTGAAAGTGTTACTTGCCTTATGCCAACACATTTGGAAAACTCAACAATGGCCAATAGACTGAAAAAGTCAGTCTACATCCCAATCCCCAAAAAAGGCACTGCCAAAGAGTGCTCCAATTATCAAACAATTGCACTTGCCAGCAAGGTAATGCTTAAGATTCTACAAGTTCGACTCCAACAATATATGGACCAAGAACTACCAAGCACAAGAGATCAAAATGCTAAAGAATCTGTATGTCGACCACGAAAACCACTGTTAGAACCAAACATGGGACAACAGAATGGTTCAAGATCGTAAAAGGAGTGTGAGGAGGTTACATAGTTACATAGTTACATAGTAATTAAGGTTGAAAAAAGACTTTCAGTCCATCAAGTTCAACCTGTTAAGATCTCCTCTGATCTGCAATATGCAGATTAGTTATTAATTAAATTATTGATTAAATAATTATTAATAGTATAGTATTGGAGGATGAATAAAGAGTTATGCCATCAAGTTCAACCTTTTTAGATCTCTATTGATCTTTCTAATGTGGACCATTTATTATTATTTGTTAATTGTTATTTGATCCAGAGGAAGGCAAACAGAAAAAAAAAAAAACATAGAAACTTTGCCAATTGTCTCATAAGGGGAAAAAAAAGCAAAATTCCTTCCTGACCCCAGAAACTGGATATCAAATTTCTCCCTGGATCAATATTCCTTGCTAGTTATCTAGGATAGCCTTGAATGCCCTCTTTATTCAAAAATATATCTAACCCCTTTTTGAAGTTGTCTATCGAATTCGCTGTCATCACCTCCTTTGGTAGAGAATTCCACAGTTTAACCACCCTAACTGTGAAGAACCCTATTCTTTGTTTAAGGAGAAATCTTTTTTCCTCTAACCTCAAAGGATGTCTTCTTGTCAGTTGAAAATCTCTTGTTACAAAAAGTTCACTTGACAAAGCCTTATATTGACCCTGGATGTATTTATATAAGGTAAACATATCTCCTCTTAGACGCCTTTTTTCTAGCGAAAATAAGTTTAATTTTGTTAGTCTTTCTTCATAACATAGCCCCTCCATTCCCCTTATTAGTTTTGTAGCCCTTCTCTGGACTTTTTCCAGCTCTAAAATGTCTTTTTTCTGAGGTGGTGACCAAAATTGTATTCCATATTCCAAATGAGGACGTACTAGAGATTTGTATAGTGGCAGAATTATATCTTCTTCCCTGGCTTTTATACCCTTCCTAATGCATGCTAATATTTTATTTGCCTTTGCAGCCGCTGCTTGGCTTTGAGCGCTGTTACCTAGGTGGTTGTCCACTAGTACTCCCAAATCCCTTTCAATATCTGATACCCCTAGATTTGCTCCATTAAGATTATAGATTGCTTGGCTATTGTTCCTTCCCAAATGCATAACCTTACATTTATTTGTATTAAATCTCATCTGCCATTTAGCCGCCCATTTCTCTAATTTATGCAAATCCTTTTGTAGGGAAAGTACATCATTATCTGATTTTATTACCTTGCACAACTTAGTGTCATCAGCAAAAATGGAGACACTACATTCGAGTCCTACTTCAATGTCATTAATAAATATGTTAAAAAGGAGTGGACCTAATACTGAACCTTGAGGAACCCCACTTATCACATTAGACCAATCGGAGTATGTTCCATTCACAACAACCCTTTGCTTCCTGTCTTTTAGCCAGCTCTCGATCCATGAGCAGATATTTACTGCAATTCCTGTATCCCTTAGTTTGCTCACTAGTCTTCCTTGTGGCACTGTATCAAATGCCTTTGAAAAATCTAAAAAGACTACATCCACTGAGTTGCCGTGATCCAAGTTCCTACTAACCTCATCATAAAAACTAATTAGATTGGTCTGACACGACCTATCCTTCATAAATCTGTGTTGACTGCTACCTATGATCCTGTTCAAATAGACATATTCTTGTATTCTGTCCCTTATTAACCCTTCTAAAAGCTTCCCAACTACAGAAGTGAGGCTCACTGGTCTATAATTCCCCGGATTTGCTCTAGATCCCTTCTTAAATATAGGTATCACCTCTGCTTTTCTCCAGTCATCTGGTAGAGACCCTGTAGTGAGTGAGTCTTGAAAGATTAGATATAATAGTTTGGCTATTACAGAACCCAGTTCCCTCAGTACCCTTGGATGTATTCCATCAGGACCTGGGGCTTTATTAACATTTATTTTCTCCAACCTCTTTTGGATTACTTCCTGTGTTAACCAATTATTTGGCAAAGGTAGTGTAGCCCCATTATGTTGCTGTATCCCAACCACTGGTACCTCCCTTGTGTAAACCGAAGAAAATAACCTATTTAGCTCATCTGCCTTTTCCTGGTCACTAATTATCAGATGGCCTGTGTCACATTGTAATGGTCCTATCGATTTCTTCCTGGCCTTCTTCCCATTAATATATTTAAAACATATTTTAGGGTTCGTCTTACTTTCCATTGCAACTGACTTCTCATTTTCTATTTTAGCCAGTCTAATAGCCCTTTTGCAAGACTTGTTGATTTCCTTATAGTCACATAAAGCTGCCTCTGTTCCCTCCTTCTTGTATAATTTAAATGCATATTTCTTTTTCCTCATCATGATCTTTAAGTCATTGTTAAGCCACATGGGATGTGATTTACTCCTATTCATTTTATTTCCACATGGTACATGCTGATGAGTATGTTTATTTAGTAAGGATTTGAATGTTGTCCATTTATTTTCAGTATTCTTCCCTGTAAGTTCTTTGTCCCAGTCTATATGTTGTATTACTGCCCGTAGCCCATTAAAGTTAGCCCTTTTAAAATTTTGAGTTTTTGTTGGCCTCTTATGGATAGATGAGGTTGTATATTGTCACCTTATTTATTCAACTTATATGCAGAGTACATCATGCGAAAGGCTAGACTGGATAAATCCAAAGCTGGAATCAATATTGCTGGAAGGAATACCAACAACCTCAGATACGCAGATGATACTACTTTGATGGCTGAAAGGTGAGGAGAAACTAAAGGACTTATTGGTGAGGGTAAAATAAGAAAGTTGGCCTGCTGCTCAACGTTAAAAAGACCAAGATCATGGCAAACAGCAATCTCACTTCCTGGCAAATAGACAGGGAAGAAGTGGAGGCAGTGACAGATTTTATTTTCCTTGGATCCAAGATCTCTGCAGATGGTGACTGTAGTCATGAAATTAAAAGACGCTTGCTTCTGGGGAGGAAAGCTATAGCAAGCTTAAACAAGCTAGTAAAAGTAAAGATATTAAACTATCAACAAAGGCCCGCATGGTTGGAACTATGGTATTCCCAGTAGTAACATACGGATGTGAGAGCTGGACCATAAAGAAGTCTGAGCGCCGTAGATTTGACGCCTTTGAATTGTGGTGTTGGAGAAGATTACTTAGGGTCCCTTGGACTGCAAGAAGATCCAATAAATCAATACTTCAGGAAATCAAGACAAACTGTTCACTAGAAGGTATGATCATGAGGCTGAAGCTCAAATAGTTTGGCCATTTCATAAGATGGCAGGATTCCCTAGGAAATACTCTGATGCTGGGAAAGACGGCAGGCACAAGAAGAAGGGGACGAAAGAGGCGGAGATGGATAGATGAGGTCACTGAAGCAATAAAGATGAACTTGATGGAGCTCAGAGGGGCAATGACTGAGAGATGCACCTGGCATGCTGTAGCCCATATAGTCACGGAGAGTCGGACACAACTGAACGACTAAACAACAACAACAACTTAATTATATGGGTGAAACCCAATAACCAGTGGAACAGATTGGTATCTGTGATACAGCAACATTTACAAATTCTCAGCACATATGGGTTCCTAGTTGTGTCTTTGTTTTAGTGTGAAATATGCATACTACAGGATTTAGAAAATCATTTTATGGTAAGTACTGGATATTAAGATATTGCTCTGTTTTATTGTTGCTTTTAAAATTGTAGGTAGAGATGGTGCTAAAGGTTGCTTTACCCAGCAACATATATACCCTTGGATATATATTGTGCAGTAGGCCTTATTATGCCTATGCTATCGATATTTGAAAGAAAAGTGAATGTCGATGCTGGGCTTAGCACACTAGTGGGTTATTGAAATGCAATGGTGCGTGGTATTTGTTGTGCAAAATGTTAACATTGTAGGTGATAAAAAGTATGTGTTGAAATGTGGGGTTATTGAGAAGCCCATTGAGAGTTACAATTTAATGCTTGAGTGGTAGGTATAGGGATCAAGTTGGAGAGCCCCTTCTATATTGCTACATTGTCGTGGTGAAGGGGCCTGTGAACTACAATGAAGCTATGAGCTATACCATGTAGAGTCACCCAAGAGGTCATAGATAACCTTATGGACAAGCACAACCAGAGACATAACAATATGGCACCGGAGGATGAGCCCCTCAGGTCAGAAGGTGTCTACCACATTACTGAGGAATAGCAGAGGTTGAGTACGAGTAGCACCAGATCTAATGAAGTGGTTGGGACAAACCCAAAAGGACACCCAAATGTGTCTGGAGAGGAAAGGAAAGTCAGACAACCACCAATCTTCTACTGTGGTCAGGAAACTCCCAGAAGAAAAATGAGTAGCCCTCATAGTCAATCAAAGGGTGGCCAAAGCACAGCTCGGTTACAATCCAAATGAATGACACAATAATTTCAATTCACATTCAAAGCAAGCCATGAAACAGCACTTGACGCAGGCGGGAATTAGAAAAACAAATTACGAGAAGCGGGATAGGAAAAATACAAAGTTAACGGCCCGATCGCGCATAGCAAAAGACACGAAACACACAAAAAAGTTAAAAAATGTAAACATTACACACAGCACGGAGGAACAGCCAGGACGTCTGGGAGTGACGTGGAACGCAAATTTAAGTCGATTTTGCCGAGTTTCGGCACTCGAAAATCGCCTAAGCAAGAAAAAAAATGGCAGACAAAAAAAAATAAAAACAAGGCTAAACGACCCTGGATCACGCAAAACACTGCCAACAGCGTACCACTTTAACCCAGGAAGGTACGAGGTACAAAATACACTATTACAAGGGACGGCAAATGCTTCCAAACTGCGTAGCACATAGACAAACAACGCTATTTTACAATCCTAACTTTCCACTAACAACATTACGCATCTAAACTAGCGCTTTACACAAATAAACCAACGGTCCTCGCGCACGCAGCCTATTTCTAATGCACAGTTTGGACACTCATAACACTATCTCCTCAGGCCAGCAACAGTCCAACTGGACATTATATGCTGCAGGACAATAAAAAGAGATTGTTACCTCTTCAGGCTACTGATTGTTACATACATATTAATTAGAAAAAGGTAAACTAATAATGTATTATTCAATTAATTCATTACTTAGTATTTAAAAAAATATAGAGAGGAGCCAAAGGACACGCAAGGAGAGTCTCGCAATGAGCGCCGAAGGTCCTTACAGTATAAAAAGCTTAACATTGTGTGCCATGTCTTCAAATTTTATTGACCGTCATTTTTTGACGGGCAAGTCGCTAGTTATATTATAAGGTGGCACAATTGTCATTTATTCCCATAGCTTACTCACCAACCTTTATGAATGTGTATAGAACATTTTAGGAGGTCTCCATATTCCTGGGACACAATTGTCTGGTTTCCCAACTCATTATCTTTGTTAGGTAACATAGCCAGCCCATACACTCGACTCTCTCTAACTCACTGGACTTGGGCCAACCAAAATTTGGTTTGTCACCTAATATATCTAACCTTACCCCAGTTGTCCCTCACCCACAATTGTCATTGATTCTTTCTTCTTGGCCCATGGTACAAAGATAATCCAGTTCTCGCATAGACTCAAGTTAGAGACCTCTACAATTTACCTTTGCAGGAATACTTTAACTACTGCAAATGTAAACATGTTATTGAAACCACAGAACATCTATTGGGAAAACATAAAGTCAATTGGTTCACTAACATTTGTGACAAAGCCCCACTTTCCAAAAGTATTGTAAGCCTTTTATATAATACTTTTAATGAGAGCCCTACAACTCAAAAGATGGCATTTATAATTCATTGGGAGGAAGAGTTGAGCTTCACAGGATATAAGGATTTCTGGTGAATTCCATAGGAGAACCTTACCAAAGGTTAATTAAATAGCATCATAGAGACCTCTATTAAGATTCTCCACAGAATATATATAACTCCTGATAACCTACACAGATGGGGAACGATTTCAGACCCCAATTGTTTCAGAAAGTGTCAGGAAGTGGCTCTTTCTTTCACGTATGGTGGACTTGTCCTCAAGTTAAACAGTTATGGATTGAAGTTTTTGAGTTGGCTTCTGATATATTTAATACCCAATTACACGCAAAGCCAGAAACTTCTCTTCTTGGTCACCCATCAATCTACCTTTCTCCATCTCAAAATAAACTTTTACAATTCCTCATGCTGGCAACCAAGAGTCACATTGCTAAAACTTGGAACTCGAGCACTCGCAGCCTGAAAATGAAAGGATGTCCCACCTTCTAGAAGACATTTTTTCCCAGTTCATGATTAACTGGGGTCCTTGGTTAGCATCCCTTTATAGTATCCCTCTAATATAAATGAGAATACCTTATCCGAGATTGCAGGTTTTTGGAGAAAAGAGCGGGGGCAGCCGTCCCGTCGCCAGAGGTAGGTACTACTTTCTTATATGCAAACTTGCACTGATTTTACCCAGAGAGACTAACTTGTTATGGCCCTTCCACCCTGCCCTTTCTGGTTTAGTTCTACACTTGACTGTTATGTATGTATGACATATCAAAAAGATAAGAAAAATATTTTATTATAGCAAATGTTAATTATTATTAGCAAATGTTAATTATTATTGGCAAATGTATCACAGAATACCAATTTTCATGATTTATAATCGTATGTATTAAACTTTCTATGACAATTTCTATTCATATAACAAGAAATATTACAACTGTATGTTTTTTTATAGTAAAAAAATTAAATGAGAAAAAAAAAATACCTCTCTGACACACACACAACCTCAAGCAAAGTATAATGAATTCGTCAAGGGTTTCACAGAGGCATCATTTTTTTTTTTTAATTGAAAACAGGATTTTTTACTTCATCATTAATTATATTCTTAGTTAGACCTATAGAGCCCGATTCAATTGAGCTCTCGCTCCATCCGTTAGCCCGTAAATGAGGTTACAAGTTAATTTGCTATTCAATTGGCATCTTTTTGCGGGCTCCAAACGTGTTACGAGTAGTTACTGCCTTAAAAAAATTGCGATGGTTAAACCTGTAACTTACAGCCGCTCGAAGCCTTTGATCCTTCACTTTCGCAAGAGTTACGATGGCTAAAATCGCAAATTGCTATGCAATTGATCAATTTCCCCAAGCCTGCAAATGTTTTCACACCCGTAACTGGCAAAAGAAGGAGAAAATCCTACGAGTTCTAGTGAGGACCCGCAAGGGGGTTAAATACCTATACGTATCACTGTAAATGCAAATAAAAAATCAATACTGCACTGTAAATAACGGGGAAAGCGATGAAAGACATTATAATTAATTGCACAACAGCCTCAAGCTCGCAAATCAGCAGGAATTTAAATTTATTTTTATGTTTCATTTCAGGGCTAAATCAATCTCGGGTATCAATGAGTAATACATATCAGGCCACCCACATGGACTAGAACAGTATTGTCATTCATTTTCATAATTCTTTGCGGGTTTGCGAGTCTGATCGCATATTGGACCCCCGAGCCTAATTGATTGACATGTAACGAACATGTTTTACTGCCGTAATGATGACAGTCTCATTTTTTGGTTACGGGCTTGCTTAATTGATCATGTTCCCGCCCTGAACTCCTATGAACCAGTGCATGGTTTACGGTTTCAGCTTTGGGACAGTAACTTGCGCCCTTGCTTAATTGAATAGCATCGTAATTGGAGACGAAAGGGAGCCCACGACACACCTGCAGACATATGGCCTACTGCGATTGAGTTGCAAGCTTGCAATTAAATAGAGGCCATAGTTTTCAAGGATATACACTTTCTCATTGAACAGAGGTATTTTAAAATAGCATTTTATAAACATTACAAAAGTTTTTTTGTGATACTAATATCCGTTTCATGTGCCAACCAGTGGTAATAGAGATATGAACTCTTCATACCTTCCATGTTCCAGTAGCAGTTTTGCTGTGTTCAGATAAAGTTCTAGTGGCAGCTCATGATGCAGCATTTCTATAACAGCTATAAGGAAAAGAGCATATCTGAGTCAACAAGCTTGTTGTTTACAGTCCAGGCTGAAATGGCTCAAGTGCATCAACGTCAACTAGTTATCTTACCCGTATTAATGACATCATCGGACAAACCACAATGAAGAAGAATTTTCATTTTCAAGAAGAGACCAGCAGGATGTAAATTCTCCTGAAGTATCAAAGACAAGAGCCAAGGGCATAATTAAAACAATATGATGCTCATGGCATGCTGGCTGCAATAATTTACGGACATATTTTAAATTGTTCGTAAAGCAATGCAAAAATGCCACAAGCTACCTTTTAACCAATTTATGTGAATAAAACATTAGTTGCATTATGCTAAAGTCCTAAAAATATGTGAAGCATAAATTAAAATTAGAATATTAAAACCTTAAAGATATACTGGGATTTGTTTTATTAACTGTGAAAGTCAGGGACTTTTTCCAGCCACAGACTATTTGTTCTCTAACCCATCATAAATACTACAAATCATTTGTTCTGGTAACGCAATTACTTAAAACCGTAATGGAGCCCGTAAATGTTATTGGTATTTTATTGGCAAATAGAACACAGTCTAATAGATCCCTTAACCAACCTAAAATAAGGGGAGGAATATACAATCTGTAGACAGCTAAAAAGCGCCTAACGATCACAAAAAGAGTGTGTGGAAATAAAAGGGCTCTACCAGAATTTGTCTGTAAAGGAAAAGAAAAACAATACTAAAGACACTAGTGTCTATAATGATGGGCGAGCAAAATTAATCAACCATCTAACCACATAGAAATTAGATATGTGAATGCAAAGCAAAAAACATAAAAATATACTGTATAACAATGTAAAAAAGGTCAATGATAATAAAATCAAACAAATCAGCCCAGCGTAATGTCGAGACACTTTTGTTGGCAGATCAAACGCTGGTAGTATCTGCTGCTCCTCAAATAAAATGGGCACCATCCATGGAAATGCCACAAAATATGAAACAATAAGAAAGGGAATGGGGGAGAGAAGCGCACACCGCCAGATGGTGCAATAAAAGGAGTTAAATCGGGAGGTGATATAAAAAACAATGTGGAACTGAGTGGAGTGGGGGCCTCATGTGTCTCCAGGGCTGTGGCTACCAGTGTTGAACAAAAGGTGGAGAGTTGATATAGACATCACAGCTATTTAGCTCTTCAGCTGTTCACCTACAACTCCACCGGATGGACAGGAAGCTGAATTGAGAGTGGCACGTGAAATAGATACAGAGAGAACAACCTAAGTACAAATACTGGAGTAACTTTGCCTAACTGTGGAACAAAGAAAACTAATAATGAGGTACTGTTTAAGTGGGTCTTTGGGCACTGTTCCACATATCTGCTATATCCTGAATCTGACTCTGGCTCTATAGTGTTCCACACAGATCTAATACAGCGTTGTAGTACTCTACACAGATGGGACATGCTGCTGGCAATTGCAATTTCAACACTAGACATCTACAGCCTTATTAAATTGCAATTCGGCAAATCTAAAGGGCTCTATATAAGCACAGAGCATATTTTTTTTTACAGAAGTTTTTAGTTAGTGAAGACCTTGCTTTTGGATAGAAGTTCACTAACTAAAAACTTCTGTAAAACAATATGCTCTGTGCTTATATAGAGCCCTATTCAATTGGCCGAATCGCAATTTAATACATTGTTGCAGAGCCCACACACAGACGGGACACGCTACTTACAATTGCAGCTCAAACATCAAAGATATGATACTTTGTTGCAGCGCCCTATGCAGACGGGATATGCTGCTTTCAATTGCATCTTAAATAACAGAGATCTGAAACATTGATATAGTGCCCTACACAGATGTACCATGAGGCTTGAATTGCAGCTTTGATACCAGATAACTGATATATGGTAGTAGTGCTGTAGCGTTCTACATAGACGCGTCATACTGCTTGAAATTAGAGCTTCAACATTTGAGATCTGACACAATACTGCAGTGCTCTATACAGAGGGGACATGCTGCCTGAAATTACAGCTCCAATATCAGATATCCCTATCTGACACAACTTTTTTAGAGCCTACATATTCATAACCTTTTGAACATATTAAAACAAAGCATGTAGATACATCTATATAACTCCCTTTGTCATATCTGCAATGCACAATTAAGAGCTTCATGCAACAAAAGATTTGAGAATATTGGCCCATATGGTAGTGGAGGGACAAAAGAGGAAATGAAAGAAGAGAGTTCAATTTTTCTCTAAACATATGGATCTTTGTTACTGCTGAAAACAGAGCTATTCTATTTATATCACCCTGAACATTATCATACCAAAGAGAAAATAAGCTATACCAATTACAAAGCTACACTGCAAGTGTTAACAAATATGAACTCATGATGTACTATTATTATTATCTTTATTTATATCGCGCCAACATATTCCGTATCGTTGTACAGGGGGTTAGTACATGGCAAAAAACAAACTTAACACCTTAAAGAATGGAAGGCCCTGTTTTTGAGCATATAATCAAATGTACATAGTGCTTGTTTCCAAGACACTGACACACAATTGAAAACTTGCAAACTTACAATCTAAGGGTTTAGGTGTGATACAAGAGGGTGACAAATACAAAATGGCAACGTGAATGCAATTTGTTTAATCAATTGGAGGGGTCTGTGAGCTGTACTGTAGATTGTGGGTGGGAGTGTTTTTTAAGCTGTGGAGTGTGCAGTTGTAATTATAAAGGCTGAAGGTGATATGATTTTTTAAATAGGTGTGTTTTTAGTAATTTTTTTAAGGTTTTGAGGCAGGAAGTTAATCTAATGGAGCGAGGCAAGGAGTTCCAGATAGTAGGGGCTGCACGAGAAAAGTCCTGAAGACGGGAGTGAGAGGAGGTGATGAGAGAGGAGGAAAGAAGAAGGTCGTTAGCAGAACGAAGGGGGGGGTTAGGAGAGTATTTTGAAACAAGAGCAGAGATATAAGGGGGTGCACTGTTGTTGAGGGCTTTATGTGTTAGGGTCATGATTTTAAATTTGATTCGGGAAGCTATGGGAAGCCAGTGGAGTGATTGACAGAGAGGAGCTGCAGACACTGAGCGTTTGGTATTGAAGATGAGTCTAGCGGAGGCGTTCATTATGGATTGGAGGGGAGACAGACGAGAGATGGGGAGGCCAGCAAGAAGGGAATTGCAGTGGTCGAGTCGAGATATGATGAGAGAGTGTATTAGAATTTTAGCTGTGTTTTGTGTAAGATAATGACGAATTTTGGAGATGTTTTTTAGGTGAAACTGACAAGATTTAGTTATCGATTGGATGTGAGGAATAAAAGAGAGGGTGGGATCCAGTAGAACCCCAAGACAACGGGCCTGGGAGGTGGGAGTGATGATGGTGTTGTCAACAGTGAGAGATATTTGAGGAGTGGAAGCTATAGTAGAGGGTGGAAAGATTAGGAGTTCAGTCTTAGACATGTTGAGTTTGAGTTGACGGGTAGACATCCAGGAGGATATGCTAGAGAGGCAGTTGGAAACTTGAGCTAAAAGAGAGGGGGATAGATCAGGTGCAGAGAGGTAGATTTGAGTATCATCTGCATAGAGATGATACTGAAATCCAAAGGATTTTATGAGGGTGCCCAGGGAGGAGGTGTAGATGGAGAAGAGGAGGGGGCCTAGGACAGAACCTTGGGGAACGCCAACAGACAGAGGGAGAGGTGAAGAAGAGGTGCCAGAGGAGACGCTAAATGTACGATCTTTTAGATAGGATGTGAACCATAAAAGAGCTGTGCCCTAGATGCCAAATGAACGGAGAGTTTGGATTAGAAGAGGGTGGTCAACTGTGTCGAAGGCAGCAGAGAGGTCCAGGAGAATTAGCATGGAGAAGTTACGCAGTTAGCAAGTCATTGGTGACTTTTGTGAGGGCTGTTTCTGTTGAGTGTTGGGCATGGAAACCAGATTGGAAGGGGTCAAGAATGGAATTGGAAGAAATAAATTGAGTGAGGCGATTGTAAACATAAGGCGATTGTGTACTATAAGATACATCCATATAATTTTCTCTGATGCCCTATTTACACTGTGCAACTAAGAGCCATATCCAACAAGCTAGAAAATACTGGCTTATATGGTAGTGGAGGGGGAAAAGAGGAATAGAAAGAGGAGAGTTCAATTTAACTCTAAACACATGCCATTCTGTCTCTAAAAGTAGAGATACTTTACCTACACCATTTTGAACATTGGTATAATAAAGAGAAAATAAGCTGTCTCTACTCCGAAACTATAATATAAGCACCTACAAGTATGACCACATCATCTCCTATATGATATATCCATACAACTCCCTTTGGTGTCCCATCTGCAAAGTATCATTAAGAGTTTGATTTAATGAAAAGCTTGTGGATATCGGCCTATATGGTAACGGAGTGGGGGAAAGTTTTAGACCCCCTCAATCATACACAATTGGTAGCATACGACATGGAATAAGTAGCTATCTAAAGGTTTTGGGAGACAAAGTTCAGTGTCCTATATCTTTTTCCTCTACGCATGCAACCACACAGTCACCATCGGAACTAAGAAATTAATCTCCCACTGAATCCCCATTGGCTAACTAGTGGACTTTTTTGTTGCCCTGCATACTTAATACAATGTGGAAATGTTTTCAATAGTCAGGAAAGATCCTAGAGACACTCTCCTAAAAACTATCGATTAATATAAGGGTCACTTTTTAATGGACGAACAAGGCAAGCTTAGAATTTGGGTGCTATGAAAAGGAAAACCTGTTCAAACTGTTTATATCTGTATGTAATCTACTTGTTATATTGGGGGCTTTACAAATCTGAGAATCACAAGGAGCCCTATATTAGTCCTTTTTAGAAATTCTAAACGATTGTTTATATTTGTATGGAACTGTTCTTTGTACTTGGGCATTACCATATCTGTGAATAAGACTGAGCTCTATATACCAGTGTCCGTTAGGGCTTTTAAAATACACTTAGGGTAAATCCCATTATTTCACTATTCTTTTCCCCATACAGCTGGCAACCTTTTGTACGAATATAATAATTATCAATTTATAAATTAATTAATTTAATTTCCTGTTCAATTTAAGAAAACATGCCTGATAAAATGAAAAATACCAAAGAGCAGTTATCTGCAAAAGGGAAAACAAGGGACAAAATCAAAGAAAAAAGGGTAATACAAGACTATCTGTCAGAGGAGTCCCTGAAACTGTTCCTCCAGGCGAGCTACAAAATTTTGAACAGGCCTTTTTGGAACATTTGGTAAAACCCTTAAAAGATGATGAAAATAGGATAGACAGAGTTCACAAAATTCCCCTGCCTAAGTCTATGAATAAAGAAGTTCCTAGAGATATACAGCCTTATTAAATTCCAGCCTCGTAAATAAGAGTCTTCTACTTAAACCCTTTGTACTGCTAAATTTCTCAAAGTTACGACGCTATTACATTAGCCCTGCTGCGAGCAACGTGTGAGCTAGACAGCAGGGCCGTCCGTATGAACACTGCGATAATGTACATGAGGAGTGACAGCCTGCGAGATGATCTCGCAGGCTCCCACACCTCATCAATTGCAGCGGGGGTCCTAAACGGGACCTCCACGGCAGTCCCACACATAAGCCCTGCCGTGGGGGGTACTCCAACTACCCCCCCCCCCGGTACCTAAAATGAACCCCCCTCTATGCGGGGGTCCCCCAAAGTGTCCCCACATTAACACTTTGCTGCAGGGGTCCATAAGGACCCCAGCAGCTCCCACACATTAACCCCTGGCAGCGGGGGTCCCCGATCAGCACCGATCAGGCCCCCGCTGCATTTAAAAGTTTTAAATTACCTGCGGCGGCTCCTTAAAGGGCCAGCGGCAAACGATTACTAATCTCGGGCACGGCAAAAAAAAATGAACCCCCCTCTATGCTGGGGATCCCCATCGGGACCCCCAAAGTGTCCCCATATTAACCCCTTGCAGCGGGGGTCCCCGATCTGCATAGATCAGGCCCCCGTTGCATTTAAAAAATTAAAATTCGGGGGGGCGTATCTAACCAAGGGAAGGGAGCAGACGTGCTGAAGAGCTGCTCTCCCTCAGAAACATACTAAAGAAGGGCTATATTTATAAAAATATCCCCCAAGTAGTTTTACTAGATATAGGGGACAGAGAGGAACATAAAGACACCAAGACCACGCAGATAGAGCCGGGTAACAACGCCACGCGGTTGAGGCCTACACCATCCTGCCTCCCGTGGCTGCGGCTCCCTTTGCTCCCCAGCACAGGTGGAAAGTTAAGGCAAGGCCTCGGAAGCAGGGACTAGAGGCCTGGAGGTGAGGAGACCCACGAGAGAGAACCCACGCCGACGCCACAAACCGCAGAAGAGGAAGGTGAGAAAGAGCCCGCAGAGGAGCAGGGGCCAGACAGGGCACACCCGGTAGCAGGTGACAGGGAACAAGCACCCCTGACATCATCAGGATCAGCAGTACTCACCTCCGGAGCAGGCTAGGCGACTGGGGGCAAGTAACAGGCAGCGGAGAGCCCGGGTCGCATCGGCAGGGACGAAGGCCCAGCCCAGAGGCAGCAAGATGCCATTTTCATACACGTGGCGGAGGTAACACCGGAGGCCCCCTTCCCACAGCAGGAGGAGCAGACAGGTGCAGGAGGAATTCCGCAGGACAGAGTTCATTGCTCCGGAGGGTGAGTGCCCTGTGGGGCGATAGACTGGCAGGGCTCCTTATTGAAACACCACAAGAGGGGCAGAATGATGGCGGAGTTTCCCGCCAAAAATCTATAGAAGTAGGCAAAGAGCCCAACAACAGGGCATACAAGGGCCTGGAACTTTAGAGCCTCACATTGAGGATACCTCATTTGCAAGCAATTTATTACAACTATTAGAGAATATAGCTCACTAAAAGCTGAACAATCATTCAAAACTGCAGTTTTGTATACTTTATCAAGGAGCTCATCAGCAATTTCAGCTCAATAGCGCCACCTACTGATCTGTTCTAGAACTGATATACCTAAACTTGAAATCTGACAGCACCAGCCATTTTAAGAGACAGTAGCACTGATCCCAACATTAAGGGAGGAAAGCAAAAACAGGCAAAGACCTATCGAGGCATACTTATTGTTTAAAATTGGAGCACCCAACCATTTTATTAAAACTATAAAGGGACTAAAAGGCAGAAACTGCAAAAAATTAAACACAACAGAGACATTTTACTCTATAATCAGGAGGTATTAAGCAAGTATCAGTTAAACCAAAAAGGGAGTTGAATACATTTATATACCCACGAACATACTTTGCAGGTCAAATGCCAGGAAGCATAGTCCAGATAGGGCAAACTGGCCCTGAAAATGAATTTTTCTAATTTGTAACCCCCCGAATGAGTCTTTGGGTTTAGCCGAGTGACCCCCCTGATGCTGTGAATAGATAGGCCTGGGCTGAAGGGGATACTCCACCTGTGGAGAAAATACTTGATATTGTTGAACCATCCTAGTGAGATTACAACCTCTAAGTCATACTTTTAAAGATTGTTGGGCTGAATTATAGGTCAGAATCTAAAAATGGGAAAATCAAAGCGGATTTTGCCATCAACCCAACCTACTAAAAAAGGGGGAGTGGCTATTTTGCTACATAAACATTTCCCATTTATAATTGAACATGGGAAGATAGACCCGGGGGTAACTTTATAGTGTTGACAGGTACATTATGGGGTACAAAATTATCCCTAGTATCATTTTATGCGCAAACGACCTAACCACATAAATCATTTATAAACCTTCTCAGATATCTAAAATCGGCGGGCCTTGGGAGGATTGTGCTAGGGGGAGATCTTAACTTGGTTCTGGATCCAAATCTAGATAGATCCAACAGGGAGGGATGTGGCAAATATTCAAACAAATTGAATCAAATGAACTTGCTACTCAATGATCTACATCTTATAGATGCCTGGAGATTGCTACATAAGGGTGAGAGGGGGTACACCTTCTTTTCACCAGTACATGGCACATATTCCCGAATAGACACCATCCTCATAGATTCATCACTTTCAGATAATGTACATAAGGCAGAGATCCATCCGTGCCCGTGGTCTGACCATGCACAGGTTAGTGCCTCCATAGAAATGGGCCTAAAAAGTAGACCTCCCTATAGCTGGAGTCTCAGCGAGAACATCTTATCTAACCCAATAGTAGGGAAACAAATAGCCGATGATTTAGACCAGTTCTTTTTGACCAATTTCACCCCAGAGTCGGACATGGGATGGACATGGGTGGCCCATAAGGCCTTCATAAGGGACTCTCTTATAAAAATCGCAAGCGGACTCAAGAGACAATCTAAATTGAGGGAGGAGACCCTGGGAAAGGACTTGGGAGATTTAGAGAGATTGAATCAACAGAACCCTTCCAAAAGGATACGTAACAGAATAGAGAAAATTAGATTGGAGCTAGATCTATTATTATCTAACCGCACTGAAAAAGCGATGAGATGGACGGATCACAGATTCTATGCCAAGGCTAACAAACCAGACAAACTACTAGCTAAAAAACGTAAAAATAAGATTTCGCAATCAAAAATATATAGAATTAGAACTTCTGCTGGTGAGGTCACGGCCAGCCCTAATCTTATACAAAAAACCTTCCTGGAATACTTCCAGAAAATATATTCATCTGGGCAACAACACCAGCAGCAAGAACAACAAAAATATGCCTTCTTGGAATCATGTGATCTGCCTACCCAGGAGGAAACGAAACTCCTTAATTCTAAGGTTGGGGAATCTGAGGTTAGAAAGACTATTACCAGCCTAAAGTGTGGGAAGGCCCCGGGCACAGATGGATTTACCAATTTGTACTACAAGAAATATATAGACACTCTGGCCCCTCACCTTACAAATCTTTTTAACCAAATCTTAGAAGGCCATCAAATGCCCCAAGAATTAAACCAAGCAGACTTGATATTCTTTCCCAAAGAAGGTCGGGACTTTCTAGAAGTTAAAAATTATCGCCCAATTTCGCTCCTAAATGGGGATATAAAAATCTTAGCAAAACTGATGGCCAATAGAATCTCCCAATTCCTTCCTAGACTCATCCATAAAGACCAGGCGGGATTCATCCCTTATAGACAAACAGGGGATAATATCAGACGCACCTTAAATTTAATTAAATGGGCATCCCAAAATCGTACCTCAACCTGCTTAGTGGCCTTAGACATAGAAAAGGTTTTTGATACCGTAGAATGGCCCTATCTCAAAGTGGTATTACTCAAATTTGGCTTTGGTGGGAAATTTATGGACCTGATTGGGACATACTACAGATCTCCCAAGGCAAGATTGAAATTACCAGGTGACACTATGGCGCAAATTGAGGTACAACGGGGAACCAGACAGGGATGCCCTCTCTCACCCTTACTTTTTGCCTTGGCAATAGAGCCGCTAGCGCAGTCTATAAGAGCTAATGCAAAAATTAAAGGGATCCAGATAGGCCACTATCATTTTAAATGTAGTCTTTTTGCAGATGATTTTTTAGGCTCACTCACAAGCTTGACCACCTCTATTCCGGAGCTACTACACACTCTCAACCACTTTGGAAACCTCTCGGGACTTACAATTAATGTAACAAAGTCGGAAGCATTAGGTATAGCTCTCACGCAAGCAGAGCCTCAATATCTTAAGCAAAACTTTGATTTCTATTGGCCTAGTTCACATATCAAATATTTAGGAGTATCCATCACTAAAAGAATAGCTGATATATATAAGACTAATTATGTTCCCCCATACAGAGAACTGATATTAGATCTCCAGAGATGGTCGAGAAGTAAAATCTCCTGGCTAGGCAGAATACACGCAGTTAAAATGAATATCCTTCCCCGACTTCTATACTTATTCCGCACACTTCCGACCCCAATAGTCTATAAGGATCTCGAGAGGTTTTTAAAACCACATTTTTAAATGTATATGGAACCACAAATCCGCAAGGATCTCTAAATCTACCATGTATACAACAAAAACTAAAGGGGGTCTTTCCTGCCCCAACTTTAAACAGTACTATAAAGCAGCGCAGCTTTCGTTCATCCCCCTAGCGCACTCCTCTCAACACCAGCCCTTGTGGGTTTTTATAGAAAACCTACAAATGCCCCCATACACATGTGACACCATCATATGGCTTCCCAGACCAATTAACACACTGGGGAAAATAAGGAATTCAATAACTAAACACTCACTGGGGATATGGATATGGGCGATCAGACACCATAATGTAGCACCTAAGTTAGCTAGTATCTCCCCGATTATCCCTAACCCACTTCTGACAATACAAATGTCCCCAACATCTAAATACTGGTGGAACTCCAAGGGATTGTTGACTTTTGGGGCTTGGTACCAAGAAGGGGCAATGGTCACATATGAATACATTAAGAAGAAATATAACTTACCTTTAATAGAACATTATACGTATTGTAGAATTCGACATTTTGTCAGCTCCATTATAACTTCTCTAGGACCCGGAAACTAATTGGCTAGTTAGAATTTGTAGAGATATTCCACTGTCGAGCAATATTATAAGCTTATTGTATAATGCATTTAATGAACCACCGAGGTCACAAAAAATTAAGTACATACAAAAATGGGAAAAAGACCTGGGATACACTATGGACCAATCAATATGGGAACGAAGCTGGCACAGTCTAACTAGAGGGTCATTAAACTATAGCGTGTTGGAGACGTCAATAAAGGTTCTACATAGAATTTATCACACACCAGCTAAGCTTTTTAAGTGGGGGCTAACCCAAGATGCAAAATGCTTTAGAGGATGCAGAGACCCAGGAACATTCCTACATATTTGGTGGATATGCCCCAAGGTGAAGGGGCTCTGGTCAAAAATATTTGAGCTAGCTTCGAAAATGTTTAAAATTAAAGTGCACAAATCTATTGAAGTCGGCCTTCTGGGCCTTTCAAATACACTTTTAACATCCCACCAAAACAGGCTATTACAGTTCATGATGCTGGCTACAAAAAGCCATATTGCTCGACAGTGGAAATCCTCAGATTTGAGCCTTCGGGCAGTGAAGAATAGGATCAATTTTATTTTAATCAATGAAAGAATAACCCACCTCCTGGAAGACTCAATTCCAAAATGTATGGATGTGCGGGCTCCTTGGCTATCTCATTAGAACCCTAACTAAACCGCTAATCCATAGATGGGAAAAGGGGAAGAAGGTGGCACTGGAGGAGGCGGATGATGGTAAGAACTGCTTTCAAGCTGGTTAAAGTATGAAGGAACTGTTTATAATTTCAGGTTTTATGTATTATTATTGTTAATAACATTAAAAAAAAAAAAAACAGGCAGTGGCAGATGGCTTTCCAGGGAGGGAACTTATAAAAATTAGAATATAACACTTGGAGACTTTTAAGATGCAAAGCCGGGTCAGCAGATATAAAGTGCAAGAGGAAGCTGTACCTATGTATTTTGTACTTACCGGATATGAATGTTTAATGTTCATAATGTGATGTACCATTGCCTAATAAAAACTGATTGTTAAAAAAAATAAAAAAAATAATAATAATTTAAATTCGCCGCCGCAGCTCCTTAAACAGCCAATGAGAATGCGCAGATGTCTTTACCCAATCACTCCGTGGGGGTGTATCCCATTGTGATTGGCTGAAGGCATCTGCGCCTTGTGATTGGTTCCAATAAAGAATGACAGGTGCTTTAGCCAATCAGGGTGGGATTTTGGGGTATATCCCATCCTGATTGGCTCACACATTGACGACTTCTGATTGGCTGTAATTGATAAACAGCTTTTTCAGCCAATCAGAAGCCGCCATTGCCAATTACCTTCCGGAAAAGGCTCCGGAAGGCTCATTAGCGTCAGGGAGGTCTGCGAGTGCAGACCTCTGTTAGTTTTTTTTATTTTTTAGAGCGCGGATGGTTCCAGGGCCCAGCCGGGGCTGAAGAGGAGGAGGCCGGGGACATCGCGGGGAGGTAAGTTGAATGTATATTTATATGTTTATATGTTTATTTTATTTTGTGTCTGTATATTGTATTAATGTATTGTGTTTTTTTTAACAGGGCCGTGCCGGAGAAGGAAAGAAGAAGGACGGGACATGCTGGAAAGGTGAGTAGAATATTTAGAATGTGTATAATGTTTATTTATTTTATGTTAGTGTTTTGTACTAATGTTTTTGTTTTGTTTTACCCCTAGGTTAGTGATTAGGGTCTGTGTATGTAGTTAGGATTCTAATTATTTTATTTTAGCTTTTAGAATAAGGGTCTGTGTATGTAGTTAGGATTTTCATTATTTTATTTTAGCTTAGAATTAGGGTCTGTGGCCCTCATTCAATTGTGATTTGGCCAATTGAATAGGGGTCTAAAGAAGCACATAACAAAAAAAAATGTAATACGTTTTTAGTTAGTAAGCATCTATCCAAAAGCAAGGTCTTCACTAACTAAAAACGTTGACCCCCATGAATTATATGGTTAATTAAGTGCTTATGGAGGTCTGTATTGACACTTAAGAATTATAGGGTTAATTAAGTGCTTATGGGGGTATGTATTGACCCCCATGAGTTATAGGGTTAATTAAGGCCTTATGGGGGTCTGTATTGACCCCCATGAGTGACAGGGTTAATTAAGTCCTTATGGGGGTCTGTATTGACCCCCATGAATTATAGGGTTAATTAAGTGCTTATGGGGGTCTGTATTGACCCCCATGAATTATAGGGTTAATTAAATGCTTATGGGGGACTTTTCTTTTTTTTTTCACTGTGCTGATATTGCTTTTTTAAACAGAATAATTAAAAACTGATATTATAACCTCTTGGGTTCAAAACAGATTAGAAGATTATAAACTATCGAGAAAGCTTAAGTAATAAAAATTGTGTACTGGTCTGTTTCCCTACAGTCTGTATCTCTCAGACTGAGGGAAATTTAACTGCTTAAATGACAGTATTTAATAATTTATGTCTACTTTCAAGAGATTTAATCGCGGTAGGCAATCACTTGTGTGTTTGCTCTGGCCGCAATTATTTTTATGTTTAAGTAAAGGCTCATAAACTGCAGAGTGCACTAATTGTGACCAGGTGAGAGGGGTTTGGCTTCACTGTTAAACTTGTATAAAAGGTTTGTGAGCTGGTTTGGGGCCTGTTTACAAGTGGATTTACCTTACAAGTAAAGGCTGATAAACTGCAGAGTGCACTAATTGTGCCCAGGTAAGAGGGGTGTGGCTTGACTGTTAAACTAGGATAAAGGATTTGTGAGCTGGTTTGGGGCCTGTTTACAAGTGGATTTACCTTACAAGTAAAGGCTGATAAATTGCAGAGTGCACTAATTGTGGCCAGGCGAGAAGGCAGAAGTTAATATAAACCGGAGAAGGGGAACTTGCGAACATTTTCAGTATCCAATGTCAATTCTAGTAAAAGTCTAGGAGTTTAAATAAAAGGAGGGCCTTCAAAGAAAAGGGAGGGCAGATTTATAGTGCAAAGGAGGAAAACTTTATTTAAATATATTATTTTAAATTCTTTATTTCTCCCACAAGAAATTTCGTAGACAATAATAATAATTATGAGAAAGTCCAGTGGCAACCTTATTCAGTGTACATCCTGTCATATGTATGCAATACTGAAACAGATGATCCAGGGTCCATACCTCTGTGAGAGGTGTGAGCATGTTGCCTCTCTGGAAGCTCAAATTGAAGATCTGGAGAGGAGAATTGATATTTCTCCACTGGAAAGGGGGTTGGTGCTCACTGAGCACAGTTTAGCTGGGCCTAGCATGGAGGGTGGAGCTGGGGCTAGTGAGGATGTCCAGGGAGGCAGCTGGGTTACAGTTACAAGGGGAAGCAGGGGGAACAGGAGGAGGCAGGCCAGTTCTGAGTTGGCAAACAACAACAGATTTGCCAGATTGAGTGAAACTGTTGGCGATGTCCATTCAGGAATGGCAATGCTAGATAGAGCTGTTCCCTCTAACAGCCGGGCGAACAGCTCTACTGGAGGAGAGGGAGGGCAGAATAGGCAGAACAACAGACAGGTTTTGGTTGTAGGGGACTCTATTATTAGGAAGGTAGACAGGGTGATTTGTCACCCAGATCCCAGCAATCGAACAGTTTGCTGTCTCCCGGGTGCTCGGGTTCGTCATGTTGTGGATCGGGTAGACAAATTATTGGGAGGGGCTGGAAATGAACCGGCGGTCTTGGTACATATTGGTACCAATGACAAAGTTAGTGGAAGATGGAGTGTCCTAAAGAATGATTTTAGAGAACTAGGTAATAAGCTGAAGGCAAGGACCTCCAAGGTAGTATTTTCTGAGATACGACCAGTGCCACATGCTAGCCCAGGGAGGCAGAAGGAGATTAGGGAGGTTAATGCGTGGCTAAAGATGTGGTGCACTAAGGAGGGGTTTGGCTTTTTAGTGCACTGGGCTGACTTCTCACTTCGGTACAATCTCTACAGTAGGGATGGATTGCACCTTAATGATGAGGGAGCTTTTGTGCTAGGGGATAGGATGGTAGAAAGGCTGGAGGAGTTTTTAAACTAGTAGGTGGGGGGGAGGGACTAGATATAAGTAATGGGGTAGAAAGTGTAGAGGGTATAAGGGATAATTTAACAACTCATAGGGGAGGAGATGGGGGGAGGGGTAGTATAGTCAATAGGTAGGTAGTACTAAGTAATTCAAGTTCAGTGGCAGGCACTTCAGAACTACAGACTCATAACATAAGGTGTATGCTTGCTAATGCCAGAAGCTTGCCAGGAAAAATGGGAGAGTTAGAATTATTAGCAATTAATGAAAAATGGGATTTAATAGGCATTACCGAAATGTGGTGGGATGAATCTCATGACTGGACTGTTAATCTGGATGGTTATAACCTATTTAGGAAAGATAGAGGCAATGGTAAACGAGGAGGAGGGATTTGTCTGTATGTTAAGCCTGAATTTAAGGCTATAGTCAGAGAAGATATTTTTGGTGGACCTAGTGATAAAGTTAAATGTTTGTGGGTAGAGTTAAATAGCGGAGCAGCAAATTCCAAAAGAATATTAGTAGGAGTATGCTATAAAACCCCCAAATATAGCTGAAAGTGAGGAAATACAATTATTGTTACAGATTGGAAATGCAGTTAAGCACGGGCAACTTCTAATAATGGGAGATTTTAATTACTCTGAAATAAACTGGATAAATGAGACTAGCAGTTCAGCTAAGGGGAGCAGGTTCTTGAGTACACTCAGGGATCATTATCTGGCCCAGGTTATACAGGAGCCTACTAGAAATGAAACTATCTTAGATTTACTCATTACAAATAATATTGATATTGTATCAAATGTTGAAATAGGGCAACCTTTGGGAAACAGTGATCACAACACAGTCTCATTTGAGATTGAATAAAAAAAAAAACATTTTAAGGGACCAACAAAAACTCTTAATTTTAAAAGGGCAGATTTTAACGGTCTAAGGGCAGCAATACAAAGTATAGACTGGGACATAGGACTGATAGGAAAAAACACTGAACATAAATGGACAACATTTAAATCCTTACTAAATATAAATACACATCGGCATATACCGTGTGGGAATAAAAGTAAAAGGAGTAAATCACAACCCATGTGGCTTAACAATGATTTAAAGATCAAGATACGGAGTAAAAAACAGGCATTTGAATTATACAAACAAGAGGGCACAGAGACTGCTTTACGGGAATACAAGGAAATCAACAAGGCTTGCAAAAGCGCGATTAGACTGGCTAAAATAGAAAATGAAAAACTAATTGCAAAAGAGAGTAAGACTTACCCTAAAATATTTTTTAAGTATATTAATGGGAAGAAGGCGAGGAATGAAGCTATAGGAACAGTAGAATGTGAAACAGGCTGTCTGAAAATTAGTGACCAGGAAAAGGCAGATGAGCTAAATAGGTTCTTTTCTTCGGTATACAAAAGGGAGGTACCAGTGGTTGGGACACTGCAAAATAATGGGGCTACACTACCTTTGCCAAATAATTGGTTAACACAGGAAGTAATCCAAAAGAGGTTGGAAAAAATTAATGTTAATAAAGCCCCGGGTCCTGATGGAATACATCCAAGCGTACTAAGGGAACTGGGTTCTGTAATAGCCAAACCATTATATTTAATTTTTCAAGATTCACTCAACACAGGGTCTCTACCGGATGACTGGAGAAAAGCTGATGTGATACCTATATTTAAAAAGGGAGCAAGAGCAAATCCAGGGAATTATAGACCAGTGAGCCTCACTTCTGTAGTGGGGAAGCTTTTAGAAGGGTTAATAAGGGATAATATACAAGCATATGTCTATTTGAACAGGATTATAAGTAGGAGTCAACATGGGTTTATGAGGGATAGGTCATGTCAAACAAATCTAATTAGTTTCTATGAGGAGGCTAGTAGGAACCTGGATCAAGGCAACTCAGTGGATGTAGACTTTTTGGATTTTGCAAAGGCTTTTGATACAGTGCCACATGGGAGACTATTGGGCAAACTAAGGGATACAGGAATTGCAGTAAATATCTGCTCATGGATTGAGAGCTGGCTAAAAGACAGGAAGCAGAGGGTTGTTGTAAATGGAACATATTCCAATTGGACTAATGTGGTAAGTGGGGTTCCTCAGGGTTCAGTATTAGGTCCTCTCCTTTTTAACATATTTATTAATGACTTAGAGGTAGGATTGGAGTGTGGGGTCTCCATTTTCGCTGATGACACAAAGTTGTGCAAGGTAATTAAATCAGAAAATGATGTGCTTTCCCTCCAAGGGGATTTACATAATATTGAGGAATGGGCATCTAAATGGCAGATGAGATTTAATACAAATAAGTGTAAGGTTATGCATCTGGGAAGGAAAAATAGCCATGCAATTTATAATCTTAATGGAGCAAATCTAGGTGTATCAGATATTGAAAGGGATTTGTGAGTGCTTGTGGACAACCACCTAGGTAACAGTGCTCAAAGCCAAGCAGCAGCTGCAAAGGCAAATAAAATATTAGCATGTATTAAGAAGGGTATAGAAGCCAGGGAAGCAAATATAATTCTGCCACTATACAAATCTCTAGTACGCCCTCATTTGGAATATGGAGTACAATTTTGGGCACCACTTCCTAAAAAGGACATTTTAGAGCTGGAAAAGGTACAGAGAAGGGCAACAAAACTAATAAGGGGAATGGAGGGGCTAAGTTATGAAGAAAGACTAACCAAATTAAACTTATTTTCTCTAGAAAAAAGGCGTCTAAGAGGAGATATGATTACCTTATATAAATACATCCAGGGTCAGTAGAAAGATTTGTCGGGGGAGCTTTTTGTGCCAAGAGGTTTTCAACTGACAAGAGGACATCCCTTGAGGTTAGAAGTAAAAAGATTCCACCTCAAAGAAAGAAAAGGGTTCTTCACAGTAAGGGTGGTTAATCTGTGGAATTCTCTACCAGAGGAGGTGGTGACCGCGGATTCGATAGATAACTTTAAAAGGGGACTAGATTTATTTCTAATTAAAAAGGGTATTCAGGGTTATCATGGATAATTAGAGAGACAGTAATGATCCAAATTTCTTACATTCCCCCTTGAGACAATTGGCTAAGTCTCGCTTGTTTTTTTTATTTTTTTTCTATTTGCCTTCCTCTGGACTATTTAATAATAATAAAAAAATTTAAAAAAACATTAAATAATTGATTAATAATTAATTAACAACTAATGAATTAATAGTTAATCCGCATATTGCAGATCAGAGGAGATCTTAAAAGGTTGAACTTGATGGACTGAAAGTCTTTTTTCAACCTTAAATACTATGGGCCTCATTCTATTATCGGCCGTAGGAGATGCGGGGCCGCATGCGCCGGAGGAAAGCCTTTGATCTTAAACGGCAGCAAGAGTTTTGGCCGCAAGAAAGCCCCGGTTGCTATTCAATTGCTCCGGGAACCCTCTCTGCAAGGCTAAAACCGAGCCGCAGCTTACTTGCAGCAAAAAGGTCCAGCAGACACACAATTAAGCACATTTTAAAGTCATAATAAAGCCATCCTGCACTCTGAGGAGAATATAAAGTGATTGTAGGTGTTAGCATTAATAACATTCCCCTACACTCAAATCCGTAAATTTAATTTTTTTTAATTTATGTCACATATCCATGTAAAAAGTCCAGAGGGCTTCGAGCACCTCAGACCCGCCCACGCTGCGGCCGGAAAATAAACAGTTAATGTAATCTCGGATTTGGGCTGATGTGCAAGCTTGAGAGGGGGTTGCTATTAATCCTCATGTCCCCCATTATGATCCCTAGCATTTACAGAGCTTTACAGTGCCGTCTTGAATTTATTTTTACATTTTAAGATTTCTGAGCTTACGGCTGGTTGCAAGATATACGGCCGGCCGTAAGGGGATATCCTTGTGGCGCCGTATAATTGAATTGCAAGGTAACGGGAGCCCCACAAGGAATCGCAGCTTTGCGGCCGATTTACGGCCGATAATAGAATGAGGCCCTATGTAACTATGTTACTATGTATAGCTATTATATATTACAAATGTCAAATTGCAACAAAAATAATAAAAATATGGATGAATTATATTGTTGGATGGAGTGTGAGTTGGGGAAACGAGGGAAGAGGTTTCTTTTAGAAATTATTAATGCAATACTGAATTTCATCATACTGAGGAATCTGGAAGAAATTTATAAATGTGGAGTCTGTGGACTCGAAGAACCGGTACACTGAACCTTACACATGAGTTTGAAGTTCGTATCTTATCATTTTAATGGCCAAAACACACAGTTTAAAAAACACGCGTAAATGGATTTCATGCATTAGTAAAAAATATATACGTTGCGTGTCTACAAGAAACACACTTTATAAACAGAAAACTTTTAATTACAGAATCTTTGCTAGTAGCAAAATTAAGACCAAGGGAGTGGCCATCCTTTTTAATAAAAGGAACATTATAAAAGAAGATTACAGCTAGATTAACAAAGAAGGAAGATCTATTGTTTGGATAAGCACAATTAACAATGTACAATATACAAGTGTAAATATTTATGTTCCAAACTATGGCCAAAACAGATTTCTAAACAAAATCTTAAATCATGTCTCCAAAGTTAAGAGATGACTTTTAGTTGTTTGTGGAGATTTTAATCTGGTTAGTGACCCTTGAAGGATAGGCAAACGACTAAAAAAAGAGATACAGATAGCCAGATGAAAAGAACAGCAAACAACTTCAATATCACCATGAGGAAACATCAATTATACGATCATTGGAGACTATTCCACTCTGAAGAGACTGACATTTTTTTCATCTAGACACCAAGGTTACTCAAGGATTGATTACATTTTAACGGACCGAGAAACTATTCAAAAAACTATTTCAACAAAAAACTATCCAATAACTATTTCTGACCATGCGTGTATTGCATTAATCATAAATATTACGAAAAATACATATAAAACTAGAACACTAAAAATAGATCCCACTCTCTTTAAATCAAGAGCTGATGGAGACAAATTAAGACTAGAAATATTAAAATTCTTTGAGCTAAATGAGAAGTCAGTCTCTTCTAAAACAGTCCTATGGAATTCACATAATGCTGTGATTAGAGACATATTAAAATCATGGTCAGCATACAGATTAAAAACCCATGGTAAATCACTGAATAATCTTTATATAGAATTAAGTGAAATACAACAACTAAATAAAAGTTCTATTAAGAAGGAACACTCTTTAAACATTTCTCAGCTGCAAGCACAGATTTAAAAAAATCTCCAAAAACTAGTTGATAAAAAAATATGGTTATACCAACAGAAATTCAATCACTCAGGCAATAAACCTGTCAAAATGTTGGCCAATCAAATCAATAAAAAAAACTTTACTAAAAGAATAGAAAAACTAATGGATAAAGATGGTAAAACACATTTAAATCCTTCAGAATTTGGAGACATCTTTTTGGACTTTTATAGTTCTTTATATAATTTGGATGGAAAACATAACTTTACCAAGCCTATTAATGCTCAAATTTCTGAATCACTGAATGGAATAAACCTTCCTAAAATTACAGCTGAGCAATTAATACTACTTGAGGAAGAAATAACAGAGAAGGAAATTCATGACTGTATTTCCAAATTAAAATTTGGAAAGACCGTAGGCCCTGACGGTTTCCCTAACTGTTATTACAGGTTATTTGAAAAAGAGATCATTAAACATTAAAAGATCAAGGTAAGGCACCTTTAGAGACTCTATGTGCAGCAATAATAGCAATACCTAAACCTGATAAGTATACCTCGAACATTAGGAATTATCGGCCTCTATCAATGTTAAACTACAACATCAAAATATACGCTTCCATATTGGCTGCTAGACTGACTTTGCCTATAGGTAAATTAATAAAGACCAAACAGGTTTTATTAAAAATAGGCAGGGCCCAGATAACGTCCGCAAATTGATTAATTTACTTGCACATGCTAAAAGCAAGCAATTCCCAGTTGTAGCCCTATCTATAGACGTTAAAAAAGCGTTTGATAGGGTCAACTGGGAGTTCATAGAGTCTGTAATGGACAAATTCAGTTTGGGTCAGGCAGCAATGGCCTTGTATACCAATACAAATGCTTATGTCTCTGGAACAGACTTTTGTTCTGAAACATTTTTAATTTCCAATGGCACTAGGCAGGGGTCCCCCTTGTCCCCTCTAATTTTCGCACTTGTAATGGAACCTCTGGCTGAAAAAAATTGGGAATTAGCGGCATACTTACTAACTTCTTACAAAATAAGGTCACCGCTTTTGTGGACGACCTGATGATAACTGTGACTGAGCCATTGCAATCTTTAACTAAATTACAGGAAATAATAAATGAATATAGTTGGGTTTCATACTATAAAATGAATGTCTCTTAATCAGAAGTGCTTCCCCTTAACAATGATAGGAAAACTCTTAAAATCTTAAAGGATAAATGTAAGTTTAATTGTGAAATAAATTCCTTTTCTGATCTTGGGATTAAGTTTCCCTCTAATTTAAAAGATATTTTTTAATGAAAACCTACATCCTCTTTATATTAAGATTTCTAACCTTCTAACAGAAAGTAAGAAATACAACTTTTCCTGGTCTGGCAGAATTGCCACAATCAAAATGTCGATTCTTCAGAACTTAACATACATTATGAGGATTATCCCTTTAAAGTTTCCACAATACCAACTTAAAAAATTCCAAAGCATAATGGAAAAGTATATTCATAGGTAGCGACATCCTAGGATAAATAGAGATATTCTCTTAAGAGACTTTGTTAAAGGGGGTTTATCTTCTCTGAACATAATTGATTATTACAATGTGATACTGTTAACCCACATTTAAACATTTTCCATAGGTAACAACAAACCAAATTTTTGGGGAAATTGAAAACACTCTCTCTGAGAAATTCCAATTGAATGGATTTATTTGGCAAATAAAGATAGATAAAAAGATAAAAGATAAATAGATAAAATAGATAAAAAGATAAAAGATAAATTACCTTTCGTGGTTAAAATTATAATTACTCAATGGTATAGGATAAATAACCAATTAAATCTTATTAAAGCTTATTAAATACTCCCTTAAAGGCATTATATACTACAAGCCTATTAAACAACTTAGATTGGGACCTCCAGGTGTTAACCTTAGTTTGCGATTTGTACAGAGACTCTGAATTAAAATCTTTTCAATTGTTGGTCCGGGAGAATGGCCTACCAAGAGATCAATGGCTACAGTATCATAGAATAAAAAATATTTTAAATAAAAGTGGAGTTGCTAGCTCTGTTTATAGGGAACCCTCTGAATTGGAAAACTTAGTAAATAACGTGGGGGAAAAATCCATATCCAATTGCATTAGAATAATCAAACACTTAAAATACAACAATAAGACTAACAGAATATTAAAATGGGAGGAGTCTTTAAATCTAAATTTGGAAACAAAAATATGGCATATGGTCTTTGAATTAACAAATACCTATATTACTTGTATCCCATTAAGATAAACTTATTTTAAAATGACACAAAGGTGGTATATCACCCCTGATAGGGAAATTGTTTCTTTCCAAAACAGATGGTGAATGCTGCAGAGGATGTAACGATATGTACCCACGAACATATGTGGTGGCTTTGCCCAAAAATTCAAACATTCTGGAAGGAATGTATACATCAACTTTGTAAAATTATGAACTGTAAGTTACAATCAGCCTTGATCCTCTTTCATATCGGCCTTGAATCTTTAGAACACAAGTCAAGAGCCATTATTATTAATATACTTTCGATAGCAAAATATTTTGTGGCAGTTAAATGGAAAAATCCTCAAATTCCATTGTGGTCAGAAGTTAAAATACTAAGGGATAGAAATAAACAAATTGAAATGGATTATATAGATATGGAACCTAAGAGACGAAATAAGATACTCACAAAGTGGTCCCTCTGGCCCTAGTGGGAATTCCATAACATTATAAAGAAAACAGCGGTCATGCAGTTCCACTTCCTTGCCGAGTCCTTCTGGCTCCTCTCCCTTGAAATAGACTCTTTACTCATTTCCTCTCCTACATTTACTCAAAGTTAAATTACAAACTAAATGCATTTATTTGAGATAATTTATTTTTGACTTTTTATATCGCAATACTTGTATATGTTATGTATGTTTTGCTCTATGTACATGTTTTTTTTTTTTTATATTGTATATTGTGAAAATGGAAAATAAATACTAAAAAAAAACAAAACAAAAAAATCAGAGCACTCACATTTGAAGACCTCAGTCGTATGAGGTATTTGTATTGTTTATATATCAGCTATAGTCCTCATAAGTCCAGCTCAGTAGTGGTTCCAAAAGCAGGCAATTCTCAGTTGAAATCTCAGGTGTCCATATGAGTAAAGTCCAAAAATACATGGCAACCTGCTGGTTGGACAATCCAAAGGGCCAGAGTATTTGTAGGTGTTTGGTGGACTTTTTCGGAATATCCGTAGCTGTTTGGTGGTGTTTTGCATGTTTATGGTGGTGTTTTGCGTGTTGAGGGACCTTTAGCCTCGTTTTCGTTTTGTTTGGCGGCCATTCTTTCTCTCGCTTAGGTGATTTTCGGGTCTCTAAACTCCGAAATTTGTGCTTAAATGGACGTGTAAATTCACTTGCAGAGGTCCTGGGTGCCCCCCCTTCATGTGAGTAACTTTTTTATGTGTTTGTTGTTTGTATTTATTGTGTTTGTAATGTTTTTGGGGTCGCGCGGGTTGCGTCCTTGTTTTTTAATCTTGTAGGTGTTTTTCGGCAAATACGTAGGTGTTTGGTGGTGTTTTGCGTCTTTAGACTACTGTAGCCTCATTTTCGTTTTTTTCGGCGGCCATTTTTTCTCTTGCTTAGAGAATTTTTTAGTGTCTAAACTCTTTTCATTTGAGTTAAATTGAGGTGTAACTTTAGTTTTCGAGGTCCTCGATGCTTCCTCTTCCTGTAAGTAACTTTTTATGTATTTGTTGTGTGTATTTCTTGTATTTTTCATGTTATCATGTGCGCGTGTTGTGGACGATTTTTGCGAGGTCGTAATGGTTTGTAACGTGTCTCGTATTTTCCCTGCGTAACAACGTAAATATTGCGAGGGTCGCAGTTGCTGGCAAGGAGGGCCTTTGGCGCTCCTTGCCAGCAACTGCGACCCTGGCTTTGCGAGGGGAATACAGTCAAAGGGGAACATATACATAATCCCAAATCCACAGACACATAATTGTGTGTGGATAATAAATTATTACAATAAAGTGAAATAATTATGAAAAAAATAAATAAAATAAAAAAAAAAAATATATATATATATATATATATATCACATATTATAGTTGTCTAACTACGAGACGTCATCACACTTTGCGTGGTGCGTACGACTTAGCGATGAGCGCCACAGGCGCTCATTGCCGCCGAGCCGTTAAACTAGGAGCACTTAGGCGATGTGTGCCAAAGGCGCTCATCGCCATCGAGTCTCACATAGCAAGGCGAGCCGTTAAACTCGGAGCACTTATCCGTTAAACTCGGAGCACTGCCTGCGAGCCTCGTGAAGTGAGGCGAACAGTGGAGGGAATGAAACACGCGGGACTTAGCCTACAAACAAATTAGCCTACATACAAACAGCCTTAGGCTGAAAGTAGTTGGCGAATGCGGGACTTAAAAAAAAAAATACAAGACGCAGGACTTAGAAAAAAAAATGTGAGACGCAGGACTTTGAAAAAAAAATACGAGATAGCAAAAATACAAGGTAAACAGCCGAACCGCAAACATCCAACAAACATAAAAAACACAAAGAAAATACAAATAAATACAAAAAAAATACCACACACAGCACGGGGGAACAGGCAGGATGTCTGTTATTGAGGTGCAACGTGAATTTAAGCCGATTTCAACGACTTTCACCACACGAAAATCGTCTAAGCGAGAAAAAAAATGGCCGTTGAAAAAAAAACGATAGCACTTTCACACAGCAACGAACGAAATACAAAATACACTATTACAAAATACAGAAAATACATGTGAGACGCGTAACACATTAATAACATTACCAATCTACAATGGCGTTTTACACAACTACACCAACGGATTTCCCTCGCACACACAAATCATTTAGAATGCACAGTTAGGACATTCATTACACTTTATCATCAGTGCACTAACACCAATACTGGACATTGTATGGTGCCGGAAAATAGCTCTTCACACTATTAATTGCTGAATATATTAATTACAAATAGGTAAACTATATTAATTTATTCAAGAAATAATTAATTCATTATTGATTAAGTAAATATAGATTAATATATATCTCTCTTTATAATGAGTACCGAAGGTGCTCAGATGAGCAAAAATAGACGAGACAAGAAGCTCGCCAAAAATCAAACAAATCAGTCCAGCGTATTGTTCGGAGACATTTCTGTTGGCAGAACAAACCCTGGCAGTATCTACTGCTCCTCAAATAAAACAGGTACTGTCCCTGGAAATGCCACAAGATATGAAACAATAAAAAAGGGAATGGGGGAGAGAACCGCACACCACCAGATGGTGCAATAAAATAAGTTTAATCAGGAAGTAATATAAAAAACAATCAAAGCACTCACATTTGATGTCTCTATCGATCTGTCTATAGAGTACATCCCCTAATTGCCCATACGTTTAGACTTACTTTTACTTTGACTTCCTGTTTACACTCGTGAAACAGGAAGTGATGTTTTTTGGGATATTATTTTTGAATTTTGTGATAGGCCAGTCTAACTTTCTCGTGAGGAGGTGGGGTAATGAGTCATATGACTATTTTGTGCCATTTTCAGGTATTTACGCCTGTTGTACCTCCATTTCATTTTATTTATGTTTGGTGAAGATTTATATAGGCCAACACTTATATCTAATAGCCTTCTACCATTGAGAAAGCTCAGTCTATTGAGCGAAAAGCGTTTGGTCTTTTTATGATTTTATCTTGCCATTTTCTGCACATATCAGCGTTCTATATACTCTGGCCTTTTGGATTGTCCAACCAGCAGGCTGCCATCTATTTTTGGACTTTACTCATATGGACACCTGAGATTTCAACTGAGAATTGCCTGCTTTTGGAACCACTACTGAGCTGGACTTATGAGTACTATAGCTGATATATAAACAATACAAACACCTCATACGACTGAGGTCTTCAAATGTGAGTGCTTTGATTGTTTTTTATATTACTTCCTGATTAAACTTCTTTTATAGCACCATCTTGCGGTGTGCGCTTCTCTCCCCCATTCCCTTTTTTATTGTTGGCTACTTTTTGCTGCTCGCATTCCAATTGCGAGTTACAGGCTCAAAAGCACTGCGTAACTCCGTCCGATCTCCTCCTTTAATGTTTCAAGCCCGTAAATGTTACCAGTGCTAAAGACGCAAAATCCCCATTTAATTACAACAATTCAACAAGCCCGCAATTGCCTTCTAAATGGCAACCCGTAAATGGCAAATGTATCAAAAAATTATACAAGTACTAGCTAGGACTCGTAAGTGGGTTAAACACCTGTTTGTAACACTGCAAAAGCAATTAAAAACACACTGTTGTACTTAAGAATACTGGGAAAGCAATGAAAGACATTAGAATTAATTACAGCAGTGTCAAGCTCGCACATCTGCAATAAAAAAATATTTTTTAAATGTTTTATTTCTGTGTTATATTGATCCCAGTAATCAAGGCGTTAAAACATATCATGGAACCCGCATGGACTAGAACAATTGATTTATTGATTTTTATTGTTTTCGACATTTCTGGATTGCAAGTCCAATTGCAAATCAAAAAATAATTGATTGCAGCTTAAACTCCATGTTTTACTGACGCCATGATGACGATCTCATTTACTATTGGCTCTGTCTAAATAGTAACTTACAGGCTTGCTTAATTGATCATGATCATGCCCTGAAATGCCACGTAGGGGTTCATGGTTTGCGTGTTGAGGCTGTGAGCATGTTATTGCGGGTTTGAGTCAATTAAATACCTCTATATATGTAACAAGTTTGGAACCCGCAGACAGACGGTCAGTATGAAAGTCATTACTGGCTTAGAATTAAATGGGGGCCAATGTATTTAGGGGTAATACCACTTTAAAACGGGCCAGGAGCCACTTCCAGCAGCTAGCCGCTATCAAGACATACTGTTTGGCTGGGCTTAGAAAGATCCTAGATCCATCTTATCCAGCAGGCTGTGGAGTTCTTTGGACATTCCTGTTGGCAGAAATAAACCCAGCGCAATATATTACCACAAAAAGTAGACAGGGAATCTCAGGAAGCCAGCTTAGCAGTATTACTCTTAGTGGCTAAGAGTATAGTTCCAGGCAGGATGTGTAGTAATAATTTCAGTGATTAGAAATATTATGTTCCCTCAGAATAAGACATACATTTTGCTTTTGTACGTTTAAACTGACAACTCTTTATGGATGAACACGCAGCAAATTTAAACAAAACAACAACCAACTACAATAAGTCACCACTCTAGACAAACATAGAATTAGCCAATCCTCCTAGCCCATGCCCTTGGCCCACGGGACGGGGGAGCTGTCCGTCAAATTATGTCATTCCTCCTGATTACCCCCTGCTCGGCAGGAATCATATTGACTGCAATATTATGCCTTCCTTGGTTCTCTGGCCCACTGAACCATACACCTCAACCAAGTACCCTCCAATGTAAGGGTCCCTTCCCTGTAAGTTCCACATAATAAATTTCATTAGAACTCCCTTTAGGGGAAACCCTGCATTTCAAACCTAACCATGAACATATCTAATTTTTACTCCGCAGTATTAGCACATTAAACCATATTTACTCCTAACAGATAAGAGCATTGTACCCATGTTAACCTCCAATATGCCATAATGGCTGCAGAAGTCAATATATCCAGGTGGCCAAATACCAAACGAAACAGGATATTAAAAAGATACATATACTTTTTTTGTCAGACCTTGGTAGGCGTGACCGGAAATGTGCTGATCAGTAACTGAAGAAGATGTTGAACAAGCAGCACAGACAACTATAGTAGACCTCCGAGTGAGCCTTGTTTTCGTGTGGGGAGAGAACGGAGGTAGATGAAGGTTCCTTGTACATGCACCGTGGATGGCTGCTGACGCTTAGATTGCTGAGGACCCCCCTGAGACGGTAAGTGAAGTCTGATGAGTGCAGAGTGGAAGACGCTGACAGTTTGGCAGTGATATGGCAAGTCTGGCGTGCTGAGGTAGCAGTACAGCAACGTGATCTTTTACCTTGCCAAGGTATAGATCACAAGCAATGTGCTTGGGGATAATGGAAGGTTAGGCTGAATTCAGCTAACCCTGCAACAAGTAAGTGGAGGTGGGCTATTGCCCTTTCCCACTAAAGCCCAAGTATATTCCCAGCACTGCCTTACAGCATACTAGCATCAAGGAAAAATGTACGACTCTCCACTGAATATCGGCATCAGATCTGAAGAGCTAGAAGATAAGTATCCTATTGATATTGATATTGGTATAGACATTGACATTGATATTGAAATTACACATTTTTTATGTTACCAATTATTGGTTCAAATAAGATGTTCTGGGTCAGAACAGGATAATAGGGGACACTGACAAAAGTCTAACTACTTTAACAAATAAAAGAAATTTCCATATAATTTCCATATAATCAAACTGTGTGGATTAAGCTTAAAGAAATGCAGCATGGGGATGTGTTTAGGGAACGGGGGGAGCATCAGACGGCGGTGTCTGGCTGCTCCAATGTAGCTTGTATAGGCTTTAGGATCCCTTGCAGGCACTTTTCTGTGCCCATAGGGATTCTTCCGAAGTTCACCTCATAGAGTTATGGCTGCGTGTTACTACATAGCTCTACCGGAGCCTATTCTCTGAGGTTTTGGGGTATCATCTCGCAAACGAGGCTGTGAGGGACATATTGAGGAATCAGTCCTTGCAAACAGCAAAAAAATTTATTTAGCGAGGACCGAGGGAACTACAAGGGCTAATTTAATGAGGCTGATAATCTGGAACATCATAACCTCTAAAGAGAATCCAGATTTGACTCACCCAGGATACATCTTAGGAATTTATTCCCAAAGTACAAATCACTAATACCTCACTAAGTTTTATTACTGCACAAATCCATTGAATTCTGGGATAACTAAAGGTTGATACAACCTAGTAAAATTACTTGGGTTATTTAAACCCAAAAAATGTTTAAACATCTAAGTTTTTCTCTTGAAATGTACAATCCAGACTAAATAAACACAGAAGACGTAATACATGAACTCAAGGACAATAACAACACCTAAAGGATTTTTATAAAGAAGTGCCGGTTACGTTTCCTTAACACACTTGACAACTGATAAATTCAAAAGCAAATCTTCAACAATAGACTTAAGTGGCATAAGAACCACAATAATTAAATTAACCTTGAGTCTATACTCTCTATACTAAATTAAAGCCTAAAAATTGGCAGGTGCATAATAATTCCAAGGTGTACTCCTTGTTGACTTGTTTAAAGAAAAGTGGATGGAAAATTTAGAACAAAGTATTCTTCTACATTACAATTAAACAAAACAAAAAAAAATGAAAAGAAAAACATGCCGGGGGGAACTAAGGCGAAAGACAAAAAAAACAACCCAAAAATCTTTCACCTTTTTTTCACCGAAAAATACAAAAAAGACTCAAACAACTTCACAAGTAATGTCCCCTGAAAGGAACAAAACTTTAGATGCAAACTCTACGATAACATCAGAGACCTCTCAAAATAGTGATATAAAAAATCCAACGAAGAGGTTCTAACTCCAACCAAAATGAAGGATATACTACAAGATTTTCAAACCAATTTAATGGCTGATTTAAAGAACCAAGTTATGGAAAAGGGACACAACAAAAGTTAATTAGCAAGATACATGGTCCCATATATATCGGTCAAAGTGATGGTATTGCCATAGAAAGGAACTTAAAGGTTGGGTTTGATAGAAGGAAATTAAATGGTTAAATCATTAACATTTTTTAGCCTCAATGCAAAGGGGCTAAACTCACCTAGTAAGAGAAGCTCAATATTGAGGTTAACGAAAAAAAAGAAAATGTATGTTATCTTTTTTCAAGAAATTCATTGGGCTACAAACAAAATTCCAAATTTTGGTCAAGGCCTTTATACTACTACATATAATTCAACCTATAAAAAAAACTATAGGGGATTGTCAATATTCTTCAATAAAAATTTGACAAAAAGGGGAATTATTGGACATTGACCCTAATTGTAGGTACATCTTGTGGATAGGGGAAATTAACAAACAGAAATTTGTATTACTAAATATATACTCTCCTAATTTGAATCAACTCCAGTTTATAAATCAGGAAATATGCCCAAGGGTCTTTAATAATGGGAGGAGATTTTAATATAGTGTTGAACTCTGAATTGGACAGGAAAACAGAGAGAGTTATCCAAAAGATATCCAACCTTCAAAAAAATGCAAAACACTTTGCAAATTTGATTAGTGAAAACAATATGTATGACGCTTGGAGGATTCTACATTCCCAACAAAGAGATTTCACCTATTTTTCCCCTGTCCATAAGATGTATTTCAGGATCGACCTGCTTTTGGTCGACATTAATACACTAGCCATTAATAGTGTAGATCAAGTAGAAATTGGCCCTATCACAATTTCCGATCATGCTTAAAGGGGAACAATAGTGTTAGACCCCCATGGAAATTGGATGATAAAATAATTGAAAATGTAGAAAGGATGAAATACCTTAATGAAGAAATGAAAAAAAAAATTGAACTGAATAAGAAGTACATTATGGATTACACAAAAAACTTTCACTAGAGGTATTCTGATCAAACTGCAAAGTCGGATCAAGCAAGAAAGAGGGTAACGCTACGGAAACTATTGATTCAATTACATAACTTAAAGAAAAAGAATAGGGCAGATTTAAACAATATGGTATGTATAGAAATAAAGAAAACGCTAAATCAAATAAACAAAATTAACCAATTGATCTCAGATAAAGCAATATTTCGAATGCAACAAAAATATTTTCACCATAACAACAAGACAAGTAGAATTCTGGCTAACAAAATAAAGAATAGAAACCCTAGATCTAGAATTGAAGCATTAATGATTGAGGGTATCTTGTATACTAAACCTAAAGAGATTGATAATATATTCACAGATTATAAAAAAAATGATATAACTTATCACAACAATCAGGTTTAAATAATAATGAAATGAATGATTTTCTCAATAAATACAAATTACCCAAAATATCAATATAAGAAATGCAAGAGCTAAATAAACCCATTACTGTACTGGAGATTCTATAAGTTATTTAAAATCATAAAAAACCTGGGGTCTGGACGGTTATACCAATCTTTTTTATAAAACTTTTCATACAAATCTGATTAATTACCTAAAAGATCTTTTTAATGAAATAAAATTGGAAGGTAAAATCTCAGAAGAAATGTCAAAAGCAAATATTATTCTTATTCCTAAACATAATCAGGAAGTACAATCTTGTAATAACTATAGACCCATATCCTAAATGAATGTGGACCTGAAATTATATTCTAAAATCTTGGAGATCAGATTAAGAGGACTAATCAACAATTTAATATCAATTGACCAATCTGGCTTCATTGCTGGACGACAAGGCTCTGATAACGTTCAGATCTTTCTAAGAGTAGAAGTACTCCCACCCTATTCTTGTCCATGGATGCTGAAAAAGGGTTTGACAGGGTAGGGTTGGAGTACATGAAACAAACTTTGGATAGGATGGGGTTTGGTGAGTTTGGGATGAACGCTATAGGGGCATTATATTCTGCCCTGTTTCCCGCACTGATCGGACATGAAAAAGCTCACTTGACAAAGCTTTATACTGACCCTGGAAATATTTATATAAGGTAATTGTCACAACCTACAGTGATGATGGAGTATAGAGAATCCTAGTTCTCTTATCTCCTGTAGGTTTTAGACCTAAGATTTGGGTGACTCAGACCAATGGACCTTTTTAGCGGATGCAAGAGCATAAGTCCCAGCTTTTGGTAGTGTGCCTGGGAAGAACCTGGCATGGAGTCAGAAACGATCTCCTCTGCCAGCATATGCCCTTGGGTCAATAATACACCTGCACACAAAGTCTTGATGAAAATTATGAACAACTTCTTTATTTTTACACAAGTATTTAAACAACTCACAACAACAGTACAGGGAGTGGCTACCCCTTTGTCCAACCCTTATCTTCCTCTTGGCCAATGGGGTAATCTCCACAGTAACTTGATTACCTCTAGCCAATGGACTAGAGCTAAGCTCTGGGAACTTCCAGACCCCTCCCCTGGGCCGCCCACTAGGTGTGGCTAACAGAGTCATTTGGACGCTGGCAGTTAAGAGAGACACATCTCTTTGCTATGGCCCAGGCCCCTGGATCTGGGCTAGGGAGACCCCAGAGGCCCCCTGGATAGATGGTGCCCCTATGTCTGGTGGGAGCCTATTGTTCCTGACTTAAGTATGTGTACTTAAAGGATTAACCTTGGTGGCCAGCTGGGGTCCTTCTCCTGTTGCAAGATGTATGTGGCAATGTATCCAGCATGACTACCCCATACTATCATATACATATGTGTACATATTCCACACACTGTCAGTCTATTTAAGTACAAGCGTAAAAGCGCATCCCACATAAAACCACCTAATGTCCTCATAGTATATGGGATTGGGGCAGGGTTTCCACATCAATCCATCTCATGCATTATGATGACTTTTATTGATGGTGATGGGAACCCTGCTCATTTCCTTAGACAATAATCATAATAATATAACAGTATAACCGTATAACAGTATAACAGGGTGTCTGGGAGCCCCAAACCTTTTGTTCCTCCCCATGGCAACAGCATGTGGAAGACCACCCAGCCCAAAATGGCCACCGCTGCCAGTCACAAAATGGCCCCAGCATAGTTCACACCCAAATCCAATATGGCCACTGGCTGATTCATGACAATCCTTCCCCAAGCGGGCGGAGAACATCCAAGATTTTCTCAGCTACACTGATAGTCATGAATCTGCTGGTTTGGCCAGGCCCGCTGCATGCTAGGCAAGTTCATGTCGGTGCGCACACAGTCCCAAGGTGCAGAGTAAAGACCTCCCCCAGCCCTTGGCCTTGCTCCCACTGTATAGAGCAAATTGCTCTTGCCCTGCACCCCCACCCAAAACAGTCCAGGATCCCAGCTCTCTGTTTTTGGCAGCAGCATGGAAGTCTCTGGGGACACAGTGGGTTGCACCCATACATTCTTCTGAGGCAAAACCGTATTTTTGGGAGCCCCATAAAACAACCCCTGTCCCATAGCAACCCCTTTCCCTCCAGCCAGTCCCCACAGCTGGGCTGGGGTCTCTAAAAAAGTCTCTGGGCCTATGGGATTGCAAGGGGGCAGTCCAGTACTTCCCTCAGCAAAATTATTATTGTTGGGAGCCCAATAACACCATAACTGCAGTAAAGTACATACCGGTCTGCGCTTGACTCCAGCGTCCCTGATGGAGTCCGGACTTGGATGCTCTGTTTGCTCTGGCTCCTGGAGATCTGTATCTTTGGACAGACCCTCCTGGTTTTCTTCCCCTGGGTCTGTCTGTGTTGCAGCCTGGAGAACTATGCTGTTCCCACCCAGGCTGTGCTTACCCTCATCCTTTACCTCCTCTATTGCATTTGGTTGAATGACTGTGCTTTGGCTCTCTGATGTAGGCTGGGGAGTCTCGCAATTCCCACACAGGCTGTGCTTTGGGGCCCTCAGCTGACCCTCTTCTTCTATGGCATTTTCCTTGGCAACTTGGGCCTCATCCTTTGTGGACTCCTGGGCACTGGTCATCTCAGGCAAGTCCTCACTACATCCACAATCCTTTGGGGTGCCGCAATGCACCCATGGTTCCTTTGCCAAGGCTGGCAAGCTTGCTGCCCCTGTCGGGCTCTTGGTGCCCCTGGCACTCTCTTGGTGCCCCTGGCACTCTTGCTGTGTGAGGCCTGGTTCCCTGTAGCTAAGAACCAGTTCCTTTACCTCCCCACAGTCCATTACATAGCCCTCCTAGGCTCTGTGCTTCACTAGCACCTTTTTTAGCAACTCTCCTGGGGTGTCAGAGTACAGATTTTGGTTATCTGTTGTAGGCTGGGGAACCTTATCCTTCCCACCCAACCTGACCTCTACGGCCTTCTCCCCAGAGTGCATTACATAGCCCTCCCCACAGTCTCGTGGGTGGCTATCCTGAGCCCCTGGCTCCATTAGCAGTTCTGGCCCATACACATTGCCTAGAACTTCTGAGGGCAGACTTAGTTCATCTGGCCCTACCTGTTGAGCAGTTACTGGGGTTTCTGCCAGGATTTGTGCTGGAAGGTAGTCCTCAGGTGAGACCTGTTTGGAGAAACTGTGCTCTGCTAGCATTTCCTCTGGGATTAAGACTCTTGGGGTATCAGGGGACAAACATGGGTTATCTGACCCCACCCAGGGAACATTCCCCTGGGTCTCTGGCTCTTGGAGCTGGTGATTTGGTCCCAAGCTGACTTTACCATCCCTTCTAGGCTCTGACAGTCTCTATATTTTTTAAAGGAACGCATTCTCCATCACTATGTTCTCCCCAGACCCCTTGCACACAATCACTTCGGTACATACCATCTGTGTTGTAACGATCTGGCGACCAGTCCTCTTGACTGGGTTGTTCCCCTCTTGATGGGCAAAATGTCTCCCCATAGATCTCGTCCCACAACTCAAAATACTCCTCCTCCAGCTGCAGTTCCTGCTCAATCAGGTGAACCATTAAATTAGCCTCCATGGACCACGGTTCCAGTCCCAGACCACGACAGCGTTCCACAAACAAGTTGTTGTGCCTTTTAAAGGTTCCTATGCCCCCTTCAGGATCACCATACACAATGTCTTGGAGGCCAGAATCTATCTCCAAGCGGAAATCAAACTCCTCTCCAAGGCCACCAACTATTCTGGCGTGAAAAACGTGATATTGGTTCTCCAAGGCAACCTCTTTTCTTACTAGTACTTCCAGCCAGCCCATTAGCTCATCGTCCTGCCACAGATTCAGAATCGCCATCCATTTCTCTAGACGCAATGTCTCTCTGTAGCCAAGTCTTTGCTGAGCTGGAGTTCTCGCTCCATTGCGCTCCTGCCAGATCCTCTGGCAATACTGGTCTAGTACGTTGGACACCTCTTGTGCGGTCATCTTACTGGGGTATAAGTGCCTGGCTGCTTTAAACCGTTGGTGATATCCGTCTGTTCCATTCTTGGTCTTTCTGTAGAGTCTCCCACCACTGCCAACAATTGTCACAACCTACAATGATGATGGAGTATAGAGAATCCTAGTTCTCTTATCTCCTGTAGGTTTTAGACCTACAATTTGGGTGACTCAGACCAATGGACCTTTTTAGCGGATGCAAGAGCATAAGTCCCAGCTTTTGGTAGTGTGCCTGGGAAGAACCTGGCATGGAGTCAGAAACGATCTCCTCTGCCAGCATATGCCCTTGGGTCAATAATACACCTGCACACAAAGTCTTGATGAAAATTATGAACAACTTCTTTATTTTTACACAAGTATTTAAACAACTCACAACAACAGTACAGGGAGTGGCTACCCTTTTGTCCAACCCTTATCTTCCTCTTGGCCAATGGGGTAATCTCCACAGTAACTTGATTACCTCTAGCCAATGGACTAGAGGTAAGCTCTGGGAACTTCCAGACCCCTCCCCTGGGCCGCCCACTAGGTGTGGCTAACAGAGTCATTTGGACGCTGGCAGTTAAGAGAGACACATCTCTTTGCTATGGCCCAGGCCCCTGGATCTGGGCTAGGGAGACCCCAGAGGCCTCCTGGATAGATGGTGCCCCTATGTCTGGTGGGAGCCTATTGTTCCTGACTTAAGTATGTGTACTTAAAGGATTAACCTTGGTGGCCAGCTGGGGTCCTTCTCCTGTTGCAATATGTATGTGGCAATGTATCCAGCATGACTACCCCATACTATCATATGCATATGTGTACATATTCCACACACTGTCAGTCTATTTAAGTACAAGCGTAAAAGCGCACCCCACATAAAACCACCTAATGTCCTCATAGTATATGGGATTGGGGCAGGGTTTCCACATCAATCCATCTCATGCATTATGATGACTTTTATTGATGGTGATGGGAACCCTGCTCATTTCCTTAGACAATAATCATAATAATATAACAGTATAACCGTATAACAGTATAACAGGGTGTCTGGGAGCCCCAAACCTTTTGTTCCTCCCCATGGCAACAGCATGTGGAAGACCACCCAGCCCAAAATGGCCACCGCTGCCAGTCACAAAATGGCCCCAGCATAGTTCACACCCAAATCCAATATGGCCACTGGCTGATTCATGACAGTAATCATATCCCCTCTTAGATGCCTTTTTTCTAGAGAAAATAATCTTAATTTGGTTAGTCTTTCTTCATAACTTAGCCCCTCCATTCCCCTTATAAGTTTTGTAGCTCTTCTCTGTACCTTTTCCAGCTCTAAAATGTCCTTTTTATGAAGTGGTGCCCAAAATTGTACTCCATATTCCAAATGAGGGCATACTAGGGATTTGTATAGTGGCAGAATTATATTTGCTTCTGTGGCTTCTATACCTTCTTAATACATGCTAATATTGTATTTGCCTTTGCAGCTGCTGCTTGGCAATTAGCACTGTTACCTAGGTGGGTGTCCACAAGTACTCCCAAATCCCTTTCAATATCTGATACCCCTATAATTGCCCCATTAAGATTATAAATTGCATGGCTATTTTTCTTTCCCAGATACCTAACTTTACCTTTATTCATAATAAATCTAATCTGCCATTTAGATGCCAATTCATCTATCTTAAGTAAATCCCTTTGGAAGGAAAGTACATCATTATCTGATTTACTTACCTTGCACAACTTTGTGTCACTAGCAAAAATGAAGACACTACTTTCCAGTCCCACCTCTAAGTCATTAATACATATGTTAAACAGGAGAGAACCTAATAGTGAACCCTGAGGAACCCCACTTAACACATTAGTCCAATCAGAGTATGTTCCATTTACCACAACCCTTTGCTTTCTGTCCTTTAGCCATCTCTCGGTCCATGAGCAGATATTTACTGCAATTCCTGTATCCCTTAGTTTGCTAATTAGTCTCCCATGTGGCACTGTGTCGAAAGCCTTTGCAAAATCCAAAAAGACTACATCCACTGAGTTGCCTTGATCCAGGTTACTACTAACCTACTCATACCCCACTTAACACATTAGTCCAATCAGAGTATGTTCCATTTACCACAACCCTTTGCTTTCTGTCCTTTAGCCAGCTCTCTGTCCATGAGCAGATATTTACTGCAATTCGTGTATCCCTTAGTTTGCTCATTAGTCTCCCATGTGGCACTGTGTCGAAAGCTTTTGCAAAATCCAAAATTACTACATCCACTGAGTTGCCTTGATCCAAGTTACTACTAACCTCCTCATAGAAACTAATTAGATTTGTTTGACATGACCTATACCTCAGAAATCCATGCTGACTCCTACTTATAATCCTGTTCAAATAGACATATTATTGTATATTATCCCTTATTAACCCTTCTAAAAGCTTTCCCACTACAGAAGTGAGGCTCACTGGTCTATAATTCCCGGATTTGCTCTTGCTCCCTCCTTAAATATAGGTATCACCTCTGCTTTCTTCCCGTCATCTCGTAGAGACCCTGTGTTGAGTGAATCTTGAAAAATTAAATATAATGGTTTGGCTATTATTATAGGAATAAGGGGGATAGGGGTGGGAGAGAGAGCACCTAAAACTCTTACTCAATTCAAGGAATCACTCACTCAAATATTAAAATTGATTTCTGGGGGGGCGTGGCCAGCCAAGTGAAGAGAGCAGACGTGCGTAGGAGCTACTCCGCCAAAGACAATCACCAAAAGAGACAAAAGTCACCCAAAAAGTGACGAAAATATCCCCAAAGCGATCCCATCAGCTAAAGGGGAGTAAGGGCAGCAGAAAGATACTAAATTGGTGTGGATAGAGCCGGGCAACTACGACACGAGGGTGAGGCCTACACCATCTGGCCTCCCGCGGCTGCGGCTCCCCGTGTCCCCCTACACAGGCAGAAAGCCTTGGCAAGGCTGCAGAAACAGCAATCGGCAGCGGCGAGAAGAGGAGACCCGCGGGGAAAGACCTGCGGCGGCGCCGAGCAACAAAGAGGAGAAGGTAAGCGGGAGCCCACGCTACAACTCCCCTTACACTAGGCGGGCTTACCATCGTAGTCGGGGGGGGGGGCGGCAGGAGACATCCAGCCAGAGGCCCGGGTTGCTCCGGCTGCGGCGCGGGCCCAGGTCCAAGTCGGCACACCGCCATCTTCTCCCGTGGAGCGGAGGCGCCAGAGGAGACCTCCGCCTCACTACAAGGCCCCAGGGAGCACTGTAGAGGCCGTAAGTGAGCAGTTCCCCGGGGGGGTAGAGGAAACAGGACCCCAGAGACTGTACAGGAGGCCCCGATTCGAGAGAGGGCCCAGAAGGGCTCCCCTAAAGGGATTTTTCCCGCCAGTAGAAGGGTGGCCATTTTCCCACTGGGGGAATAGGAGAGGAAGGGGGCAGAGCCAGCGCTCTAAGAGGAAAGAGGCAACAGAGACAGGCTGCGTGGCCTAACAAGGTGGTACCAGCTCATAATACACAGAGTAATACCAGACAGACCCCTGAGTGAGGAAAAACAACTAGGACCAAAAGCCACCCAGTAATCCCCAGGCTCCCTGAGGGAACAGAAGCTCTGGGGAGAGGAGCTGAGACTCTCACCACAACAGCAAAATCCCTCTCACCCCATAGAGACACTTATGATCAAAGGGGAGGAACTGGCAAACTAGACTGGCAATATCTAACTCTCAATTAGGACAAAGAGCACAAATATAACGCCTGAGAAAACAAACAGCACAAGCTCAATTCTCAGCCACAAGATCAAGGCTCCTAAAAGAAGCACAGAAGTGGCACAAGCACACTCACTCCATCACCCCAACCTGTAATGGACACCAGAGTGGACTGAACCCACAAGTAATAACCTGGCCACAAGTACTGCACACACACTGTTCTCATCCGCCTAACAGCCTGTAAAACGAGTTCCTTCATCCGAGGGGCACCCCCGGCGCACTGAGGCCTTTGACCTACCTCTACCAACAGGCAGACAACAGGGCCCACAGACTCCCTACTCACACAGGGCCTATCGGGAGAAGGCACAAAAAGCCAATTCTCAAACAATAAAGACCAAGTAGACCAAATAACCACGAAATGGTCAGCACTCTTCAAGAACATTGAACAAACCTAAAGAGATGTAACAAAGAAAAAGTGCCTCCACATAGGGACGCTTACATTAGCACTGGGACATACGAAGTGACCACTTATCACTGGGAAACATCAAAACCATAGAACTCGCACTGAGATGACAGGCGTCGCCACTAGGAAAAACAATAAGGGAATTCAATCTTACTGCTTGCCAAAGTCTTCAACGAATACTCCAACCAACAATACTACCATTGCCACAGTCCACGCTACTGCTCATATGGAAATGTCGGCGCCTAGCACCAAAAGCGACATCCAAGACTTAAAAGAATTAATAACCAATTTTAGAGAAGAAATTAAATCCGACATCCAGAGAGTGACAACTGAACTAGCCACAGAGATACAAAAGGTGGATGATAAAACCACACAGCTGGAAACAAAAAATTCAGATATCATACAACATAACAGCAGGATAGAAGAAGAGATCTTGGCTTTGAAAGAAGAACAATTAAGGCAGCAGCTACAGCAAGAAGACCTAGAAAACAGGTCCAGACGTCAAAACATTAGACTAAGAAACGTGCCGGAGACAGTCAAAGACCTCCATGCATATCTAAGCGATCTTTGTGAAATGCTCCTCCCAAATATACACCCGGAAAATATGAGATTGGACAGAGTCCACAGAGCCCTCGGCTTCTGACCAGCTCCACAAGAACGCCCAAGAGATATCATAGCCAGATTCCACTACTACTCCACCAAAGAACTATTTATGAAGGCCGCAAGGAAAGGCATTCCTCCCATTGAGGGTCACAAGCCTCTCCTCTTCTCGGATTTGTCACCGGTAACCCTTGCCAAAAGGAGACAGTTGAAGCCTGTACTGGACTGTATCTTAGCGCAAGGCTGGAGGTACACGTGGAGGTACCCATTCCGCCTCAATGTATCCAGAGAGGGAAAACATTTTACTGTCAGAACTCTAGAGGAAGGAATCAACTTGTTGGCAGAATGGAACATCAGAGTCAACGACGGAGAGAATCTACACACATCAGAAAGCCCCAGAGAGAGAAGACCTCCCTTGAACAGAGGCAGAGACTTAACACAATAAGTTGCCATCTTATATTTACCCTACTGACAGGAAATGCTATTTAAATGCTAAAGGAGTAGGAGCAGTTACGCAATTAAGAGACACTGATTGGCCCACCAGTAAAATAATAAGAGGACAGCAACCGCTCTCCTCACAGTAGTATAAGTTACTACGGTTCAGTTAAACAAAGTACTACAGGAATTTAAATTCAAAAGGACCAGGCACAAATATCACTCCTAAATCAGAAAATATCAGAGGCCCAAAAACTATTCGGTAAAGACAAATCACGATACACCTACGAGAAGATACTAGGTTACAAACAAGAACTCAACTCTATACTGAGAGGAAAAATGGTCACGATACTACGAGCCGATGCTAAATTCTTCAGAAACGCAAACAAGCCTGACAGAATGTAGGCCAATAGACTAAAAGAAAAGAGAGCGAACTCATTCATTGACAAACTAATAACCAAAAATAAGCAAATAGTCTTTAAACCAGATCAGATAGTAAGCGAATTCAGGCAATTTTATGCTGACCTTTACACCAAGTCAGGCAACTCGGGTACCCCAACTCACAAACTAGTAATCGAAAAAACATTAAGTAGCATAAATATACCACATCTAGACCCCGCTAAAGCCAATTCACTCTTAGAGCCCACATCGGTCAAAGAAATACAGGAGGCGATCAAGACTACAAAAGCACATGGGGCCCCGGGCCCAGACGGGTACTCGAACCTCTATTACAAATATATGAGCGACCTACTCAGCCCTGCCTTACACAAACTATTTAATGGTTTCTTAGAAGGAGGGAAAATAAAACTGGAATTTTTAGAAGCCAAAATAATAATAATCCCTAAACCAGGAAAAGACCCAACACAATGTGCTAGCTATAGACCAATTTCCCTGATTAACACTGACTTAAAAATATACATTAAAATTTTGGCATCCAGACTAGCGGAATTGATGCCTGAGATAATACACCCAGACCAAGCAGGCTTCATAAGAGGGAGGGAAGCGCCAGATAACACCAGAAAGATCATTGACCTCATTGACATAACTTGCAGAGGAGGTAGTCACACGATGGTGCTAGCACTTGATGCCGAAAAGGCATTTGATAGATTAGACTGGACATTTATGAACTCAACATTGATCAAATTCGGGTTGCCGGAAGGTTTTCTCAAAAGCGTCGCTTCGCTATATTCAGAACCAACTGCTCAGGTAACTTACCAAGGATACAACTCCCAAAAACTCAACATCACGAGAGGTACATGACAGGGGTGCCCGCTGTCGCCACTGCTGTTTGCCCTTAGTATAGAGCCCCTAGCAATAGCTATTCGCCAACACTCAGACATATCGGGAATACCGGTCAGCCTGACAGATCACAAAATAAGCCTCTTCGCAGACGACATTCTCCTAACATTCTCAAACCCTCTAGTCAGTCTTCCAAACCTATTCAAACTCTTGTCTGCATTTGGCCCACTGTCGGGGTTCAAAGTAAATACGAGCAAAAGCATAGCCCTTAACTTATCTCTCCCACCCCCCATGGAAAAGCAAATAACCAACAATTTCCCGATAAAATGGTCCCAAAAATCTATCAACTATCTAGGCATACATATTACTAAATCGACTAAAGCCCTATATGAAGCGAACTACCCAAGCCTAATTAAACAAATATCAAGAGACCTGCACAGGTGGTCAGAGCTGAAGATCTCATGGTTAGGAAAACTACATGCCATTAAAATGAACATACTCCCCAAACTACTTTACCTATTTAGTACTATAGCAATATCAATTTTGGCAAAATAATTGAAAACGATACAAAAAATGTTGACGAGCTTTCTGTGGAACAACAAAAAACCTAGAATAAACAGAAAAACAATTATCGCAACTAAGAAGAGAGGCGGCCTTGCATTTCCAGATATCCCCTGTTACTTCAAATTAGCAAAATGGTTCATTAGAGACTCACCCCCAGTAAGGGTCTAGATAGAGAAACACACACTGAGGGCCAACGACTTAATCATGCATCAACTTCCATGGCTCTCCATTCAGCAGGGCTTCAAACTACCCCAAACACTACCAACTTGTGTGAAGCACACAATAACCTTATGTAAAAACATAAATAGGAGGACCAGGCTTCTAAACCCAGAATCCGGGCTTACTCCCTTGTGGCCCCAATCGACCAGCCCCAAAATAAATACTAATGACCAATATAGATGGTGGACCGAAAACAACTGCTCAATTGCGGCAGACCTACCTGTAGTTAATCAAAAATTGTCCACGACTGCATTCCTAGACAAAAAACACTTACCCCCAGGAGAATGGCTTAACCTACTCGCTATAAATCAAAGACTAACTCAAACCATTAGGAACAAGGGGGGACAAAACAAATCCATATTCGAAAGGTGTTGCATTAATTACCCAGGAGGGAAAGGCAATATTTCCACAATATACAACCACCTATGCGAGTTAGCCACTCCTCCCAAACTCCACTACGAGAGGGCGTGGGAAAACGACCTCAACATACGCTTAGATAAGGACCAATGGAACAACATTCTGAAACAAGCAAAAAACTCCTCACTTAACATAATCTTGAAAGAAAATCCATATAAAGTGGTCATGAGATGGTACCTAACCCCAGTGAGAATGCACCTAGGTAATCCGGGGATTAGTGATATATGTGAAAGAGGATGCAATCAGAAAGGGACTCTAATTCATAAATTTTGGGAATGCCCTATGATTAAACACACTTGGGTAGATACTTATAAAACATTAGAGAAACTATGGGGTCAGAGGTTTCCCATGAGACCAGAGGAAGCCATTCTAGGTCTACCGGTAGAGGGGTTGTCCAACTTGGAACAATTCCTAACCAACCAAATCTTCTTAGCAGTTAGAAAGACAATAGCCGCCTACTGGAAAACACCCACCTCAACATACGAGAAAATCCTAAACAAAATCGAGTTTGTTCGGTCCATGAGCATTTTATCTGCTGAGGTGAATCATAACTACAAGCGCTGGGCCTCCTGCTGTGCCGCCTGGGAGACAAGGTTCGGTCGAGGAATGAGGTGAGTGACACTTCCCTCCTAAGGGACCCAGAAAAGAAAAATAGACAAGAGATAGCTTAAGTTATCCAAGACCAATAGCCTTATTTAGTTACCCAAGATCAAAGACTACATCCACTAGTAGAGTTGATACTGACCAGGGTCAGGTCTAAAGGTGGACAGGAAACACAGCTTACAAAGATCAGCCCAATGTTATGGGACTTCACTACTCATAGTTTCCCCCCGAGCCCCAACTCAGTTTTAAGTAACGTTCAGCAGACATTAAACTAGAAAACGGAAATAAGAGGAGGAGTTATAGACAGAAAGACGTTCTACAAGAAGGCAGATGTGATGTATGTACTCATTGTTATTTTCAACTTTTCCACATCTAATGTATTGTTTTGATTCACTCAATAAGTGTTGTCTGTCTAATAAAAATCATTTAAAAAAAAAAAAATTGTTTTCTGAATATGGTTTGATCACATATATAGTTGTGAGCGTACGAGTTGTTGCTAACGCTGCGGGCTCGCGCAGCGAGCCGCGGCCCTCGCAAAGCGAGGGCAGTGGCCGAGGGTCTCAGTTGCTGGCATGGAACGCCGAAGGCGCTCCTTGCCAGCAACTGAGGACCCTCGCGAAGCGAGGGCCTCAGTTGCTGGCATGAAGCGCCGTAGGCGCTCCATGCCAGCACCTGAGGACCTCGCGAAGCGAGGGCCGCAGTTGCTGGCATGGAGCGCCAAAGGCGCTCCATGCCAGCAACTGCGACCCTCGCAAACTTTACGTCGCAAACCAAACAGCACGACACACACATTACGACACTCGCAAACAACATACGACACACGTTCACACACATTACGGCCTCGCAACACTCGGACGCAACTCGCGAACATTACAAAATGTAAAACACAATACATACACACAGCACATACATAAAAAACTTACCTACACCAAGAGGGAGCACCCAGGACCTCAAAAATACAACTTACACCTCGATTTTACTCGAAATAAAACAGTTTAGAGACTAAAAAAAAATCTAAGCGAGAGAAAAAATGGCCGCCGAACAAAACGAAAACGAGGCTACAGCACTCTAAACTCGCAAAACACCACAAGAAACTCGCAAAACACCACAAAACACCTACGGATATTCCGATACAGACGTATACCACACATTACTCGCTATTTTACGCCAATGCGGAAGTACACGACTACGCTAACGGTTTGGTCTCGCGCACACACAGTGTTACACTGCACACATTCAGCACGCTTACACAGCAGATCCACACCACTAATGCTGCAGCAACATCAAAACACATTCACAGCTCTTCCACACAATCCTTTAAAATAGGTAAAGTATATTCATTTATTAATGTATTATATATTTCATTATTACACACTAAACAGCATTAGCTACCTTACAATTTCATTGCCGTCATTTTTTGACGGGCAATTCGCTAGTTTAAAATTATAAGCTAAACTCACAAAAATCAGAAATAAAAAAATTAGTTAATATTTTTATATAATTAATAAGAAATATCAGTTGTTACCATTCCCAAGTAGATTTACTCCAATCAAAACAATAACTACATTTTATGGATAATCTTGGTATGAAGATTGAACTAATAAAGGTTTACTTATTTTGAATGACTTATTCATCAACAGTAAATTAGCATCCTTCAAACAATTGAGAGAGATATATCATATCCCCCCACAGGGATGGTTAATATATGACCAGATATGTAACTGCATTAGAAAGTTTAAATTGAATAAGATTATCAAAATTAAGCTTATTGTGATCGAATTAATTATTAAAAGGTCGGATTATTCCCACATGAAATCCAAACGTTTTAATATCATACAGATTTAGAAAAATGTAAAAAAAATAGTATGAGAACATGGGAAAATGATACAAGGAAAACTATCCCAATAGAGAACTAGGACAAAGTGTGTAGAAACACAAATACATTTATTAAAAACTCGGCGCAACAAGAAATATATTTTAAAACACTGAACAAATGGTATATAGTTCCTTATAAGATTTATCAAATTTCACACTCTTCTGCTGACAAATTATGTTGGCGTAGATGTGGTATGGTTGGTAATCATTTTCATGTCCTGGGGGATTGTCCGATTATAAGACCATTGTGTAATAAATGTTTTCAAAGTATATCTGATCTATTGAATAGAAATATTGTACCATCCATCAATGTTGAGTGGCTTGTTACATACAGTATATTCTCTGATGATCTTAAAACAAATCTAAATGGCTTTTATGATTCAGATATGTATAATTGTTAAAACTGCAATAGTTGCTAGATGGAAAATCCCCCTACCTGGACTGAAATAATGGTTAAAATTGAACAGGTTAGGGAATTGGAAATATCTTGAGGACTCAGTCTTGATCAAATGGGTTATTTGTGATAAAGCTGAACAGAAAAAGCCCCCCCCCCCAAAAAAAAAATCAACAAATCTCTACCTAGACAAAGTCAAGCCATAATGAGATAAGTTTATAATCACTCTTACTAACTCTTTTTAATGATACAAATTTAAAACTGGGTGTGTTTGAGGTATGTATGGAGTATGAAAGTGTATTGTAAATTGATATGTATTGTTTTTACTACTAAGATGTATTTAAAAGAAATGTGTTACATTTTTCTTACAGAAATTGTACATGATGATTCTTCAATAAAATAATAATAATTAAAAAAAAAGATACATATAAAATTCCTTTTGCGCCATCTGTCTAGCTATACAGATTAAGCAAATCCCAGTTCTAACATGCCAAGATATCCTAGTGGGTAGTTTTTTTTTATGCTCCATGCTTATCCTGTTATAAAGATTAAAGAGGCTTTATACATTAAGCCGCAACTCCAGATTTATTAAAATATGATTACTAATACTGATTTACCACCCCACCTGCTCTCTTTAGCACCCCCTTGTGGAGGCCTCTAGACCAGCTGGGTAACGCATTGCCAGAGAAGAGGTAATTAACACTGTAGTGCGGGAGGGGCTTGATATTGTAAACCTCTTTTACATACTTGGTGTCTGCTTAACCCCTTAGCATTCTAGTCCCATAACCAGGTAACCCCGTAGCTGGAGCCTCTTAGCCCGGATATTCTAGGCAATATGTTTTATTAAAATTCACAGGGAAAACCTGAAAGTTTTATACCAAAGATGACTGAGTAGATATGCATACAGTAACCACAACATACATGACGCATACATAGTCCTATTCATAAACAATATGGCGCACAAAACCATCCTAAGAAGATAATGTCACAGACCCCTTTTCTCAGCCTGACTGTTGGGCTATTGGGCAACCAGACTTCTTGTCTCCACCACTGGATTATCTGCATGGACACCTCTATTGTATTTGTAAACCTGCTCTGTTCCATTGTTTGCTAGATTAAGCTAATCCCATCAGGAAGAAAAGAGATCAGACAACAGACTGCCAGATTAAGTTAATCCCATCTGATATGTGCTAGAGACAGCAGGATGTGGGTTGAACGCTAATCCTATTGATTTTAGGAAGGTACTGTTAGACCCCATGTGGAGTTTATCTCTTGTGTTTATCTGCCACACACCCTCATTGTTGTGCTGTGTACACCCCCTATGTGCCTAACTTCTATAAATAAATGTGATTTTCAAAAATAAATCAGTTCACTTGGAGATACATATAAATCGTGTATCTCTGATTCTGTTTGTGGTGGCTGCGATACTGAACCTATCTCCACCCTACAAGTAACCTGTCCTACCACAGGAAGGTTACTGGAACTCCGGGGAGTGCTGATTCCTGATGGAGATACTCTGACTGATATAGAAGCCAGATATCAGGGTCCTGGTGCCGAGATTTTAAAGAACACAACGGTCCTTGTGGTAGTTAACCTGTAGTCTATAACAGGTGGCCCTGGGCTTGTATAGCCCCTACTTGCGGATCGTCACATATAACATGGGTAACCTCAGCTCTCTAAGGTAACCAATATGGGCAGTCACCTCCACACATAAACCACATACAGATACTAAACATACCTTTTAGGTAATCCATATCGGTCACGTTTAACCTACTTAAGTAACTAACAGGGGCTACAATATCATCTGAAGTAAACAACACAGTAAGTATTAAAGCATTCTGGGCCAATATGGTGACAACAGTCCAGATACCCAGGTGGATGGGCATTGTTCTTAGAGAGAAAGAGAATGAGTTGTGTTATTGAACCCTGTGCTCCCCCCAGGGCTCATAATACTCCATATTCCCCAAAAGTACAGTGGTGTCACAGCCGCGATAGCCAGTTCATTCCCAGTACAGAGATCTGTCTTGTCTCTGAGCGGGCGCCCAGTAGCGGTGGTTTAGGCTCCATAGACTTCAATGAAATTGTCTGTGGGGCTGATTGAGACATCAAACATAGTTAACAAGGTTGTTAGACAACAACTGAAACATTTTGTTTCAAAAGACAAAGGTCAAGAGATGTCAATTACTTTGTAAGTGATATTCCATTGATCCACCGTCTTGTGATTAACCACTACTTTGTATGTGCTTGAACCTGTCAATCAGCCCAGGCCCCCCATACACTCTATGTTAAGCCTGACATGGTAGAAAATATTATGGAAGCCATGGCGGCTAAAAGTGTACCCTACCCATGAGCCCAAGTACCTCTTCCTTGCTGAATCCTCTCCGACTCAGTAAAGGCATGACTGCCCTAAAAGAGATTGATTAAGGGTCGGTTTCCCTCAATGAAACAGTAGTACTAGACTCCAGTGACACCAGAGATATTATAACCCAGTGAAGAAGCTCTATGAGCCGTCTAACCTCTGCATCACCTTCCCCACTGTATTCCGATATCTTCTAGAGAGCAGCTCATGTAACCCTCCTCTCCAACCCAACCTGCCCACATACCATAAAAAGGGATATGTAGCTACAGTATCGGCTATCCCCTCCATTTCTCCCAGATAAACATATTTTCGGTGGAGATGGCACATCAGGCCCCCTGGAGGGTCCAGACTCTAAGTGGAAGGTCTAATCATTTGGTTAGTCAACACCTGGCTGGGGGAAGTAGACAACCTGGCACCTCTACCCCTGTCGGGAACCCTGGAGCTCCTTTCCTGCTACTATATTTGGAATTCCAAACAATCAGCACTCTTCAAGCCGCTTGCTGATTGTTTCAGTGCTGGACGAAATTACCAATCCTGTCAGCGCCGACCAGAACTGAATCTGACTGGTCGAACCAAGCTGGAACTGGAAAGTAATGACTCCATATTTGCTGATTATACTAAATTATGCAACGGTCCGTAAAGGGACTTATTTGTATTAGAAGTATGTTCAGTTAAATGAAAAGATGAAATTTAACACAAATAAATGTACAGTTATGAAAATAAGCATGCATAGTCTAAATGGCACAAATGTAAAGGTATCAAAGACAGAAAATAGATCATGAGATCTTGTGATCAACCACCTATGTAACAATATTCAATGTCATGCAGAAGCTGCAAAGGAAAGTAAAATATCAGCATGCATTAAGAGAGGTATAGATGCAGGGGAAGCCCCTACATAAATCTCTAGTTCAGCTCCATTTGGAATTTGAAGTACAGTTTCAGGAACCACTTCATAAATAATAAGTACATTGTAGAAGGGCGACAATTAATTTATTATTATTTTCTAGAAAACAGGAGCGTAAGAGGTTACAATTACCTTTTATAAATACATCTTGGGTCAACATAATGTTTTGTAAGGTTAACTTTTTTGCTAAGCAGTTTTCAATTAATAAGAAAAGATTCAACCTTAAAGAGCAAGTGGGAAAGTAAGAGAAACTAAGACCTACTGAAACAGCTCCACAGCATCTGGAGAAGTGATTTTATCTGTGTCTGGCATTTGCTCTTCTTGAAAGTAAGAGCACCTGCCTCCCCTCCTTACTTAGGCGCTCATTGCAGGGCTTGCGTCACCCCCAGCCGAGGCCCGTACCTGGTTCCTGCCCGTAGCTGAGGCGCCCGGAGGGGGCCCATGATGTACCTGGTTGGTACAAGCCCTGCCAGTAGCTTGCGGCCTGTGCCTGGATCCGACCCGGCCAGCAGCACACTCACCTTCCCTGGTTTTGCCTCTGTGGCTCCCGTCATCAGGACGGAACTACTTTCCTGGAAAAAGGGGGAAAGGAGACACAGGGAAGAGAGAGGGGGTAAAGGGAGACGGGGAAAGGAGGTACAGGGGAGTTAAGAGGGTTATGAGACACAGGGGAGGGAGACGGGGAAAGGGAGAGGGGGAAAGAAGGCACAGGAGAGGGGGAAAAGGAGAGGGGTAAAGCAGGAACAGGGGAGAGAGGGGGGAAGGAGACAGATAGGAGGGGGAAAGGAGACATATGGGAGGGAGAGGGGGAAAAGACACAGGGGAGGGAGAGAGGGGGAAAGAGAAGGGATGGAGGGGGGGGACACAGTGGAGGGAAAGGAGGGGGGAAGAGACACAGGGGAAGGAGGAGTGGGGGAAGAGACACATGGGAGGGAGATGGGGGGAAGGAGGCACATGAGAGGGAGAGGGGGAAAGAGACACAAGGGAGGAAGAGGGGTGGAAGGAGACACAAGGGTGGGAGAGGGGTGAAAGAGACACAGGGGAGGGAGGAGGGGAAAGAGACACAGGGGAGGCAGGAGGGGGGAAGAGACACAGGGGAGGGAGGAGGGGGAAAGAGACACAGGGGAAGGAGAGGGGGTAAGAGACACAGGGGATGGAAAGACATAGGGGAGGGAGAGGGGGGAAGACACACCGGGGAGGGACAGGGGGGGAAGAGACACATGGGAGGAAGAGGGGGAAGAGACACAGGGCAGGGAGAGGAAGAAGAGGGGAGAGAGCCTAGTAATGTGCAGCAAACAACATTGCCAGGCTTCAAATTGTATTGCCGTCATTTGTGACGGGCAAGTCACTAGTATGTAATAATACTGAGCACACCTGCAAATCGTAAACCCACGCCTTAAAAGCAAAATTACATTACTTCAGATTATGACTAAGGTAGTGCTCAGAATTATTAATTTCCTACAAACCCACTGTCATCAATGCAAATCCCCAGGGATCCCCTTCCCAGCTCGCTCCCGATTGCCTCCTTCCTGGCTAACTCCAGATCACCACCTTATCCGCTCACACCCGATCCCCGTTCCCCAATCACCCATCTACATAAACTTGGAGGTCCATTGAGACTCCCATAGCATCAACATTAACCATGTGCCACGAAGACCCTTGTGAGGAAAGGTGCTCTGTGCTAAATCTTATTTGAATCTACAAATTATTCAACAAATCTCCCTCCTTCCATTCTTGAATAGATAATAACAATTAGAACACACCCCCACTTTGACTTCAATGAAGCAAAACAGAAGAAGGAACAATTATGGCATCAAACAAAAGTAATATCTACTAAAACAAAGATCGTATTTAAAAATGTATTACTGTCCACTGCTTACACAGTTGCTAACCACACAGGATTTAAAAAGAAACTTTGCACCTGGACACCTGCCTCTCGGGGATCCCGCACTTTCTCTTTTTTTGTAGATCAGGATATTTTTTGTAGTGTAGAAACCCCCGGCAATACCCCCCCACCCCCCCATCGTGGAACATGCAGCCTCAATCTCATTAGGACCACCTCCCTCCCTACCTCTTGTGACTTCCTACTAGTTCATGGCTTCTCTTCTTCTGCGCCTCCCCTGCCGCCTCGACTTTTTGCAGAGGCAGGCCCTAATATATATTTTTTTGCACCAAGGCCCTCTAATCACTAGGTCCGCCACTGAACTAAACATGTCAAGATTGAGTGAATATTCCCTCTGGTCCAATTTCTGTCAAAGTCTAGATTCCTATGTAGCTGTAAATTTGTTACTGTCCGTTATGATTTCAACAAAGCTGAGACAGTCATAAGGGTACCTCATTTGCCTTATTGATAGCGCTCAGAGCTTTATCTTGGTTCAATTTGCCGTCCCACTCAAGGTACACAGTAGCTAGAAGTCGTAGCACTTTGGCCTGCAAAACAGAAAGAAATCAGTGATTGCTGTAGTAATATATATGGAACAATGGATGTGAGTGTGAAAATATAGGGACATGGTGCAAATCAACTGCAAAAAGCTAGTTCATTCACTTGAGTGCCCATGAAATGAAATAGGCTGTAAACAAAAAATGCAAACCTAACTTTGGTCTGGTCTGGAAATCAATATTGTGCAATCCATGTCCCTTTAGTTGCTGCATATACTGCCCCTACGTGCTTAAAGGTACACACAATGTGTTAAACCCTTAAAATGTACACTTAGCACTAATCATTATATTAATGTGGAACATATATTTTTGGTGCATTGGAACATTTTGCAGGACAAGAAAGAGTGATTCACTGTGGAAGAAAATAGACTGTTTGCTGTTAAAGAGGGATCTGCTCTTTACTCCAGAAAATAAGCTATGGGTGACATGGGGAGCCTCTGAGGGGAGTCTGTTGCCCTACAGACCTTGATTTGCAAAGATACACAATGATTTTGAGCAATAATTTAGCAATCCCCTTAGTGCTATTCACTAGGGGCCTCATTCTATTAACGGCCGTAGGAGATGCGGCTCCGCAAGGACCGGCCGCAAGCTATTCGGCTATTCTATTCCCCTCCGGCCGGGGATTCCGGCAGGCTTGCGGCCGGCGCCTTGCTATCCCTTGCAGCCGCTCGCGCCGGAGGAAAGCCTTTGATCTAAAACGGCCGCAAGAGTTTCGGCCGCAAGAAAATCCTGGTTGCTATTCAATTGCTCCGGGAACCCTCTCTGCAAGGCTAAAAGCGAGCCACAGCTTACTTGCAGAAAAAAGGTCCCGCTAGCACCAATTAAGCACATTATAAAGCCGAAATAAAGCCATCCTGCACTCTGAGGAGACTATAAAGTGATTGTAGGTGTTAGCAAAAATAGCACAACATTCCCCTACACTCAAATCCGTAAATAAATTATTTTTTAATTTATGTCACATATCCATGTAAAAAGTCCAGAAGGCTTGGAGCACCTCAGACCCGCCCACGCAAACAGTTAATGTAAACTCGGATTTGGGCTGATGTGCAAGCTTGAGAGGGGGTTGCTATTAATCCTCATGTCCCCCATTATGATCCCTAGCATTTACAGAGCTGTACAGTGCCGTCTTGAATATATTTTTGCGTTTAAAGATTTCTGAGCTTACGGCCGGTTGCAAGATATACGGCAAGATATAAGGCCGGCCGATAATAGAATGAGGCCCTAGGTATCTTATTAACATTATTCAGAGAGATATGTTATTGTGTGTATTTTTATCATATTTTTATCATAAATCACAAGCACAATAATAAACCTAGAGTTACAGTGCCTTGCAAAAGTATTCACCCCACTTGACTTTTTACCTATTTTGTTACATTACAGCCTTAAATTCAATGTTTTGTTAATCTGGATTGTATGTGATGGATCAGAACACAATAGTCTAAGCTGGTGAAGTGAAATGAGAAAAATATATACATAAAACTATTTTTTTGAAATAGAAAATTGGCATGTGCCTATGTATTCACCCCCTTTGTCATGAAGCCCATAAAAAGCTCTGGTGCAACCAATCACCTTCATAAGTCACATAATTAGTGAAATGATGTCCACCTGTGTGCAATCTAAGTGTGACATGATCTGTCATTACATATACACACCTTTTTTGAAAGGCCCCAGAGGCTGCAACAATTAAGCAAGGTGCACCACTAACCAAACACTGCCATGAAGACCAGAGAACTCTCCAAACAACTAAGGGACAATGTTGTTGAGAAGTCAGGGTTAGGTTATAAAAAAATATCCAAATCTTTGATAATCCCCAGGAGCACCATCAAATATACCATAACCAAATGGAAAGTACATGGCACAACAGCAAACCTGCCAAGAGACGGCCACCCACCAAAACTCACGGACCGGGCAAGGAGGGCATTAATCAGAGAGGCAGCACAGAGACCTAAGGTAACCCTGGAGGAGCTGCAGAGTTCCACAGCAGAGACTGGAGTATCTGTACATTGGACGACAATAAGATGTACGCTCCATAGAGTTGGGCTTTATGGCAGAGTGGCCAGAAGAAAGACATTACATGCAGCAAAAAACAAAATGGCAAATTTTTAGTTTGCGAAAAGGCATGTGGGAGACTCCCAAAATGTATGGAGGAATGTGCTCTGGTCTGATAAGATTAAAATTTAACTTTTCGGCCTTTAAAAGAAAACGCTATGTCTGGCGCAAACCCAACACATCACGTCACCAAAAGAACACCATCACAGTGAAACATGGTGATGTCAGCATCATGCTGTGGGGATGTTTTTCAGCAGCCGGGACTGGGAAACTGGTCAGAGTTGGAGCAAAGATGGATGGTGCTAAATACAGGGATATTCTTAAAACTTGTACCACTCTGGGCGTGATTTGAGGCTAGGACGGAGGTTCACCTTCCAGCAGGACAATGACCCCAAACACACTGCTAAAGCAACACTTGAGTGGTTTAAGGGGTAACATGTAAATGTGTTGAAATGGTCTAGTAAAAGCCCAGACGTAGATTGCTGTTCACAAGCGCAAACAGTCCAACTTGAAGGAGCTGAAGCAGGTTTGCAAGGAGGAATGGGCAAAAATCCCAGTGTTAAGATGTGGCAAGCTTATAGAGATTTATCCAAAGTGACTTGGAGCTGTGATTGCCACAAAAGTTGGATCTACAAAGTATTGACTTTAGGGGGGAAAATAGCTATGCACATTGACTTTTTCTGTTATTTTGTCCTATTTGTTGCTTGCTCCCCAATAAAAATCAAAAAAAATATTCAAAGTTCTGGGCATGTTCTGTAAATTAAATGATGCAAATCCTCAAACAATCCATGTTAATTCCAGGTTGTGAGGCAACAAAACACGAAAAATGCCAAGGGAGGTGAATACTTTTGAAAGGCACTGTACATGACTCATTACATTTCAATGTGCAAGTAATGAATGTATTTAAACTGTCTACATATCTCCTTTGTTCTATCTCATTAAATATTATATAACTATTCCTAAATACACAAAAAAAAAGAGGGAAAATGCAAGACACAAAAAATAAAGAAATTGGAAAATGCAGGCAAGACTGAAAGCTAAGGAAGCAATGGCACCAGAGCTAAATATATCTCCCCTGTTCAGAGAATGTACCTGCATCTCATGTCCAGTGGTGAATTTTGTATCCATCTTCCCAATTTCATAGCTCCGACTGAAATGGAAATCCCAATTCATGGGAAATTATAATGAAAGAAAAAATAAAAATTTTCAACAATATTCATAATATTATGCAGTATGAAACTGTTAATTTCTGTTACAAGGATTGTAGGAACATTGTCAGACTGTCATGAAATTTAATTCCCACTTTGTGAATGTATTTAGTTATATTTGAAAAAAAAAAAAAAAAATTCAAGCATTTTAAAAGGCATCAAAGTTAGTTGGAAGCATCTGTATGTTTTTGTACCTTTCCAATCCTGCTGATAAGAACTTTCAAGATTCTCTGTCACCACAAAAAAAGTAGTTTTTTTTTTTTTTTACTTATTCTCAAAGAGTGTGAAAAACTAAAAATATGCATTTTTAAGTAAATCATTCCTTAAATATTCACTGCTGTTCTGCTGTAGTATTATGCTAATGAGTGGCTTCCAAATAGTTATGAAGTGTTTTGACTCAAGCTCGCAATTTACATCTTCCAGCCTCCACGCATAAACTGTGACTTTTTAAGTAGTATTTCAGGTGGCGTGATCATATGATCTCACAATATTTGAGTCCGTCATCATGACATCAATAAAGCATGGAAGATAGATGTAATCTGCAATCGGAGATTGCGAGTTATAGCTGCTGGTCTAACTTTAATTATTTAGCGCTCATATTGTTCGAGCTGTGCTAAAATCAATGGGGTTCTAAGTGCGAATTTGCGGCTTTGACTGACTCGTTGTGATTGTGGGTGGGTAACTCAGAATCGGATTGCAAGTAGCTAATAGGATAGGTGGCAATATTAAGAGCAGTTTTAAGTGTGTATAAATTTATGAATTGGGCAATAGAATAGGGCCCACAGACTACTTGTTACTGTGGTGACGACAAAAAATGTATTCCAACGTTATGCAGTTAGATGCTCTCACGTCACCATCAACTGCTCTGACATACAAATTAGCATAAACAATGCTCAACATCTACAGTGGATTTAATGCAAAGGCAAACAGCTACTACAGTCTACTGTATATAGCCGGGTCTTAATTCTATTTAAGCTGAAGCCAGCTTGCTGTTGTGATAACAGTATCTATTACCGCTCCTGTTGCTTTCCACTCTTTGCAATGCTTTCTTAAGCAGTCTTGATATGACCGGCACTATTACTATGTATAAATGAAAATATGCAAATTACACATTTCCCACAGGTTGAGAAAGCATAAAATGACTTCTCAGTTTGAAAGAAATATTGTTGGTTTTCTGAATAACCTGTGAATTGTTCATAAACAATAAATAATACAAACTACACCAGCTTTTTTTGTCTTTTGTTGAAGACCTGAAACTATATATGTATATTTGTGAAGCACTAGGGGGAGCTAATACCTCATACAATAAATATAACCTGGAGTTTCAGTTTAGGGATCCAGTTTAATTTGTGTAGCTATATCTAATGATAAAAATGCAAAGTACAGTGGGTCTAGCAGAAAATAATTTCTACAAGATAAGCACAGTATCTGACCTGTTTCTGGTTTTCTGTCTGTAGAGGTCAGATATGTTATCATTTAATAGCCTGAAACATAGTTTCCAGATAAAGTCTGTGTGCAGTTGCTAAAAACTAAGAATCACCCTACTTTCTGAAATTATAAGTAAGTCTGACACTTGGTCACTGTTATATATTAACAATGTGCATACCTCAACCATAAGGAACTCTGATCATACATCTTCTCTTCATATGTCTCTACTCCAAAGTTGTAACACAGAATAGACAGATACACAGCCTATGAAGGTAAAATAATTAAAGATTGTTATGTTTATCAGTTTAAATCACTTATTGCTGTTAATTATAAAGTAGTTAGGTATATTCACTAAAGAAGGGGGTATCAACTATAACAATTGTCAAATATGCAAATTTGTCCGTCACACCAATGTTAAATTACACTGCGATGAGCAGGGAAACTCGCAATTCGACTACTTGCGATGAGCGCCGCAGGGAGTTAGTCTGCAAGGAGCGCCTTCTGCGCTCCTTGCAGGCCTTGCGATGAGCCCCACGAGAGTTAGGCTGCAATGAGTGCCAAAGGAGCTCATTGGAGGCCTTGCGATAACTCTACCTAATGTTAATAAGGCGTGGGAAAAAGACCCCCGGATGCATTAGATCATTAGATTTAATAATAAATAATCATCAACTATCATCACATATAAAAGTTGTCAAACTGCAAGCTACTTACACCACTAGGACCTTCATGAACACTCTTGGAGCAGATGTAAATCCGAAAGGAAATACTGCAAATTGCCAATGTTTTTCTTGAATTACTATGTGTGTTGATCTGCTTTCTTTAGCTGGGCTTGATAAGGCTGTTATGGCCAAACCTATCCAGCAGATCCACCATGTTATTTTGATCCCTTCACCAAAACAGCTTATGTCTCTAAAATGCCCTTAATCTTCATGCAGCATTTAAAAATATGAACGCAGGATCAGCATTATAAAAATCAGGAACTGCTTTTATTGCTGTGGAACAGGTCTAATAGATATATGTTTATATTTGAACTGATAACATTCTGCAATAGTCTGTGAGTCTTCTAGGTTTTGCATAAATTGCTTATACAGTCTTTGACTATGTTTCATGTGCAAGGCATCATAACATCTTTACATCCATCCATCCAGTAGTTGTACAGGACCAGGACAGCTATACTCTCTGGCACTCTGACACATATACATATCTTCCAGATAGCTTATTCCATATAGATTAATCCAGTCAGACAGTGATAATTCCTATCATCTTCTATAGGGATTCTGATTCTGTATCTTCCAGATATCTAATTTTATATATATATTAATCTACTCAGAGTCACTGATAACTGTTACGTTCCTGTCAGAGACATCACAGACTGCATTCAGCACAGACTTTACCTCAGAGACACCACATTACATAACTGACATAATGTCTCTATCTAAACTGTCAGTTACTGGCTACCTCGTAACATTCTAACTGCCAGTTAACTCCTTATAAACAGGAAACAAACATACAGTAATCAACATAATATAACATAGCATAACATACAGTAATTAACATACGTATGGTAATAAACTTAATATAACATTAAATTACTATAAAACAAAAGGGCTAACTTTAATGGGCTACGGGCAGCAATACAACATATAGACTGGGACAAAGAACTTACAGGGAGGAATACTGAAAATAAATGGACAACATTCAAATCCTTACTAAATAAACATACTCATCAGCATGTACCATGTGGAAATAAAATGAATAGGAGTAAATCACATCCCATGTGGCTTAACAATGACTTAAAGATCATGATGAGGAAAAAGAAATATGCATTTAAATTATACAAGAAGGAGGGAACAGAGGCAGCTTTATGTGACTATAGGGAAATCAACAAGGCTTGCAAAAGGGCTATTAGACTGGCTAAAATAGAAAATGAGAAGTCAGTTGCAATGGAAAGTAGGACTAACCCTAAAATATTTTATAAATATATTAATGGGAAGAAGGCCAGGAAGGAATCGATAGGACCATTACAATGTGACACAGGCCATCTGATAATTAGTGACCAGGAAAAGGCAGATGAGCTAAATAGGTTCTTTTCGTCGGTTTACACAAGGGAGGTACCAGTGGTTGGGACACTGCAACATAATGGGGCTACACTACCTTTACTAAATAATTGGTTAACGCAGGAAGAAATACAAAAGAGGTTGGAGAAAATAAATGTTAATAAAGCCCCAGGTCCTGTTGGAATACATCCAAGGGTACTGAGGGAGCTGGGTTCTGTAATAGCCAAACCATTATATCTAATCTTTAAAGACTCACTCACTACAGGGTCTCTACCAGATGACTGGAGAAAAGCAGAGGTGATACCTATATTTAAGAAGGGATCTAGAGCAAATCCGGGGAATTATAGACCAGTGAGCCTCACTTCTGTAGTTGGGAAGCTTTTAGAAGGGTTAATAAGGGACAGAATACAAGAATATGTCTATTTGAACAGGATCATAGGTAGCAGTCAACATGGATTTATGAAGGAAAGGTCGTGTCAGACCAATCTAATTAGTTTTTATGAGGAGGTTAGTAGGAACTTGGATCAGGGCAACTCAGTGGATGTAGTTTTTTTAGATTTTTCAAAGGCATTTGATACAGTGCCACATGGAAGACTAGTGAGCAAACTAAAGGATACAGGAATTGCAGTAAATATCTGCTCATGGATCGAGAGCTGGCTAAAAGACAGGAAGCAAAGGGTTGTTGTAAATGGAACATACTCCGATTGGTCTAATGTGATAAGTGGGGTTCCTCAGGGCTCAGTATTGGGTCCTCTCCTTTTTAACATATTTATTAATGACATTGAAGTAGGACTCGAATGTAGTGTCTCCATTTTTGCTGATGACACTAAGTTGTGCAAGGTAATAAAATCAGATAATGATGTACTTTCCCTACAAAAGGATTTGCATAAATTAGAGAAATGGGCGGCTAAATGGCAGATGAGATTTAATACAAATAAATGTAAGGTTATGCATTTGGGAAGGAACAATAGCCAAGCAATCTATAATCTTAATGGAGCAAATCTAGGGGTATCAGATATTGAAAGGGATTTGGGAGTACTAGTGGACAACCACCTAGGTAACAGTGCTCAAAGCCAAGCAGCGGCTGCAAAGGCAAATAAAATATTAGCATGTATAGAAGCCAGGGAAGAAGATATAATTCTGCCACTATACAAATCTCTAGTACGCCCTCATTTGGAATATGGAGTACAATTTTGGGCACCACCTCATAAAAAAGACATTTTAGAGCTGGAAAAAGTACAGAGAAGGGCTACAAAACTAATAAGGGGAATGGAGGGGCTAAGTTATGAAGAAAGACTAGCAAAATTAAACTTATTTTCGCTAGAAAAAAGGCGTCTAAGAGGAGATATGATTACGTTATATAAATACATCCAGGGTCAATATAAGGCTTTGTCAAGTGAACTTTTTGTAGCAAGAGATTTTCAACTGACAAGAGGACATCCGTTGAGGTTAGAGGAAAAAAGATTTCACCTTAAACAAAGAAAAGGGTTCTTCACAGTTAGGGTGGTTAAACTGTGGAATTCTTTACCAAAGGAGGTGGTGACAGCGAATTCGATAGACAACTTCAAAAAGGGGTTAGATATATTTCTGAATAAAGAGGGCATTCAAGGCTATCCTAGATAACTAGCGAAGGAATATTGATCCAGGGAGAAATTTGATCGCCAGTTTCTGGGGTCAGGAAGGAATTTTGCTTTTTTTCCCCTTATGAGACAATTGGCAAAGTTTCAATGGGGTTTTTTTTTTATGTTTGCCTTCCTCTGGATCAATTAACAATAATAATAAATAGTCCAAATTAAAAAGATCAATAGAGATCTAAAAAGGTTGAACTTGATGGACTAACTCTTTATTCATCCTCCAATACTATACTATTAATAATTATTTAATCAATAATTTAATTAATAACTAATCCGCATATTGCAGATCAGAGGAGATCTTAACAGGTTGAACTTGATGGACTGAAAGTCTTTTTTCAACCTTAATTACTATGTAACTACTACTATGTAACTATACTGAGCCTAGTGCCACAACCAGATATTCCCAGCATATGTGATAGGAGTCTTTAAGCTGCCAGGGTAGTGGCCATCCTCAAAATCCTAATCATCCTGGGTGGATCATGAGTCCAAAGGACTGGTGGTCAGGGGGATCATGACACTATGTGCATATATTTCTGTACTGGGATGTACAAATATGCATCCTTTAAGTCTATGGAACACAAGAGAACAATTCTTCTTAGTATTGCTACTGTTAATTTATTAATTCCATCTTAAAGGGGTTTTTTTGTATCAAAGAGCTGCTCAAAACTCTGAGATCTATACATGTCTGTAATCTCCTGTAACCTTTGGTACAATAAAAAAAAAATGATATACTCCCATAAACCTCTGTTGTTGAGGGAGTGGCACTAAAATATATTTTTTAAATAACTTGTGAACTTCCTGTATCAAAACTCTTCTTCTTTCTGGATGTTTTGGAACACAAGACTGAACAGTCTTTGAGGAGGGTTCTTCTAATTTCTAGATTGTTGAACTATTCTTAAAACTTTGCCCACTCATCTGCAAGAATCCTCTTGCTCATACTGGTATTCATGGCATCATAAGAGACCCGTCTTTCCTGCTGCCATGTTAACATTTCTCTCCCACTGACTGAACTTCTGCCTCTTTCCTTTCTTCTCCGAGAGAAATAAAATGGTGATACTGCGGTTGTTTGCCTATATGGCTTAGAACCTACTCTTTCCCTTCATGAAGACCCAGAAAAGGAAAACAAATTTACTTTTGAACATACATCTGTCCTGCTGTAAACTTGATATATCCTCTGTAAATTTTTCCACAAGGGCAACCAGATCTGTTTCCAAATAATATAGCAGGCTACACAATTTACTATTTGAAGCTGAATTCCGCTGCCATACTTTAAGCCTCTTCTATCTGCTGTGGATAATTCTGTGCCTCAAGCTGCCAATCTGTTTTCCAAGAGGATTCACATAGAAAATCAGCAGCTATACACAAATATTCCAACAAAGCATCCTCCAATCTTCTAAGCCACGATTAATGCTTTCATAGCCATATCTGCAGTCTGATTTATCTTTCTCATGGCACTTTCAGCCTGATTTTCCATGAGTACTCTCAATGAAGAAGCACATAGCAACTAGAACATCCACTTTCACGGCAAGTTCCATTTGCTTGTGCTATCTTGATCCTGAGCTAATAAATAATTCACCCTCCGTGGCATTGAAATCCTGTGTTCTTACATTGCCAGAAAAGGAATTTCAGATGGAGACATACTTATTAAGCAGTATCTACACTGGTTGTGTAGAGAAACTGCTATCATAACTACATATCTGCCAGTAACTACACAACAGTTGTGTATGGTTACTGATGTAGTGATTATTGTAAAACAACATAAGTATCATCTCAAATGTTGATTTATCACATAAATCATTCATTCCTGATTGTTTAGTGCAGAACTTAATGTGTAGAGGCTCTACCCAGTGACATGTTCTCTATCAGAGTCTACACAGCAGCTGTGTAGAGTTTGTGATTCTACTTAGGATACACGTCTTTCCAATACACCGTTATTACTCATTTCTATAAACTTCTGGGTAAGCATCCTACTTGAGGTAGGACAGGAAAAAAAGAAAAAAGGGAAGCTGTGGTGGGAGGGAGTTTTTTTTCTTCATTCCGATGCTTGTGCTGACTAGAAGATGTTAAGAAAAAATAAAAATATAAATATTCACATATGTTATTTTAATGTTAGATTTCTAAAGGTGAGATAATTTATTTCCATGCAAAAAATATTTGTACCATGTTTAAAACATGAGCTGACAAACATGGAAGTTTAATTCTCAAACTTATATATACTAAAATATAAGGGGCCTCATTCAATTGCAATTTTGCCAATTGAATAGGGCTCTAAATAAGCACATAGCATATTTTTTTTAAATAAGTTTTTAGTTAGTGAAAATCTTGCTTTTGGATAGATATTTACTAACTAAAAACTTATTTAAAAAAAATATGTTATGTGCTTATTTAGACCCCTATTCAATTGGCCAAGTTGCAATTGAATGAGGGCCAAGGTCTCTAAATGTAACAGAATGGTGTAAGACCTTAATATGAATGTATCACACTCGTTTATTAAGAGCAATGGTGCCTTTTTCTAGGAATGGAATTGTGTGCAACAGGAACATTTAATATGTGACTAAAAACAGACATGCTATAACTTTTTAGTGATGCTGCTATGCCTTTGATTTACTAGCTACTATATGCAATTATGCTGCGGTAGGAGCCACCATTGCATTGACTGAGCCGCTTGTTGAGCTGAATTTACTAAATAGTACATCTTTATCAACTAATAAGGTTTGAATTAGTCTTATTGAAAGTAATACAAGTTTTTCTGAATTTAAGGTCTTCACTCTGGTAGGAGCAGGAACAAAATTAGCATAAATACATATAATATATAATATACGGTTGCACTTATTTACTTTCTAAAAATATTTTGTTAGTTATCAAGTCGTTTTTTAGCAAAGTATAATTATTGAAAAAAGACAGAATTTAAATTCTTTCAAGCCATGATCTGAGATGCAGGAGGTTGTCTACACTGAACAAACAGTGAAGTATGGTACTTAATATTTCCTACCTCTTTCGGTTGTCTCAACAGCATGTCTTTACACCTCTGAATTATAAGTGAGGCAGTTTCAAAATCTTTTAGAGCCACAGCCTAGGACATAAAAAACGTATAAACGAATAGCAGTAGACACTCAAAAGATTACAACTGGCAGTTTTTGCATAGGAACCAAGCAAATTGATCACCGAGATGCAGACCCCCAGCAATGCATAATAACAGGTGTTGAATGTGCAGCACAGATTCTCAAGTTAAAAACTGTATTTTTGTGAATGTCTCCATATTTTGTAATCGTTTTTTGCTTTGTTTTAAGTCTAAACCACAAATTTCCCTAGAACACTTTAGTTTTAATAATTAGGATTACAATATGCTCTAATGCAAGTCCATTGCAAGCTTCATTGGTATATGTGATAGACCTCTTTAGTTCATGTCATAAAAATCCATCTATTCCTTATTTGCTTAATTCTTATTGTAAACTTGATAAACACTCCCATTCTGTAAAATTCCAAAGGGCAAACTATTAATTTCTCATTATACCTTCTTTCTTGACAAACAAAACCAATATTTATAAGCCGTTTATGTATGAATTGCTTTTATGTGCTAATTATGTTTATGAATCCTATTTTGTCTGATTTTTTATACTTCATGTCACTAAAGGTCTTCCTATAAAAACAACTTGAGATCCCTTTCTAACACTGAATAATAGCATCAAATATATAAGTTTGCATTAACAATGTCATTGTCAGGTGAACTTTTCTAGTTAACAGGTTTACAATTCACAAGTGGTCACTGTTTGAAGTTAGAGGGAAAAAAAACAATTTCACACATGGACTGTTAAATTGTGGAACTTGCTACCAAAGGAGCTTGTAGGGGCAGATTCAATACAGAAGTTTAAAAGGAAGTTGGATATATATATTTGAATAACAATGGCAGACAAGATTATGTCAGTTTACTAGAATTGGACAATACATAACCTTAATACCATTTTTTTTGATCAGTAAGTAAGCCAATTCACAATTCACATAATACAAGGATCAGAAAACTATTTTTTTTATTAATGTTTTTTATGTAATTAAATATATTATAAACTCACTCACTAATTAGTTGATTGGTTTTGTGGTTGATTGGTATTGTGTGTCTTGGAGACCATAGTAGGAAAAATGCAAAGGATGAAAATGTAACATATTATTTAAAATAAATAAATGTAATTATGTTTAAAATTATAATTTTAAAATTTTTATTCCATGTGATTCCATTTGGAGCTCTGATCCAGCACTAGATGATCTCCTCTGCTGCTTAGTCACCCTAGAAGGCTTCAGTGAAAATGATGGGGACATGTGCAAGGTTGTACAAAAATGCTTCTGGGCTCACCCTTAGAGCGTAGAGAAAAATAACAATCACATATGCCCCCATCATTTACACAGAAGCCACCTAGAGTACTTGGTAGCAAACAAGTGCATGCATTGCTTGATCAGTGCTAACAATGGAGAAAAAAATAAATATTTAGAAATAAGTATGGTTATGTTTTTATAATATGCTTAATACTCATCCTTCGGCATACTACGTACACAGGCAATATGCGTTTATACAGTGGTCCTATAAGATCCCAAATAAGGTCTCTAAGTGCACAGTAAAAAAAAAAGTCAACAGCAGTAAGAGGATACCTAGCAGAAAATACAGAGAAAACTTGAAAAACACACATTTACAAGCTGCACACTGCACAATTCCAATATGTGTTTTAATGCAAATTATCCATGATGTTCTCCAGAACATACCGCTTCAGCTTGGTGTGTCAGTACTTTAAAAAGATCTTTCTCCACATGGATCTTGTGTGTGTTCACATCTGTGTCCTGTGGGCTCCTTTGAGTCAATATAGCATACAGCTTCTCCAGGCTCTGGTAACAACAAAGAAGAAACACAAATCATCATTGCTTGATAGAAAATGCATTGTCTGAATTTTAAACTGTAATCTTCTTGATGACCACTTACATTTAATGCGATGTCAAGGAATCCATTTGCTAGGTCAGGTTTCCCCATGTCTACCCATCCTTTTCCAGTTTTCATACTCATCTGTAAAAAGGTAAAATAAAGTAATTCCTACTTTTAACATTTACAAATGCCACCTGATTTTAATCAAACTGTAGACATTGTAGTAATGGGTTTGTAACCATTGGCCAAATGTGCCAGAAGCAGATGACAAATGTATGTAAACATTTCTCAAACATTTCTCAAACATTCTCTAAAAGTTATCCAACATTTTACTGTTTAATATTTGGCTCAGTACTTTCAAGCAAAAATGACATATTATAAAGGTAAAACAAGTCTAATAAGACTATAATGGAGGTTATCAGGAAGGCATACAATTGCATAAATAGGTAATAAATGTAAAAGTTGCCTGTCTTTTTTTACCTTGCTAAAACGTTTTTGCCCATTATCAGTACTATTTCTTTAAAACAAATAATAAAATAATAAAAATATCAGGCTACAACATCCCTTTAAGGGTAAGTGACTGTATGTGGTAGGTATCAGTGAATCAAATCTAATTAAGCATATTTTTAACTATATGAATATATAACTAGAGCACTTTTTAAAATATGACATGCCTTCCAATGGAAGTCATTATATAACAGTCCAGCAGCAGATAATCTTATCTTTGAAGTAAATTTAATGCTGAGTTTTTAAATAATTGAATGTGAATTTTATTAACAATAAAGGTCTAATTAAATCGCCTAGCTCATGTTATAAGGGCTTTTATTTACATTTTAAATTTAACTTAAAATTCAGTATAACTTCACAATGTAGAAATGTGTTTTCTATAGTATCAACCTACTTTGAATGTAGAGGCTGAAGAGGCTTTCTTGGTTATGGTATTTTCACTTAAAATGTAATTAGTAAAAATACTTTCAAACAGCTAGGGCACTAATACAAAGCTTACTGGTTAAAAGCAAAGTCCTGTTGGATAATGGATACTTCATTATATCCTGTAATTATCTTTTGCTTTTCACAATTATTTTACATTTCAGGTTCACTCCTTTCTGTTGTCATTATAAACCTAGATTTTTGCAATGTATATATCTGGGTAAGGAGCATCATATAAAAAGAGAAAGTGATAGATTTTTAAGGCTACTGAAGGAGTTAAAAGAGTACACTAGTAATTAGTGATGTCGCGAACCTAAAATTTTCGGTTCGCGAACCGCGAACGCGAACCGCCGCAAATGTTCGTGAACCGGCGAACATCGGCGAACCGCCATAGACTTCAATGGGCAGGCGAATTTTAAAACCCACAGGGACTCTTTCTGGCCACAATAGTGATGGGAAAGTTGTTTCAATGGGACTAACACCTGGACTGTGGCATGCCGGAGGGGGATCCATGGCAAAACTCCCATGGAAAATTACATAGTTGATGCAGAGTCTGGTTTTAAGCCATAAAGGGCATAAATTACCTAACATTCCTAAATTGTTTGGAATAACGTGCTTTAAAACATCAGGTATGATGTTGTATCGATCAGGTAGTGTAAGGGTTAGGCCCGCTTCAAAGTGACAGACCAAACTCCCCGTTTAACGCACCGCAAACAACCACAAACAGTCCATTTGCACAACCGCAAACTCCCCATTTGCACAAGGTTGGATACCAAGCTAGCCATGTCCCGTTCCTTGTCCTCACTGATGTCAATGAAGGTCTCTTCGTCCACCCAGCCACCAAGGGTCCCCGAAATGTGACAACAAGCCCCCTGGGACGCCTGCTGTGTTTGGTCTTCCACCTCCTCAAAGCCACCTTCCTCCTTTGACTCCTCTTCTTCAGACTCCTCTCACTGCATTGCCTCTCTCTGCATTATTATAAGGTGTGTTAAGTAGTACTACTCTTATCAGTTTAAAACCTGTTACAGCACATATCAGGGGGCGTGTATAAAGCCTGGATTTTTAGAACCAGGAGATGGAAAAAGATGCTTTGTTGGTCGTATCACTTCAATTTTAGGCAACGGCACACGCAGTCAAAGGTGCCACCAGATAGGAGTGACGTGTTTGTAAGTACTACTCTTATCAGTTTAATACTTGTTACGTCACCTATCAGAGGGCGTGTATAAGGCCTGGATTTTTAGAACCAGGAGATGGAAAAAGATGCTTTGTTGGTCGTATCACTTCAATTTTGGGGCACGGCACGTGCAATCAAAGGTGCCACCAGATAGGAGTGGCGTGTTTGTAAGTACTACTCTTATCAGTTTAATACTTGTTACGTCACCAATCAGGGGGCGTGTATAAGGCCTGGATTTTTAGAACCAGGAGATGGAAAAAGATGCTTTGTTGGTGGTATCACTTCAATTTTGGGGCACGGCACGTGCAATCAAAGGTGCCACCAGATAGGAGTGACGTGTTTGTAAGTACTACTTTTATCAGTTTAATACTTGTTACGTCACCTATCAGGGGGCGTGTATAAGGCCTGGATTTTTAGAACCAGGAGATGGAAAAAGATGCTTTGTTGGTCGTATCACTTCAATTTTGGGGCACGGCACGTGCAGTCAAAGGTGCCACCAGATAGGAGTGACGTGTTTGTAAGTACTACTCTTATCAGTTTAATACTTGTTACGTCACCTATCATGGGGCGTGTATAAGGCCTGGATTTTTAGAACCGGGAGATGGAAAAAGATGCTTTGTTGGTCGTATCACTTCAATTTTGGGGCACGGCACGTGCAATCAAAGGTGCCACCAGATAGGAGTGACGTGTTTGTAAGTACTACTCTTATCAGTTTAATACTTGTTACGTCACCTATCAGAGGGCGTGTATAAGGCCTGGATTTTTAGAACCAGGAGATGGAAAAAGATGCTTTGTTGGTCGTATCACTTCAATTTTGGGGCACGGCACGTGCAGTCAAAGGTGCCACCAGATAGGAGTGACGTGTTTGTAAGTACTACTCTTATCAGTTTAATACTTGTTAAGTCACCTATCAGAGGGCGTGTATAAGGCATGGATTTTTAGAACCAGGAGATGGAAAAAGATGCTTTGTTGGTCGTATCACTTCAATTTTGGGGCACTTTGTGACATTAGCTTCTTACGCTCAAACATGTCCTTTACAGGCACCTGACTATGGGCAGATGAGCAGGAACTGCTCAAGGCGAGAGACGGAGTGGTGGAGAGTTGAGAGGGGGCAAGGAGGAGCAGTGGTTGATGTGGATGAAGATGCTGGACCAGGAGGAGGATGGCGGCTTTGAGTTTGTGTGCTGCTTGTACTCATGTGTTGATCACATTGGCGTTTGTGATGTGACATCATGTGCCTTCGCAAAGCAGTTGTACCTAGGTGGGTGTTGGACTTCCCACGACTCAGTTTCTTTTGGCACAGGTTGCAAATGGCATCGCTGTTGTCAGAGGCAGACACACACAAAAAATGCCACACTGCTGAGCTCGGCGGTGACGGCATTCTGGTGGTGGCAACAGCATGCCTTGATTGGCGTGCTGTCTGGCTGACCCCGGGTGCTGATGCATGCTGTCTGACTGTGCCACTAGCTCGTTGCGATGACCTCCCTCTACTTCCAACTCGTCTCCTCCTCCTCTCTGTCTCCCCATCTGAACTTTCCCCTGTTCTTCTTCTCTTCTAGCAGGCACCCACGTGACATCCAGGGACGCATCGTCATCATCATCACCCGCCTCACTTGTATATGACAACTGAACAAAGGAAGCAGCAGCGGGTACATCATCATAATCATCATCACATCGTACGTACATGTGTGTAATGCTGCCTGACTGAGACATATCCCTGTTATCTACATTCTCTGGCAATAATGGTTGCGCATCACTCATTTCTTGGCTGTGGTACTAGTGTTGGTGGTGGCGGCAGGCGGGTGAGTGGTAACTTGAGAGGTGCCCGAAGCTAAGCTGGAGGAGGATGGTGCGTCAATGTTCCAAGCGGAAGCTGTAGAAGATTGGGTGTCCTGTGTTAGCCAGTCAACTACGTCCTCTGAACTTTTCAAGTTCAGGGTAACTGGCCTCTGAACACTGGGCATTATTGTAGGGCCAAAGGGAATCACAGCACCACGACCACGACGGTCTCTGCGGGGTGTCCTGCCTCTGCCTGTCATTTTTTTTTTAATGTGGACTGTTGGTACCCCAACTAGACTGGATTGGTTGAACTTGGCCAGTACTTGTAAGCAGGACACACACTATGGGTAGCTGTCAAGCGAATGAACTTTGATTGACGGTTATGCAAATGCACTTAGATTTAAGAAAATAAAAGTTTGGGTTTTTTAAATGTGGACTGTTGGTACCCCAACTAGACTGGATTGGTTGAACTTGGCACAGTGTATTTTGACATTATGAGAAACATGATCTGTAAACTAAATAAAAATCATTTTAGGAGGTTAAGAGAAAAAGAAACCGAATGGGGGGATACCGAGCAGAGCACACCATCTACAGCCCACTGGGAGACAAACTCATCCATTCCCCCAGTGGACAAAGCCAGGTGGTACTCTGTCCGGATACGGGAGCGCACCAGCACCCGGAACATGGCCTCAGGTGACAAGGGAACCCCCCCTATCAAACACTGCTTCCTGGACTTATATATAGCCAATTTGGCTAATGCCAGGAGCAGGTTGACGAGGAGGTCCCTGGCCTTATTGCCCCGGGACACTGTGCGCCCAAAAATAAAAATGTGAGGGGAGAAATGCAGCCAGAACTGCAGGAGGAGGCCCCTCAAGAGTGACAAGAGGGGCTGCAGTCTGGCGCAACTAAAATAAATATGATACACGGACTCTCCCTTGCCACAGAATGGACAAGTGGAGGGAGAGTCCGTGAATTTAGCTAAGTACTCTCCCGTGCTCAGTGCACCATGGAGCACTCTCCAACTCAAGTCCCCGGTGGGTCGTGGAACTAAATCAGAATAAAGTTCCCTCCACCGGGGCCTCTTGCCCTCGTCAGCTGGTAGGACCCGCCTCCAGATGGTATCGGGACGGGTCACGAGGGCAAGGAAGTGCACTGTATGGAGCATGAGAGAATATAAGCTCTTCCTCGGCATGCCGCGAAAGGAGGAGCCTGAGGGGAAACACGGGGCTTGTGTCCAATGCAAAAAGCCGGAGCAGGGGTGTTGAAAGGTGCATGTGGCACTCCGGCCTGCAAAGCCCCGCGAAGGAAGGTGCGCGAGTCGGGGGAGATGGCATCCCTAATCTCCTGGAGCAAGCGCCCTGAGACTTTGGGCGTCACATATCCCAAACGGAGCGCAAGCTCCTGGGGTGACACCCAATCAGAACACCCGTATTCCAGGAGATCCCCGACTCGGGTCATCCGTGCTTGACTAAGGCGGCGGATGATACAGGGGGACTGTAACATTGGAGCCCCCACTGCTGGATTAAATAGCAGAGGCTCCGTGAATATTTCATCCCCAAAAGGCACGCCCTGCCTGGTCACGGAGACCATGCTCCAGGCCTTGAGGGTTTCCTGGTAGTATGCCGGCAACACAGAGAGGTCTCTCCCAAACCCCTCGGGCCTGATCAGAAATAATTGCCGGTCATACCCCAGGTTGCGCAACTGGCGATAAAAGCTGGATGCCAGTGCGCACCACTGCGGAGAGGGATCTGCATATAGGTATCTCTGCAGGTACTGAAGGCGGAAGGTGGACAACAGGGAGCACACACAAACTACTCCCTGTCCACCCTCCACCAAAGGCAGACTTGCCACCCCTGCAGAGACCCAATGCCTTCCCATCCAGAGGAAATCTAACAAATTCCTCTGGATATTGGTGACAAACTCGGGGGTCGGACTAAGACAAATCAGCCGGTGCCAGATCTGAGAAGCCACCAGCTGATTCACCACTAGAGTCCGCCCCCTAAGGGAAAGCATTTTTGCTAGACCCCTCCATCGTCCCAGACGAGAGAGGACACTGCCCTCTAACTCCCTCCAGTTGTCTGGGACGGAAGCGTCCGCAGGGGACAGGTAGACCCCCAGATATTTAATGACATCTGCCTCCCACGTGATGTCACGAAACGTGGGAGGCAAAGAGTCTACCTGTAAATTACCCTCTAAAAGGCCTGTGCATTTGGACCAGTTGATCTGAGCAGAGGAGGCAGCTGAATATACCTCCTGGCACTGTTTTGCCAGCTCAAGATCAACTGGATCCTGGGCCACGAGGAGCACATCGTCAGCATAAGCTGAAAGGACAATCCGCATGTCTGGATCTTTTAGCACCAGCCCTGTGAGCCTTTTCCTCAGTAGGCAGAGGAAAGGCTCGATGGCCAGTGCATATAACTGTCCAGACAAGGGACATCCTTGACGCACCCCTCGTCCAAATACCAAAGGTGCTGTTAGGGACCAATTGATTTTAAGTAAACACTCTGCAGAGGCGTACAGCGTTCTTATAAAGCCCACAAACTGTGGGCCAAAGCCGTACGCTTGCAGAGTGGCTATGAGGTAACCATGGTCCACCCTGTCAAACGCCTTCTCTTGATCTAAAGAGAGAAAGGCGAGTGACAGACCAGTCCTGCGAGAATAATGCAATAGATCCCGGACCAGAAAGATACTATCAAAGATAGTCCGGCCCGGGATTGCATAGGACTGGTCAGGGTGAACCAATTCCGCCAGCACAGACCCAAGTCTAAGCGAGATGGCTTTAGCTACAATCTTGTAGTCCGTGCTGAGCAGAGAGACCGGTCGCCAGTTCTTAATAAGCCGGAGATCCCCCTTTTTGGGCAGCAGAGCAAGTACTGCCCTGCGACAAGACAGGGGCATCTCCCCGGTCTCCAGGGCTTCCCCAAGGACCAGATGGAAATCAGGTCCCAGAGTCTCCCAGAAAAATTAGTAAAACTCTACAGTCAGTCCGTCCAGTCCTGGAGACTTCTCACAGGACATGGCACGAAGGGCTTCAGAGAGCTCTTGAAAAGATAGTGGCATATCAAGCCGCTCTCTTACACCCTCACTGACTGTGGGGAGCCCCTCCCATAGCACCCTGCAGGCGTCTGGAGAAATGGGATCTGGAGAGTAAAGATCTTTATAAAAGTTCCGGGCTCTATCCCGGATACTCTCCGGATCTGTAAGGGGGTCACCGTCTTCATCTAGAAGACAGGTGATGTGCCTACTGTTACCCCCCTTTTTCTCCAGTGAGTAGAAGAGGCGTGAGCCGAGGTCTAGATCTTTGAGAAAACCTAAGCGGCTGCGCACGTATGCCCCCTTGGCCTGGTGTCGTTCCAGGTCACAGAGGACACCCTTCCTCTCTACATACTCGCTCTGCAGGGATTGGTCCCTACAAGTGAACAGCCTCTGCTCCAGATGGAGTACCTCCCCCCGGAGTGACTCCAACTCAGCTTTGCGCTGCCCACTCGCACCCTTGGTATATTCCTGACACAGAAGTCGCAAATGAACCTTGCCCACGTCCCACCACAGTTTTAACGTGGCAAAGTCCCCCTTGCAACCCCTCCATTCCGTCCAAAACTCCCGGATCAATGTCACGAGCCCCTGGTCCTTCAACAAAGCATTGTTGAAGTGCCAATTGGCGGCTCGTGGCGCTGTTGGCGTTAGCGCCACCGTCACAGACACACAGTTGTGGTCTGTGAACGGAGCCAGCCTAATGGCACAAGAACCGACTCGTGACATATAGTGACTAGATATATATAGTCTGTCGATCCGGGAGTGGGACACCAGACCGGCTCTCACCCTGACGTAGGTGAAACCGTCTGATGCCCCTGGGTTCTGCTCTCGCCAGATGTCCTCCAGGGAGAAGCGGGCGATGATCTCCTGCAGCGCTGACGCAGAAGGCGGGTACGGCTCTGGACTATTCCGGTCCAGAGCGTCGAGGGTGCAATTGAAATCACCCCCGAGTACCAAACACTCATCTGCGTCAACCGTCTCCAAAAACTGGGACAGTCTGGCGAGGAACCTCGCTCTCTCGGGCCCTCCAGCAGGGGCATATATATTAACTAGGTTAATAATGCTACCCTGCTCTCGGACCCGGAGGTGGATTAGACGGCCTGGGATAACGGCTTTCACAAGCAGCAGCTCTGGCTGAAAAGACTCTGAGAACAGGGTCACCACTACACATGACGCCGATGTGAAGTGGCTGAAGAAGACCCTGCCTCTCCATTCCAGTTGCCACGAGGCCTCAGCCTCTGGAGTGGTGTGAGTTTCCTGCAGGAAGCTCACAGAGTACCCTCCCTGATATAAATAGGAGAGTACCTGGAACCTGCGGAAACTGTCTTGACAGCCATTGGTATTTAGCGTGCTGATGTGCAAAGCCATTACTGCGTGTCAGGAATTGTGCGTTCCTCAGACCCTTGAGACTGCTGATAGGACACGCACATTTTATAGAATTTCCGGACGCGGAGATGCTCCGCAGTCCCAGAATTCTTAGCCCTAGTGCTGACCACTAGATATTGCTGGAGAGAGTGGAGAATAAACAACATATTCTTCCACCTCTCCAAGGCCAGCCGCACCTTCCTTTTCTTTTGTCCATGAAGGGTGCTCTCAAGGAATAGATCTATTTCCTTGACAGGGATCACCCACCCAGAATCTGATGTTCCTTCTAGTGGGTCTGAGGGCTTTTACTCCATCCTCCCCGGCTGGAGTCAGTTTCCTCAGCTTTATTCTCAGGGACCCCCTCTTAGATGATACAGAAGGAGTCCCTTTAGCACCCTTCAAGGTAAATAATGGACCCTTGGATTGCTGCTGCACCCCTGTAGCTTCAGGAGTGCATTCAGGGGTAGCTGGCTGGACAGCAGTGGCTGGCATGGCTTCCTTAATGGAAGCCTTGGAGGCTTTATATGCCTCCTCTGCCAGTTCCACCGCTGCTTGCTCAGCTTGGATGGCACCGATGTTAGGGTCAGTGGACGGCTGAGGAGGGTAGACAGGCTCTCCCATGATGTTAACAGGAAAACCTGTTTTATCAGCCTCCCCCATTTCCACTTCCCCTTGTGCCACATCCCCCCTGACAGACAAATCCATGGGGTCCTGAATGGGGGTCATGCCTATATTCCCCCCCTCCAGTAGTGACTCGGCCTGGGGCTCTAACAAAGCGCGAGGTACGTCACTAGAGAGTGACACTGGAGGAGGAGACTGACTGGTGCCCTTGAAGCTCAGCACCTCAGGGACACTGACTACCCATTCAGCAGGGGCTTTGTTGGGACCCCCCCTCAAAGGCCAGAGGCAGAACCTGATCTTTCTTGTCTACCCCTGCCTCACTTGGGAGACCCTCTTGCCCCTGCTTTTCCTCCAGACCCTTTTCCACATTAACCCCTATAGGGTCTGGAGAGAGAGATGTGTGGTCTGGCACCGGCTGGCTGAGCTTAATAACCGGGCCAGACAATGTCACCGGATGAGGAGGAGATGTTTTGTTCCTCTTCTTGCTTTTAGAGGGAGGTGCTCCACTATAGAGCACTTCCCACTTATCAGCAACCTCCCTGTTGGTTTTATGTCATTAGGACAATTCCTACGTGTATGCCCCAACCCCTTGCAATGATAGCACTGCACCTCCGTAGTGCTGTAAAAAATCCTGTAGAGCACCCCCTCAAATGGAACCCCAAAAGACCCCTCAATGTTTTCTGCGCCCTGAGGCAGGCACATTTGTACCTGCCTCTTGAAAGAGAGCACATGACGAAGTGCTCTCTCTCTGCACCCCAGGGGAATTTTAATAAATGGTGTTTTTACTTCCCCTAGGGTTAGCAGGTGGGGGCGCAGGAGGGAGTCTGGTAGGAAGGGGGGCACATTAGAGAGTGTTACTTTTGTGCCCAACCCTTCCAGGGGTTCTATTGGGACATATAACCCCCCCACTGTGATGCCTCTCTGTACAAGAATGTGAGCAGCAGCCAGTGTACGGGTAAAGAAAACTGCTTTCCCGTACATTTTGCTGGCTGCTACTATAACAGAGGGGCTGATGACGTTAGCTGCAGCACACAGATAGATATCAATGCTGTAGACCCCAGACATCTGACATTTAACCCCATGCTTCCTAGTGATCTGCCCCTCAGCCCCAGCGGTGGTATTACTGGGGCCAGCAGAAACCACCTGTGACCAGGTATTAGCCACAGGGGTAGGTCTGCTGGCAGAACCACCAGGAGCTGGGGCTGCCTTATCTGCCTGGGGCCTATGCTGTGCAGTGCTGCAGCTAGGATTTTCAGGGGCCTTTATTCCCCCTTTTGACCCCTGAGGCTTCTTAGTGGTCTTATCCCTCATGTTTAGACCCTTTTTTTTAAAGTTTATTTGTTTTATTTATTTTTATTTTTTGTTTTGTGATTTTTTACTGTTTTTTTTTTTTTTTAAATCTAAAAGTGGGAAAAAGAAACAAAAAGACAAAACTAAGGGAGACAAAACTAAGGGAGAGAGAGAGGTGATGCTTGGCAGTGGAAGTGTTAATGGCCTGTTGCAAGGTGTCTAATTGCAACAACACAGAGAACACAGAGGCTTTTTAACCCCTCTGTGTCTCTGTGTCAGATGTTAAAAAAAAGCCTTTTCAACAAAAATTCTAATTGTTTTCCCCCCCACTGCTTACAAAGATGTTACTTGTCTTCTCTCCCCCAAAACATAAAACCCAACACCAAACAAACAAAACTTCAACAAAACCTAATAAACTTTTTAAAAGAAAAAAAGTCAAAGTAACAAAGCTCCTGGAGTGAAGGTGTAGTGCTAAGGGAGGGGTGTGGCAAAGTATCCAGGAGACAGCTCACTCTCCTGGGATAGAGAGTTGAGCCTGACCCCCAGAAAACTAAAACTTAAATTAAACTAAGAAAAAAAAAACACAAAAACTCCCAAAAATGAACAACACCGTGCACAAAGTGCTTATTAACAGAAAGGTGTTAAAATAAAACTTGTATTTGAGGGACTAAGACCCTAAAAAGCCTTTTGTTTGGAGCTCAAGCATGCACACAACATGCTCTCTTGCACAGTACTTGTAAGCAGGACACACACTATGGGTAGCGGTCAAGCAAATGAACTTTGATTGACAGTCAGGCAAATGCACTTAGATTTAAGAAAATAAAAGTTTGGGTTTTTTAAATGTGGACTGTTGGTACCCCAACTAGACTGGATTGGTTGAACTTGGCACAGTGTATTTTAAAATTATGAGAAAACATTTTCTGTAAACTAAATAAAAATCATATTAGGAGGTTGAAAGAAAAAGAAACCGGATGGGGGGATACCGAGCAGAGCACACCATCTACAGCCCACTGGGAGACAAACTCATCCATTCCCCCAGTAGACAAAGCCAGGTGGTACTCTGCCCGGATACGGGAGCGCACCAGCACCCGGAACATGGCCTCAGGTGACAAGGGAACCCCCCCTATCAAACACTGCTTCCTGGACTTATATATAGCCAACTTGGCTAATGCCAGGAGCAGGTTGACGAGGAGGTCCCTGGCCTTATTGCCTCGGGACACTGGGCGCCCAAAAATAAAAATGTGAGGGGAGAAATGCAGCCAGAACTGCAGGAGGAGGCCCCTCAAGAGTGACAAGAGGGGCTGCAGTCTGGCGCAACTAAAATAAATATGATACACGGACTCTCCCTTGCCACAGAATGGACAAGTGGAGGGAGAGTCCGTGAATTTAGCTAAGTACTCTCCCGTGCTCAGTGCACCATGGAGCACTCTCCAACTCAAGTCCCCGGTGGGTCGTGGAACTAAATCAGAATAAAGTTCCCTCCACCGGGGCCTCTTGCCCTCGTCAGCTGGTAGGACCCGCCTCCAGATGGTATCGGGACGGGTCAAGAGGGCAAGGAAGTGCACTGTATGGAGCACAAGAGAATATAAGCTCTTCCTCGGCATGCCGCGAAAGCATGCCGAGGGTATGTCCCTCAACCTCGAGAGGTTGGGAACAGGAGGAGCCTGAGGGGAAACACGGGGCTTGTGTCCAATGCAAACAGCCGGAGAAGGGGTGTTGAAAGGTGCATGTGGCACTCCGGCCTGCAAAGCCCCGCGAAGGAAGGTGCGCGAGTCGGGGGAGATGGCATCTCTAATCTCCTGGAGCAAGCGCCCTGAGACTTTGGGCGTCACATATCCCAAACGGAGCGCAAGCTCCTGGGGTGACACCCAATCAGAACGCCCGTATTCCAGGAGATCCCCGACTCGGGTCATCCGTGCGTGACTAAGGCGGCGGATGATACTGGGGGACTGTAACATTGGAGCCCCCACTGCTGCATTAAATAGCAGGGGCTCCGTGAATATTTCATCCCCCAAAGGCACGCCCTGCCTGGTCACGGAGACCATGCTCCAGGTCTTGAGGGTTTCCTGGTAGTATGCCGGCAACACAGAGAGGTCTCTCCCAAACCCCTCGGGCCTGATCAGAAATAATTGCCGCTCATACCCCAGGTTGCGCAACTGGCGATAAAAGCTGGATGCCAGTGCGCACCACTGCGGAGAGGGATCTGCATATAGGTATCTCTGCAGGTACTGAAGGCGGAAGGTGGACAACTGGGAGCACACACAAACTACTCCCTGTCCACCCTCCACCAAAGGCAGACTTGCCACCCCTGCAGAGACCCAATGCCTTCCCATCCAGAGGAAATCTAACAAATTCCTCTGGATATTGGTGACAAACTCGGGGGTCGGACTCAGACAAATCAGCCGGTGCCAGATCTGAGAAGCCACCAGCTGATTCACCACTAGAGTCCGCCCCCTAAGGGAAAGCATTTTTGCTAGACCCCTCCATCGTCCCAGACGAGAGAGGACACTGCCCTCTAACTCCCTCCAGTTGTCTGGGACGGAAGCGTCCGCAGCGGACAGGTAGACCCCCAGATATTTAATGACATCTGCCTCCCACGTGATGTCACGAAACGTGGGAGGCAAAGAGTCTACCTGTAAATTACCCTCTAAAAGGCCTTTGCATTTGGACCAGTTGATCTGAGCGGAGGAGGCAGCTGAATATACCTCCTGGCACTGTTTTGCCAGCTCAAGATCAACTGGATCCTGGGCCACGAGGAGCACATCGTCAGCATAAGCTGAAAGGACAATCCGCATGTCTGGATCTTTTAGCACCAGCCCTGTGAGCCTTTTCCTCAGTAGGCAGAGGAAAGGCTCAATGGCCAGTGCATATAACTGTCCAGACAAGGGACATCCTTGACGCACCCCTCGTCCAAATACCAAAGGTGCTGTTAGGGACCAATTGATTTTAAGTAAACACTCTGCAGAGGCGTACAGCGTTCTTATAAAGCCCACAAACTGTGGGCCAAAGCCGTACGCTTGCAGAGTGGCTATGAGGTAACCATGGTCCACCCTGTCAAACGCCTTCTCTTGATCTAAAGAGAGAAAGGCGAGTGACAGACCAGTCCTGCGAGAATAATGCAATAGATCCCGGACCAGAAAGATACTATCAAAGATAGTCCGGCCCGGGATCGCATAGGACTGGTCAGGGTGAACCAATTCTGCCAGCACAGACCCAAGTCTAAGCGAGATGGCTTTAGCTACAATCTTGTAGTCCGTGCTGAGCAGAGAGACCGGTCGCCAGTTCTTAATAAGCCGGAGATCCCCCTTTTTGGGCAGCAGGGCAAGTACTGCCCTGCGACAAGACAGGGGCATCTCCCCGGTCTCCAGGGCTTCCCCAAGGACCAGATGGAAATCAGGTCCCAGAGTCTCCCAGAAAAATTGGAAAAACTCTACAGTCAGTCCGTCCAGTCCTGGAGACTTCTCACAGGACATGGCACGGAGGGCTTCAGAGAGCTCTTGAAAAGATAGTGGTATATCAAGCCGCTCTCTTACACCCTCACTGACTGTGGGGAGCCCCTCCCATAGCACCCTGCAGGCGTCTGGAGAAATGGGATCCGGAGAGTAAAGATCTTTATAAAAGTTCCGGGCTCTATCCCGGATACTCTCCGGATCTGTAAGGGGGTCACCGTCTTCATCTAGAAGACAGGTGATGTGCCTACTGTTACCCCCCTTTTTCTCCAGTGAGTAGAAGAGGCGCGAGCCGCGGTCTAGATCTTTGAGAAAACCTAAGCGGCTGCGCACGTATGCCCCCTTGGCCTGGTGTCGTTCCAGGTCACAGAGGACACCCTTCCTCTCTACATACTCGCTCTGCAGGGATTGGTCCCTACAAGTGAACAGCCTCTGCTCCAGATGGAGTACCTCCCCCCGGAGTGACTCTAACTCAGCTTCGCGCTGCCCACTCGCACCCTTGGTATATTCCTGACACAGAAGTCGCTAATGAACCTTGCCCACGTCCCACCACAGTTTTAAAGTGGCAAAGTCCCCCTTGCAACCCCTCCAGTCCATCCAAAACTCCCGGATCAATGTCACGAGCCCCTGGTCCTTCAACAAAGCATTGTTGAAGTGCCAATAGGCGGCTCGTGGCGCTGTTGGCGTTAGCGCCACCGTCACAGACACACAGTTGTGGTCTGTGAACGGAGCCAGCCTAATGGCACAAGAACCGACTCGTGACATATAGTGACTAGATATATATAGTCTGTCGATCCGGGAGTGGGACACCAGACCGGCTCTCACCCTGACGTAGGTGAAACCGTCTGATGCCCCTGGGTTCTGCTCTCGCCAGATGTCCTCCAGGGAGAAGCGGGTGATGATCTCCTGCAGCGCTGACGCAGAAGGCGGGTACGGCTCTGGACTATTCCGGTCCAGAGCGTCGAGGGTGCAATTGAAATCACCCCCGAGTACCAAACACTCATCTGCGTCAACCGTCTCCAAAAACTGGGACAGTCTGGCGAGGAACCTCGCTCTCTCGGGCCCTCCAGCAGGGGCATATATATTAACTAGGTTAATAATGCTACCCTGCTCTCGGACCCGGAGGTGGATTAGACGGCCTGGGATAACGGCTTTCACAAGCAGCAGCTCTGGCTGAAAAGACTCTGAGAACAGGGTCACCACTCCACATGACGCCGATGTGAAGTGGCTGAAGAAGACCCTGCCTCTCCATTCTAGTTGCCACGAGGCCTCAGCCTCTGGAGTGGTGTGAGTTTCCTGCAGGAAGCTCACAGAGTACCCTCCCTGATATAAATAGGAGAGTACCTGGAACCTGCGGAAACTGTCTTGACAGCCATTGGTATTTAGCGTGCTGATGTGCAAAGCCATTACTGCGTGTCAGGAATTGTGCGTTCCTCAGACCCTTGAGACTGCTGATAGGACACGCACATTTTATAGAATTTCCGGACGCGGAGATGCTCCGCAGTCCCAGAATTCTTGGCCCTAGTGCTGACCACTAGATATTGCTGGAGAGAGTGGAGAATAAACGACATATTCTTCCACCTCTCCAAGGCCAGCCGCACCTTCCTTTTCTTTTGTCCATGAAGGGTGCTCTCAAGGAATAGATCTATTTCCTTGACAGGGATCACCCACCCAGAATCTGATGTTCCTTCTAGTGGGTCACCCCTGGGCTCCTCTTGGCTGAGGGCTTTTACTCCATCCTCCCCGGCTGGAGTCAGTTTCCTCAGCTTTATTCTCAGGGACCCCCTCTTAGATGATACAGAAGGAGTCCCTTTAGCACCCTTCAAGGTAAATAATGGACCCTTGGATTGCTGCTGCACCCCTGTAGCTTCAGGAGTGCATTCAGGGGTAGCTGGCTGGACAGCAGTGGCTGGCATGGCTTCCTTAATGGAAGCCTTGGAGGCTTTATATGCCTCCTCTGCCAGTTCCACCGCTGCTTGCTCAGCTTGGATGGCACCGATGTTAGGGTCAGTGGACGGCTGAGGAGGGTAGACAGGCTCTCCCATGATGTTAACAGGAAAACCTGTTTTATCACCCTCCCCCATTTCCACTTCCCCTTGTGCCACATCCCCCCTGACAGACAAATCCATGGGGTCCTGAATGGGGGTCATGCCTATATTCCCCCCCTCCAGTAGTGACTCGGCCTGGTGCTCTAACAAAGCCCGAGGTACGTCACTAGAGAGTGACACTGGAGGAGGAGACTGACTGGTGCCCTTGAAGCTCAGCACCTCAGGGACACTGACTACCCATTCAGCAGGGGCTTTGTTGGGACCCCCCTCAAAGGCCAGAGGCAGAACCTGATCTTTCTTGTCTACCCCTGCCTCACTTGGGAGACCCTCTTGCCCCTGCTTTTCCTCCAGACCCTTTTCCACATTAACCCCTATAGTGTCTGGAGAGAGAGATGTGTGGTCTGGCACCGGCTGGCTGAGCTTAATAACCGGGCCAGACAATGTCACCGGATGAGGAGGAGATGTTTTGTTCCTCTTCTTGCTTTTAGAGGGAGGTGCTCCACTATAGAGCACTTCCCACTTATCAGCAACCTCCCTGTTGGTTTTATGTCATTAGGACAATTCCTACGTGTATGCCCCAACCCCTTGCAATGATAGCACTGCACCTCCGTAGTGCTGTAAAAAATCCTGTAGAGCACCCCCTCAAATGGAACCCCAAAAGACCCCTCAATGTTTTCTGCGCCCTGAGGCAGGCACATTTGTACCTGCCTCTTGAAAGGGAGCACATGACGAAGTGCTCTCTCTCTCTGCACCCCAGGGGAATTTTAATAAATGGTGTTTTTACTTCCCCTAGGGTTAGCAGGTGGGGGCGCAGGAGGGAGTCTGGTAGGAAGGGGGGCACATTAGAGAGTGTTACTTTTGTGCCCAACCCTTCCAGGGGTTCTATTGGGACATATAACCCCCCCCACTGTGATGCCTCTCTGTACAAGAATGTGAGCAGCAGCCAGTGTACGGGTAAAGAAAACTGCTTTCCCGTACATTTTGCTGGCTGCTACTATAACAGAGGGGCTGATGACGTTAGCTGCAGCACACAGATAGATATCAATGCTGTAGACCCCAGACATCTGACATTTAACCCCATGCTTCCTAGTGATCTGCCCCTCAGCCCCAGCGGTGGTATTACTGGGGCCAGCAGAAACCACCTGTGACCAGGTATTAGCCACAGGGGTAGGTCTGCTGGCAGAACCACCAGGAGCTGGGGCTGCCTTATCTGCCTGGGGCCTATGCTGTGCAGTGCTGCAGCTAGGATTTTCAGGGGCCATTATTCCCCCTTTTGACCCCTGAGGCTTCTTAGTGGTCTTATCCCTCATGTTTAGACCCTTTTTTTTTAAAGTTTATTTGTTTTATTTATTTTTATTTTTTGTTTTGTGATTTTTTTTTTTTTTTTTTTTTTAAATCTAAAAGTGGGAAAAAGAAACAAAAAGACAAAACTAAGGGAGACAAAACTAAGGGAGAGAGAGAGGTGATGCTTGGCAGTGGAAGTGTTAATGGCCTGTTGCAAGGTGTCTAATTGCAACAACACAGAGAACACAGAGGCTTTTTAACCCCTCTGTGTCTCTGTGTCAGATGTTAAAAAAAAAGCCTTTTCAACAAAAATTCTAATTGTTTTCCCCCCCACTGCCTACAAAGATGTTACTTGTCTTCTCTCCCCCAAAACATAAAACCCAACACCAAACAAACAAAACTTCAACAAAACCTAATAAACTTTTTAAAAGAAAAAAAGTCAAAGTAACAAAGCTCCTGGAGTGAAGGTGTAGTGCTAAGGGAGGGGTGTGGCAAAGTATCCAGGAGACAGCTCACTCTCCTGGGATAGAGAGTTGAGCCTGACCCCCAGAAAACTAAAACTTAAATTAAACTAAGAAAAAAAAAACACAAAAACTCCCAAAAATGAACAACACCGTGCACAAAGTGCTTATTAACAGAAAGGTGTTAAAATAAAACTTGTATTTGAGGGACTAAGACCCTAAAAAGCCTTTTGTTTGGAGCTCAAGCATGCACACAACATGCTCTCTTGCACAGTACTTGTAAGCAGGACACACACTATGGGTAGCGGTCAAGCAAATGAACTTTGATTGACAGTCAGGCAAATGCACTTAGATTTAAGAAAATAAAAGTTTGGGTTTTTTAAATGTGGACTGTTGGTACCCCAACTAGACTGGATTGGTTGAACTTGGCACAGTGTATTTTAAAATTATGAGAAAACATTTTCTGTAAACTAAATAAAAATCATATTAGGGGGTTGAAAGAAAAAGAAACCGGATGGGGGGATACCGAGCAGAGCACACCATCTACAGCCCACTGGGAGACAAACTCATCCATTCCCCCAGTAGACAAAGCCAGGTGGTACTCTGCCCGGATACGGGAGCGCACCAGCACCCGGAACATGGCCTCAGGTGACAAGGGAACCCCCCCTATCAAACACTGCTTCCTGGACTTATATATAGCCAACTTGGCTAATGCCAGGAGCAGGTTGACGAGAAGGTCCCTGGCCTTATTGCCTCGGGACACTGGGCGCCCAAAAATAAAAATGTGAGGGGAGAAATGCAGCCAGAACTGCAGGAGGAGGCCCCTCAAGAGTGACAAGAGGGGCTGCAGTCTGGGGCAACTAAAATAAATATGATACACGGACTCTCCCTTGCCACAGAATGGACAAGTGGAGGGAGAGTCCGTGAATTTAGCTAAGTACTCTCCCGTGCTCAGTGCACCATGGAGCACTCTCCAACTCAAGTCCCCGGTGGGTCGTGGAACTAAATCAGAATAAAGTTCCCTCCACCGGGGCCTCTTGCCCTCGTCAGCTGGTAGGACCCGCCTCCAGATGGTATCGGGACGGGTCAAGAGGGCAAGGAAGTGCACTGTATGGAGCACGAGAGAATATAAGCTCTTCCTCGGCATGCCGCGAAAGCATGCCGAGGGTATGTCCCTCAACCTCGAGAGGTTGGGAACAGGAGGAGCCTGAGGGGAAACACGGGGCTTGTGTCCAATGCAAACAGCCGGAGAAGGGGTGTTGAAAGGTGCATGTGGCACTCCGGCCTGCAAAGCCCCGCGAAGGAAGGTGCGTGAGTCGGGGGAGATGGCATCTCTAATCTCCTGGAGCAAGCGCCCTGAGACTTTGGGCGTCACATATCCCAAACGGAGCGCAAGCTCCTGGGGTGACACCCAATCAGAACGCCCGTATTCCAGGAGATCCCCGACTCGGGTCATCCGTGCGTGACTAAGGCGGCGGATGATACTGGGGGACTGTAACATTGGAGCCCCCACTGCTGCATTAAATAGCAGGGGCTCCGTGAATATTTCATCCCCCAAAGGCACGCCCTGCCTGGTCACGGAGACCATGCTCCAGGCCTTGAGGGTTTCCTGGTAGTATGCCGGCAACACAGAGAGGTCTCTCCCAAACCCCTCGGGCCTGATCAGAAATAATTGCCGCTCATACCCCAGGTTGCGCAACTGGCGATAAAAGCTGGATGCCAGTGCGCACCACTGCGGAGAGGGATCTGCATATAGGTATCTCTGCAGGTACTGAAGGCGGAAGGTGGACAACTGGGAGCACACACAAACTACTCCCTGTCCACCCTCCACCAAAGGCAGACTTGCCACCCCTGCAGAGACCCAATGCCTTCCCATCCAGAGGAAATCTAACAAATTCCTCTGGATATTGGTGACAAACTCGGGGGTCGGACTCAGACAAATCAGCCGGTGCCAGATCTGAGAAGCCACCAGCTGATTCACCACTAGAGTCCGCCCCCTAAGGGAAAGCATTTTTGCTAGACCCCTCCATCGTCCCAGACGAGAGAGGACACTGCCCTCTAACTCCCTCCAGTTGTCTGGGACGGAAGCGTCCGCAGCGGACAGGTAGACCCCCAGATATTTAATGACATCTGCCTCCCACGTGATGTCACGAAACGTGGGAGGCAAAGAGTCTACCTGTAAATTACCCTCTAAAAGGCCTTTGCATTTGGACCAGTTGATCTGAGCGGAGGAGGCAGCTGAATATACCTCCTGGCACTGTTTTGCCAGCTCAAGATCAACTGGATCCTGGGCCACGAGGAGCACAACGTCAGCATAAGCTGAAAGGACAATCCGCATGTCTGGATCTTTTAGCACCAGCCCTGTGAGCCTTTTCCTCAGTAGGCAGAGGAAAGGCTCAATGGCCAGTGCATATAACTGTCCAGACAAGGGACATCCTTGACGCACCCCTCGTCCAAATACCAAAGGTGCTGTTAGGGACCAATTGATTTTAAGTAAACACTCTGCAGAGGCGTACAGCGTTCTTATAAAGCCCACAAACTGTGGGCCAAAGCCGTACGCTTGCAGAGTGGCTATGAGGTAACCATGGTCCACCCTGTCAAACGCCTTCTCTTGATCTAAAGAGAGAAAGGCGAGTGACAGACCAGTCCTGCGAGAATAATGCAATAGATCCCGGACCAGAAAGATACTATCAAAGATAGTCCGGCCCGGGATCGCATAGGACTGGTCAGGGTGAACCAATTCTGCCAGCACAGACCCAAGTCTAAGCGAGATGGCTTTAGCTACAATCTTGTAGTCCGTGCTGAGCAGAGAGACCGGTCGCCAGTTCTTAATAAGCCGGAGATCCCCCTTTTTGGGCAGCAGGGCAAGTACTGCCCTGCGACAAGACAGGGGCATCTCCCCGGTCTCCAGGGCTTCCCCAAGGACCAGATGGAAATCAGGTCCCAGAGTCTCCCAGAAAAATTGGAAAAACTCTACAGTCAGTCCGTCCAGTCCTGGAGACTTCTCACAGGACATGGCACGGAGGGCTTCAGAGAGCTCTTGAAAAGATAGTGGTATATCAAGCCGCTCTCTTACACCCTCACTGACTGTGGGGAGCCCCTCCCATAGCACCCTGCAGGCGTCTGGAGAAATGGGATCCGGAGAGTAAAGATCTTTATAAAAGTTCCGGGCTCTATCCCGGATACTCTCCGGATCTGTAAGGGGGTCACCGTCTTCATCTAGAAGACAGGTGATGTGCCTACTGTTACCCCCCTTTTTCTCCAGTGAGTAGAAGAGGCGCGAGCCGCGGTCTAGATCTTTGAGAAAACCTAAGCGGCTGCGCACGTATGCCCCCTTGGCCTGGTGTCGTTCCAGGTCACAGAGGACACCCTTCCTCTCTACATACTCGCTCTGCAGGGATTGGTCCCTACAAGTGAACAGCCTCTGCTCCAGATGGAGTACCTCCCCCCGGAGTGACTCTAACTCAGCTTCGCGCTGCCCACTCGCACCCTTGGTATATTCCTGACACAGAAGTCGCTAATGAACCTTGCCCACGTCCCACCACAGTTTTAAAGTGGCAAAGTCCCCCTTGCAACCCCTCCAGTCCGTCCAAAACTCCCGGATCAATGTCACGAGCCCCTGGTCCTTCAACAAAGCATTGTTGAAGTGCCAATAGGCGGCTCGTGGCGCTGTTGGCGTTAGCGCCACCGTCACAGACACACAGTTGTGGTCTGTGAACGGAGCCAGCCTAATGGCACAAGAACCGACTCGTGACATATAGTGACTAGATATATATAGTCTGTCGATCCGGGAGTGGGACACCAGACCGGCTCTCACCCTGACGTAGGTGAAACCGTCTGATGCCCCTGGGTTCTGCTCTCGCCAGATGTCCTCCAGGGAGAAGCGGGTGATGATCTCCTGCAGCGCTGACGCAGAAGGCGGGTACGGCTCTGGACTATTCCGGTCCAGAGCGTCGAGGGTGCAATTGAAATCACCCCCGAGTACCAAACACTCATCTGCGTCAACCGTCTCCAAAAACTGGGACAGTCTGGCGAGGAACCTCGCTCTCTCGGGCCCTCCAGCAGGGGCATATATATTAACTAGGTTAATAATGCTACCCTGCTCTCGGACCCGGAGGTGGATTAGACGGCCTGGGATAACGGCTTTCACAAGCAGCAGCTCTGGCTGAAAAGACTCTGAGAACAGGGTCACCACTCCACATGACGCCGATGTGAAGTGGCTGAAGAAGACCCTGCCTCTCCATTCCAGTTGCCACGAGGCCTCAGCCTCTGGAGTGGTGTGAGTTTCCTGCAGGAAGCTCACAGAGTACCCTCCCTGATATAAATAGGAGAGTACCTGGAACCTGCGGAAACTGTCTTGACAGCCATTGGTATTTAGCGTGCTGATGTGCAAAGCCATTACTGCGTGTCAGGAATTGTGCGTTCCTCAGACCCTTGAGACTGCTGATAGGACACGCACATTTTATAGAATTTCCGGACGCGGAGATGCTCCGCAGTCCCAGAATTCTTGGCCCTAGTGCTGACCACTAGATATTGCTGGAGAGAGTGGAGAATAAACGACATATTCTTCCACCTCTCCAAGGCCAGCCGCACCTTCCTTTTCTTTTGTCCATGAAGGGTGCTCTCAAGGAATAGATCTATTTCCTTGACAGGGATCACCCACCCAGAATCTGATGTTCCTTCTAGTGGGTCACCCCTGGGCTCCTCTTGGCTGAGGGCTTTTACTCCATCCTCCCCGGCTGGAGTCAGTTTCCTCAGCTTTATTCTCAGGGACCCCCTCTTAGATGATACAGAAGGAGTCCCTTTAGCACCCTTCAAGGTAAATAATGGACCCTTGGATTGCTGCTGCACCCCTGTAGCTTCAGGAGTGCATTCAGGGGTAGCTGGCTGGACAGCAGTGGCTGGCATGGCTTCCTTAATGGAAGCCTTGGAGGCTTTATATGCCTCCTCTGCCAGTTCCACCGCTGCTTGCTCAGCTTGGATGGCACCGATGTTAGGGTCAGTGGACGGCTGAGGAGGGTAGACAGGCTCTCCCATGATGTTAACAGGAAAACCTGTTTTATCACCCTCCCCCATTTCCACTTCCCCTTGTGCCACATCCCCCCTGACAGACAAATCCATGGGGTCCTGAATGGGGGTCATGCCTATATTCCCCCCCTCCAGTAGTGACTCGGCCTGGGGCTCTAACAAAGCCCGAGGTACGTCACTAGAGAGTGACACTGGAGGAGGAGACTGACTGGTGCCCTTGAAGCTCAGCACCTCAGGGACACTGACTACCCATTCAGCAGGGGCTTTGTTGGGACCCCCCTCAAAGGCCAGAGGCAGAACCTGATCTTTCTTGTCTACCCCTGCCTCACTTGGGAGACCCTCTTGCCCCTGCTTTTCCTCCAGACCCTTTTCCACATTAACCCCTATAGTGTCTGGAGAGAGAGATGTGTGGTCTGGCACCGGCTGGCTGAGCTTAATAACCGGGCCAGACAATGTCACCGGATGAGGAGGAGATGTTTTGTTCCTCTTCTTGCTTTTAGAGGGAGGTGCTCCACTATAGAGCACTTCCCACTTATCAGCAACCTCCCTGTTGGTTTTATGTCATTAGGACAATTCCTACGTGTATGCCCCAACCCCTTGCAATGATAGCACTGCACCTCCGTAGTGCTGTAAAAAATCCTGTAGAGCACCCCCTCAAATGGAACCCCAAAAGACCCCTCAATGTTTTCTGCGCCCTGAGGCAGGCACATTTGTACCTGCCTCTTGAAAGAGAGCACATGACGAAGTGCTCTCTCTCTGCACCCCAGGGGAATTTTAATAAATGGTGTTTTTACTTCCCCTAGGGTTAGCAGGTGGGGGCGCAGGAGGGAGTCTGGTAGGAAGGGGGGCACATTAGAGAGTGTTACTTTTGTGCCCAACCCTTCCAGGGGTTCTATTGGGACATATAACCCCCCCACTGTGATGCCTCTCTGTACAAGAATGTGAGCAGCAGCCAGTGTACGGGTAAAGAAAACTGCTTTCCCGTACATTTTGCTGGCTGCTACTATAACAGAGGGGCTGATGACGTTAGCTGCAGCACACAGATAGATATCAATGCTGTAGACCCCAGACATCTGACATTTAACCCCATGCTTCCTAGTGATCTGCCCCTCAGCCCCAGCGGTGGTATTACTGGGGCCAGCAGAAACCACCTGTGACCAGGTATTAGCCACAGGGGTAGGTCTGCTGGCAGAACCACCAGGAGCTGGGGCTGCCTTATCTGCCTGGGGCCTATGCTGTGCAGTGCTGCAGCTAGGATTTTCAGGGGCCATTATTCCCCCTTTTGACCCCTGAGGCTTCTTAGTGGTCTTATCCCTCATGTTTAGACCCTTTTTTTTTAAAGTTTATTTGTTTTATTTATTTTTATTTTTTGTTTTGTGATTTTTTACTGTTTTTTTTTTTTTTTTAAATATAAAAGTGGGAAAAAGAAACAAAAAGACAAAACTAAGGGAGACAAAACTAAGGGAGAGAGAGAGGTGATGCTTGGCAGTGGAAGTGTTAATGGCCTGTTGCAAGGTGTCTAATTGCAACAACACAGAGAACACAGAGGCTTTTTAACCCCTCTGTGTCTCTGTGTCAGATGTTAAAAAAAAAGCCTTTTCAACAAAAATTCTAATTGTTTTCCCCCCCACTGCTTACAAAGATGTTACTTGTCTTCTCTCCCCCAAAACATAAAACCCAACACCAAACAAACAAAACTTCAACAAAACCTAATAAACTTTTTAAAAGAAAAAAAGTCAAAGTAACAAAGCTCCTGGAGTGAAGGTGTAGTGCTAAGGGAGGGGTGTGGCAAAGTATCCAGGAGACAGCTCACTCTCCTGGGATAGAGAGTTGAGCCTGACCCCCAGAAAACTAAAACTTAAATTAAACTAAGAAAAAAAAAAAAAAAAAACTCCCAAAAATGAACAACACTGTGCACAAAGTGCTTATTAACAGAAAGGTGTTAAAATAAAACTTGTATTTGAGGGACTAAGACCCTAAAAAGCCTTTTGTTTGGAGCTCAAGCATGCACACAACATGCTCTCTTGCACAGTACTTGTAAGCAGGACACACACTATGGGTAGCGGTCAAGCAAATGAACTTTGATTGACAGTCAGGCAAATGCACTTAGATTTAAGAAAATAAAAGTTTGGGTTTTTTAAATGTGGACTGTTGGTACCCCAACTAGACTGGATGGTTGAACTTGGCACAGTGTATTTTAAAATTATGAGAAAACATTTTCTGTAAACTAAATAAAAATCATATTAGGAGGTTGAAAGAAAAAGAAACCGGATGGGGGGATACCGAGCAGAGCACACCATCTACAGCCCACTGGGAGACAAACTCATCCATTCCCCCAGTAGACAAAGCCAGGTGGTACTCTGCCCGGATACGGGAGCGCACCAGCACCCGGAACATGGCCTCAGGTGACAAGGGAACCCCCCCTATCAAACACTGCTTCCTGGACTTATATATAGCCAACTTGGCTAATGCCAGGAGCAGGTTGACGAGGAGGTCCCTGGCCTTATTGCCTCGGGACACTGGGCGCCCAAAAATAAAAATGTGAGGGGAAAAATGCAGCCAGAACTGCAGGAGGAGGCCCCTCAAGAGTGACAAGAGGGGCTGCAGTCTGGCGCAACTAAAATAAATATGATACACGGACTCTCCCTTGCCACAGAATGGACAAGTGGAGGGAGAGTCCGTGAATTTAGCTAAGTACTCTCCCGTGCTCAGTGCACCATGGAGCACTCTCCAACTCAAGTCCCCGGTGGGTCGTGGAACTAAATCAGAATAAAGTTCCCTCCACCGGGGCCTCTTGCCCTCGTCAGCTGGTAGGACCCGCCTCCAGATGGTATCGGGACGGGTCAAGAGGGCAAGGAAGTGCACTGTATGGAGCACGAGAGAATATAAGCTCTTCCTCGGCATGCCGCGAAAGCATGCCGAGGGTATGTCCCTCAACCTCGAGAGGTTGGGAACAGGAGGAGCCTGAGGGGAAACACGGGGCTTGTGTCCAATGCAAACAGCCGGAGAAGGGGTGTTGAAAGGTGCATGTGGCACTCCGGCCTGCAAAGCCCCGCGAAGGAAGGTGCGCGAGTCGGGGGAGATGGCATCTCTAATCTCCTGGAGCAAGCGCCCTGAGACTTTGGGCGTCACATATCCCAAACGGAGCGCAAGCTCCTGGGGTGACACCCAATCAGAACGCCCGTATTCCAGGAGATCCCCGACTCGGGTCATCCGTGCGTGACTAAGGCGGCGGATGATACTGGGGGACTGTAACATTGGAGCCCCCACTGCTGCATTAAATAGCAGGGGCTCCGTGAATATTTCATCCCCCAAAGGCACGCCCTGCCTGGTCACGGAGACCATGCTCCAGGCCTTGAGGGTTTCCTGGTAGTATGCCGGCAACACAGAGAGGTCTCTCCCAAACCCCTCGGGCCTGATCAGAAATAATTGCCGGTCATACCCCAGGTTGCGCAACTGGCGATAAAAGCTGGATGCCAGTGCGCACCACTGTGGAGAGGGATCTGCATATAGGTATCTCTGCAGGTACTGAAGGCGGAAGGTGGACAACTGGGAGCACACACAAACTACTCCCTGTCCACCCTCCACCAAAGGCAGACTTGCCACCCCTGCAGAGACCCAATGCCTTCCCATCCAGAGGAAATCTAACAAATTCCTCTGGATATTGGTGACAAACTCGGGGGTCGGACTCAGACAAATCAGCCGGTGCCAGATCTGAGAAGCCACCAGCTGATTCACCACTAGAGTCCGCCCCCTAAGGGAAAGCATTTTTGCTAGACCCCTCCATCGTCCCAGACGAGAGAGGACACTGCCCTCTAACTCCCTCCAGTTGTCTGGGACGGAAGCGTCCGCAGCGGACAGGTAGACCCCCAGATATTTAATGACATCTGCCTCCCACGTGATGTCACGAAACGTGGGAGGCAAAGAGTCTACCTGTAAATTACCCTCTAAAAGGCCTGTGCATTTGGACCAGTTGATCTGAGCGGAGGAGGCAGCTGAATATACCTCCTGGCACTGTTTTGCCAGCTCAAGATCAACTGGATCCTGGGCCACGAGGAGCACATCGTCAGCATAAGCTGAAAGGACAATCCGCATGTCTGGATCTTTTAGCACCAGCCCTGTGAGCCTTTTCCTCAGTAGGCAGAGGAAAGGCTCAATGGCCAGTGCATATAACTGTCCAGACAAGGGACATCCTTGACGCACCCCTCGTCCAAATACCAAAGGTGCTGTTAGGGACCAATTGATTTTAAGTAAACACTCTGCAGAGGCGTACAGCGTTCTTATAAAGCCCACAAACTGTGGGCCAAAGCCGTACGCTTGCAGAGTGGCTATGAGGTAACCATGGTCCACCCTGTCAAACGCCTTCTCTTGATCTAAAGAGAGAAAGGCGAGTGACAGACCAGTCCTGCGAGAATAATGCAATAGATCCCGGACCAGAAAGATACTATCAAAGATAGTCCGGCCCGGGATCGCATAGGACTGGTCAGGGTGAACCAATTCTGCCAGCACAGACCCAAGTCTAAGCGAGATGGCTTTAGCTACAATCTTGTAGTCCGTGCTGAGCAGAGAGACCGGTCGCCAGTTCTTAATAAGCCGGAGATCCCCCTTTTTGGGCAGCAGGGCAAGTACTGCCCTGCGACAAGACAGGGGCATCTCCCCGGTCTCCAGGGCTTCCCCAAGGACCAGATGGAAATCAGGTCCCAGAGTCTCCCAGAAAAATTGGAAAAACTCTACAGTCAGTCCGTCCAGTCCTGGAGACTTCTCACAGGACATGGCACGGAGGGCTTCAGAGAGCTCTTGAAAAGATAGTGGTATATCAAGCCGCTCTCTTACACCCTCACTGACTGTGGGGAGCCCCTCCCATAGCACCCTGCAGGCGTCTGGAGAAATGGGATCCGGAGAGTAAAGATCTTTATAAAAGTTCCGGGCTCTATCCCGGATACTCTCCGGATCTGTAAGGGGGGCACCGTCTTCATCTAGAAGACAGGTGATGTGCCTACTGTTACCCCCCTTTTTCTCCAGTGAGTAGAAGAGGCGCGAGCCGCGGTCTAGATCTTTGAGAAAACCTAAGCGGCTGCGCACGTATGCCCCCTTGGCCTGGTGTCGTTCCAGGTCACAGAGGACACCCTTCCTCTCTACATACTCGCTCTGCAGGGATTGGTCCCTACAAGTGAACAGCCTCTGCTCCAGATGGAGTACCTCCCCCCGGAGTGACTCTAACTCAGCTTCGCGCTGCCCACTCGCACCCTTGGTATATTCCTGACACAGAAGTCGCTAATGAACCTTGCCCACGTCCCACCACAGTTTTAAAGTGGCAAAGTCCCCCTTGCAACCCCTCCAGTCCGTCCAAAACTCCCGGATCAATGTCACGAGCCCCTGGTCCTTCAACAAAGCATTGTTGAAGTGCCAATAGGCGGCTCGTGGCGCTGTTGGCGTTAGCGCCACCGTCACAGACACACAGTTGTGGTCTGTGAACGGAGCCAGCCTAATGGCACAAGAACCGACTCGTGACATATAGTGACTAGATATATATAGTCTGTCGATCCGGGAGTGGGACACCAGACCGGCTCTCACCCTGACGTAGGTGAAACCGTCTGATGCCCCTGGGTTCTGCTCTCGCCAGATGTCCTCCAGGGAGAAGCGGGTGATGATCTCCTGCAGCGCTGACGCAGAAGGCGGGTACGGCTCTGGACTATTCCGGTCCAGAGCGTCGAGGGTGCAATTGAAATCACCCCCGAGTACCAAACACTCATCTGCGTCAACCGTCTCCAAAAACTGGGACAGTCTGGCGAGGAACCTCGCTCTCTCGGGCCCTCCAGCAGGGGCATATATATTAACTAGGTTAATAATGCTACCCTGCTCTCGGACCCGGAGGTGGATTAGACGGCCTGGGATAACGGCTTTCACAAGCAGCAGCTCTGGCTGAAAAGACTCTGAGAACAGGGTCACCACTCCACATGACGCCGATGTGAAGTGGCTGAAGAAGACCCTGCCTCTCCATTCCAGTTGCCACGAGGCCTCAGCCTCTGGAGTGGTGTGAGTTTCCTGCAGGAAGCTCACAGAGTACCCTCCCTGATATAAATAGGAGAGTACCTGGAACCTGCGGAAACTGTCTTGACAGCCATTGGTATTTAGCGTGCTGATGTGCAAAGCCATTACTGCGTGTCAGGAATTGTGCGTTCCTCAGACCCTTGAGACTGCTGATAGGACACGCACATTTTATAGAATTTCCGGACGCGGAGATGCTCCGCAGTCCCAGAATTCTTGGCCCTAGTGCTGACCACTAGATATTGCTGGAGAGAGTGGAGAATAAACGACATATTCTTCCACCTCTCCAAGGCCAGCCGCACCTTCCTTTTCTTTTGTCCATGAAGGGTGCTCTCAAGGAATAGATCTAGTTCCTTGACAGGGATCACCCACCCAGAATCTGATGTTCCTTCTAGTGGGTCACCCCTGGGCTCCTCTTGGCTGAGGGCTTTTACTCCATCCTCCCCGGCTGGAGTCAGTTTCCTCAGCTTTATTCTCAGGGACCCCCTCTTAGATGATACAGAAGGAGTCCCTTTAGCACCCTTCAAGGTAAATAATGGACCCTTGGATTGCTGCTGCACCCCTGTAGCTTCAGGAGTGCATTCAGGGGTAGCTGGCTGGACAGCAGTGGCTGGCATGGCTTCCTTAATGGAAGCCTTGGAGGCTTTATATGCCTCCTCTGCCAGTTCCACCGCTGCTTGCTCAGCTTGGATGGCACCGATGTTAAGGTCAGTGGACGGCTGAGGAGGGTAGACAGGCTCTCCCATGATGTTAACAGGAAAACCTGTTTTATCACCCTCCCCCATTTCCACTTCCCCTTGTGCCACATCCCCCCTGACAGACAAATCCATGGGGTCCTGAATGGGGGTCATGCCTATATTCCCCCCCTCCAGTAGTGACTCGGCCTGGGGCTCTAACAAAGCCCGAGGTACGTCACTAGAGAGTGACACTGGAGGAGGAGACTGACTGGTGCCCTTGAAGCTCAGCACCTCAGGGACACTGACTACCCATTCAGCAGGGGCTTTGTTGGGACCCCCCTCAAAGGCCAGAGGCAGAACCTGATCTTTCTTGTCTACCCCTGCCTCACTTGGGAGACCCTCTTGCCCCTGATTTTCCTCCAGACCCTTTTCCACATTAACCCCTATAGTGTCTGGAGAGAGAGATGTGTGGTCTGGCACCGGCTGGCTGAGCTTAATAACCGGGCCAGACAATGTCACCGGATGAGGAGGAGATGTTTTGTTCCTCTTCTTGCTTTTAGAGGGAGGTGCTCCACTATAGAGCACTTCCCACTTATCAGCAACCTCCCTGTTGGTTTTATGCTTCCTCTTCCTGGGGACGTCACTCCTGGAAGAGGAGCTGCCACTAGCTGCCTCCCCTGCAGAGGGCTTATTATCCCTCTGCTTACACTGTGCCCCCACACTAACTGATGTAATTATGGTGGGGGCAGATTGGGACTTGGGAGATGCAGCTGTGACACTGGGAGGACCGGTGACATTCTTCCCCTTTTTCCCCGTGTCTGCAGTCTTGCTGGAGACCACAGACACAGATGGCTTTTTTGGGGAAGAAGGGGGTTTGGAGGCCGTGGTGGTGGCTTGAGGAACGGCCTCCTTGCCTGAGCTCTGTGGGGGGGCTATGACCCTTGAGGTCCCCGCTGTTATGGGCTCAGCGGGGATGGGTGCCGTACTGACGGAGGTGCCATTTGCTGGGGCTGGGGCATGATGCTTTACATTAGGACAATTCCCTAGGGTTAGCAGGTGGGGGCGCAGGAGGGAGTCTGGTAGGAAGGGGGGCACATTAGAGAGTATTACTTTTGTGCCCAACCCTTCCAGGGGTTCTATTGGGACATATAATCCCCCCACTGTGATGCCTCTCTGTACAAGAATGTGAGCAGCAGCCAGCGTACGGGTAAAGAAAACTGCTTTCCCGTACATTTTGCTGGCTGCTACTATAACAGAGGGGCTGATGACGTTAGCTGCAGCACGCAGATAGATATCAATGCTGTAGACCCCAGACATCTGACATTTAACCCCATGCTTCCTAGTGATCTGCCCCTCAGCCCCAGTGGTGGTATTACTGGGGCCAGCAGAAACCACCTGTGACCAGGTATTAGCCACAGGGGTAGGTCTGCTGGCAGAACCACCAGGAGCTGGGGCTGCCTTATCTGCCTGGGGCCTATGCTGTGCAGTGCTGCAGCTAGGATTTTCAGGGGCCATTATTCCCCCTTTTGACCCCTGAGGCTTCTTATTGGTCTTATCCCTCATGTTTAGACCCTTTTTTTTTAGTTTATTTGTTTTAATTATTTTTATTTTTTGTTTTATGATTTTTTTACTGTTTTCTTTTTTTTAAAATATAAAAGTGGGAAAAATAAACAAAAAGACAAAACTAAGGGAGACAAAACTAAGGGAGAGAGAGAGGTGATGCTTGGCAGTGGAAGGGTTAATGGTCTGTTGCAAGGTGACTAATTGCAACAACACAGAGAACACAGAGGCTTTTTAACCCCTCTGTGTCTCTGTGTCAGATGTTAAAAAAAAAAGCCTTAACAACAAAAAATCTAATTGTTTCCCCCCCCCACTGCCTACAAAGATGTTACTTGTCTTCTCTCCCCCAAAACATAAAACCCAACACCAAACAAACAAAACTTCAACAAAACCTAATAAACTTTTTAAAAGAAAAAAAAGTCAAAGTAACAAAGCTCCAGGAGTAAAGGTGTAGTGCTAAGGGAGGGGTGTGGCAAAGTATCCAGGAGACAGCTCACTCTCCTGGGATAGAGAGTTGAGCCTGACCCCCAGAAAACTAAAACTTAAATTAAACTAAGAAAAAAACCACAAAAACTCCGAAAAATGAACAACACTGTGCACAAAGTGCTTATTAACAAAAAGGTGTTAAAATAAAACTTGTATTTGAGGGACTAAGACCCTAAAAAGCCTTTTGTTTGGAGCTCAAGCATGCACACAACATGCTCTCTTGCACAGTACTTGTAAGCAGGACACACACTATGGGTAGCGGTCAAGCAAATGAACTTTGATTGACAGTCAGGCAAATGCACTTAGATTTAAGAAAATAAAAGTTTGGGTTTTTTAAATGTGGACTGTTGGTACCCCAACTAGACTGGATTGGTTGAACTTGGCACAGTACCTGTAAGCAGGACACACACTATGGGTAGCGGTCAAGCAAATGAACTTTGATTGACGGTTATGCAAATGCACTTAGATTTAAGAAAATAAAAGATTGGGTTTTTTAAAAGTAGACAACTAGTAAACAATATTATATTGTATGCGTTGTGCACACACAGTATAAACTGTGAGCCTGACACACACACTTACAAGCAGGGGCTAGCAGGGAGACAGGCAAATGAAGTTAGATTACACAGAAAAAAAATGAAGAAAAAAAAATGATGTTATAGCCCTAAAAAGGGCTTTTTGGGGTGCTGTGTTTACAGCAGAGATCTGATGAGTCCTTCAGCACTGCACTGGACACTGAATAAACTTGCCTAGCTATGGTTTTCCCTATCGATGCAGTATCACCTACACTCTACCTCCTCTCAGCAAGACTGCAAGTTAGTTCTGATTCCAAAATGGCTGCTGTCCATGAGGTAGAAGGGTGTGGAAGGGAGTGTATGGTGGAATGTGTCTGCTGACTGTGACATGCAGGGTCAAAGTTTGCTCAATGATAAAGTATTGGGGGCGGGTCGAATCTGGCATATGTTCGCTGTTCGCCGCGAACGCGAACATGCTATGTTCGCCGGGAACAATCCGCCGGCGAACTATTCGCGACATCTCTACTAGTAATATGATGAATGGATGAATAAATGAATATATATATATATATATATATATATATATATATATATATAGTGTGTGTGTTGCAAAAGTATTCACCCTCCTTGGCATTTTTTGTGTTTTGTTGCCTCACAATCTGGAATTAACATGAATTGTTTGAGGATTTGCATCATTTAATTTACAGAACATGCCCACAACTTTGAAGATGTTGTTTGTTTTTTTTTATTGTGAAGCAAACAACAAATAGGACAAAATAACAGAAAAAGTCAATGTGCAAAACTATTCACCTCCCTAAAGTCAATACTTTGTAGAGCCACCTTTTGCGGCAATCACAGCTCCAAGTCGCTTTGGATAAGTCTCTATGAGCTCGCCACATCTTACGACTGGGATTTTTGCCTATTCCTCCTTGCAAAACTGCTCCAGCTCCTACAAGTTGGATGGTTTGCGCTTGTGAACAGCAATCTTTAAGTCTGACCACAGATTTCTATTGGATTGAGATCTGGGCTTTGATTAGGCCATCCGAACACATTTACATGTTTCCCCTAAAACCACTCAAGTGTTGCTTTAGCAGTGTGTTTGGGGTCATTGTCCTGCTGGAAGGTGAACCTCCGTTCTAGCCTCAAATCACACACAGAGTGATACAGGTTTTGCTCAAGAATATCCCTGTATTTAGCACCATCCATCTTTCCCTCAACTCTGACCAGTTTCCCAGTCCCGGCTGCTGACAAACATCCCCACAGCATGATGCTGCCGCCACCATGTGGGGATGGTGTTCTTTGGGTGATGTGATGTGTTGGGTTTGGGCCAGACATAGCGTTTTCTTTGATGGCCGAAAAGTTAAATTTTAGTCTCGTCAGTCCAGAGCACCTTCCTCCATACATTTTGGGAGTCTCCCACATGCCTTTTCGTAAACTCAAAACGTGCCATTTTGCTTTTTGCTGAAAGTAATGGCTTTCTTCTGGCCACTCTGCCATAAAGCCCAACTTTATGGAGTGAACAGCTTATTGTCGTCCTATATACAGATACTCCAGTCTCTGCTGTGGAACTCTGCAGCTCCACCAGGGTTACCTTAGGTCTCTGTGCTGCCTCTCTGATTAATGCCCCCCTTGCCCGGTCCGTGAGTTTTGGTGGGCGGTCGTCTCTTGGCAGGTTTGCTGTTGTGCCATGTTCTTTCCATTTGACTTGTACTTCTCAACAACATTGTCCCTTACTTGTTTGGAGAGTTCCTTGGTCTTCATGGCAGTGTTTGGTTAGTGATGCCTCTTGCTTGGGGCCTTTCAAAAAGGTGTGTATATATAATGACAGATCATGTGACACTTAGATTGCACACAGGTGGACATCATTTCACTAATTATGTGACTTCTGAAGGTAATTGGCTGCACCAGAGCTTTTTATGGGCTTCATAACAAAGGGGGTGAATACATACGCACATGCCAATTTTCTGTTTGCTATTACTTAAAAATTGTTTTATGTATATATTTTTCTTATTTTACCTTACCAACTTAGACTATTGTGTTCTGATCCATCACATACAATTCAGATTAACAAAACATGTAACAAAATAGTTAAAACGTCAAGGGGGTGAATACTTTTGCAAGGCACTGTATATATAATCAGTACAAAACATGAATACATTCATATCTATTTCTCTTGTCTAAGCTATAACCTAAACTGAGTTGTATCAAAGGGCCACTGAAGTCATCCAAACTGCTCATTAGATACAGACAGAGCAGTGGAAATAAAGTAAAAATGCCCTTACAGTTTTTTTTGTTTTTTTAATCATACAGTTTTTACCCAATATATATTGATGTTTATATTAGCTTCTGATGCTACTTATAGCCATCCTCCAGTGTCCTGTATTAGTAATTAGAAAATGTGTGTAGCTGCTGTAGCCAATTGTACATTGGAGTCTATGGTGCTGGCTGTGTCTAGTAGCTCTGTCAGTTGGACCAACTCAGTATGTTAAAACAATGATGACGTCACTGCTGGAGGCTGTCCCGGACTCTCATTCCCAAGAGACTGATATGAGTAAGCAGAATGCTTCCCTTGCAGTGTCTTGCAGCAGCATGCTGTGTCCTGCTTCTATCTATCTATCTATCTATTCCCTGCATTGTACAATGGTTTGCTCAGGTCTGAGGAATAAGTGTAGTAATCCACCTTAAGTGAACAGAACAGACAGACAGAAAATGCATCCCCATTCTGATTGGCTAAAGAGCCATGCCCCCATAATACAGCAATGAAGATGAAAGAAGGTGGACTTCAAGCAATGTAAACATTAAATATTTAAAACTGTGCTAAAAAAAGCTTCAATTATAAAAATTCTAAAACTATTTCTCATAATGTAATGAAATCTAAATGAATGCTGAAGGACATTCTTAGCTAAATGTGAATCTCTTCAAAGGGACAAAGGGACATGGTTTCCGAATTTCACTAGGAATATAATACACACATGTATCTCTTTAGTATTGTGTACATTAAAACTCTGTTGTTCTGTACCTAAAATCCTACAAATAGTTCCTGTTTTTTCCATCTACATCTCATGAAGACAGTGTACTTCTAAGTACAGGTGTTACCCTGTCTGATAGCAACCAATCAGTGGCAACATTCTGAAACATGCTGCCGAGAGAGGTTACTGACAGACTAATTTGAAACACTGCACTTCACAGATCCAAACAAGTATAATTGTATGGTTTATGCAGAAAAACAGAGCTTTTAAGCACTTCTTAATAAAATAAAGTACATAAAAGAAAATAGATACATAAATATATGATATTCCTAGTGAAATCCAGAAACCTTCCTAAAAGCTCTGGTAATTCCAATTAGAGCACCATTTAATGAAACTCAATTTGAAGAGACCATTTGAAGTATGTAAGTTTTTCAAAACTGCAAGGACATTACAATGTAGCAATCCTTCTAGGCTTCCTTACCAATATGTTCCTTCGTACAATTCCCTCAGTAGGCTCAGGGCCTTCACACCAGCACACCAGTCTGCAGGACACATGTCGCACTACAAAATACACAAAAAAAATGTTCTTATCCATACATTTACTTCTTTTTCATAGAATGGCATTTCTTTTTCTTGTTGATCATATCTTCATAAGAGTATTATTCATTTGTTTTTGTTTTTTTCTACCATACCAGGATTTAGAGATGATATCTCCCTCAAGATACTGTTTTGGGGTAAAACTACATGAGAAAAACAAAATAGTAACATTGAAGCACCATAGAAAAGGTACCAATTGAGAATAGTAAAATGTATGAAAAAATATGAATATGCAATTGGAAGTCATTTAGTAAAAAAAAAAAAAACATTTTGAATTTGCTACCTTTTTGCTGTCACTTAAGAGATTCCCCCATCAGGTACTAATAAGAAGTCTGTTAGGATTATCTCTTAAACTGAGTAACTGCCAAAATATAGTGTTTTTAGATAGAACATATTTTTTTACACAGCATGTTTTGAAATAACTTGATTTCACATTTTTGGTAATTTACTATTCTAAATAAATTGGACCTCTGTTGTGGTAAAATAAATAAAATCTACCTTTATTTAATTAACTAAATGACCACCTACACAAGCACCTAATTAATTACTAATTTACTGTGTGCATAGTATCAAAAGGCAGTACTAAAGATGCATAGATTTTTATAATGCAGTTATTAGGTTAAAGGCAGATAAATATCCTGTAGTATACCAGTCTGGTCTCACCCAATAGAGTGATCCAGGACTGAAATTCCCGGCAATTCTACCCTGAAACCCCAGACTTTGATTGGGCCTTGTCACTGGGGTGCAGCTGAACTCGCTAAGGCACAGTGAGCAAGCAGACCATGGCCATCATTCAATTGCGATTTGGCCAATTGAATAGTGCTCTAAATAAGCACATAACATATATTTTTTAAATAAGTTTTTAGTTCGTGAAAACCTTGCTTTTAGATAGATGCTTACCAAGTAAAACCTTGTTAAAAAAAATATGTTATGTGTTTATTTAGACCCCTATTCAATTGTCCAAAATAGCAATTGAATGAGGGCCCATGTTTGGAGTCCCCTATCACCTTAGAAAGACTAATCAGAGATGCTCAGTCAGAGAATGAACTAACCTTAATAGGTTAGTTTCATGGATATGACAACCCACTCTAGCAGCAGCCCTTTTCTTAGCTCACTTGTGCCATTGACAGGGAGAAATATCCTGAGAGTTTAAAGGATAAACCTTTCTTGCTCTTTTAATTAAAACATCAGCTATTCACTGACTATAATCTATTAGAATCATTGGACTCCACTAATTACACCATTACTGGCCTCCATAAGTATTAACATATTAACTTATTTTAAAATACAAACTGTTTTTAATAGCCCCAACACTCCACAGAGACAGCTCTCACAAAAGTCACGAATGACTTATTCATCACCAAGTCAAAGGGTCATTTCTCAATTCTATTTCTATTAGATCTCTCTGCTGCCTTTGAGACAGTTGACCACCCTCTTCTCATCCAAATGCTACACTCTCTTGGCATCCATGATACTGCTCTCTCATTGTTCACATCCTCCCTTGAAAATCAAACATTTAGTGTCTCCTTCTCTGGCACATCTTCTTTACCTCACTTTCTGACTGTTTTTTGTACCACACGGTTCGATCCTAGGCCCTTTCATTTTTTCGATTTATATATCCTCCCTTGGTACCCTAATAAAATCTTTTTGATTTCAGTATCATCTCTATGCAAACAACACTCAAATCTACCTCACAGCACCAGAACTATCCCCCTCTCTTCTAGCCCAAGTTGCCATCTGCCCCTCTAGCATATCCTCCTAAAAGTCTGCCCATTAACTCAAACTCAACATGTCAAAGACAGGTCTCTTAATCTTCCCACCCTCTACCCCAGCTTCCTCTTCTCACATATCTCTCACTGTTAACAATGCCATCATTACTCCCACCTCCCAGGCCCATTGTCTTGGGTTTCTACTGGACCCTGCCCTGGACTCGTATACAATCAATCACAATATCCTGTCTCTGTCACCTAAAAAAACATCTCCAAAATATGTCACTATATTACACAAGACACAGCTAAAATTCTAATTCACTCCTATCTCGCCTTAACTACTGTAACTCGTTCTTTGCTGGCTTCCCCATCACCCATCTGTCTCCACCCCAATCTATTTGAATGCATCCGCTAGACCCTTCTTCCACATTCAACTCAGTTTCTACATCACCTCTCTGTCAGTCACTCCACTGGCTTCCCATAGCCTCCAGAATAAAATTTCGAATTATGACCCAAACATATAAAGCTCTCAACAACAATGCACCCTCTTACATCTCTGCTCTCATCTCAAAGTACTCTTCTATCTTACCTTCTCTTCTTATTACCTTCTCTTACTCCCGCATCCAGGTCTTTTCTCATGCTGCCCCAATTCTTTGAACTACTTGCCTCGCTCCACTAGACTATCCTCCTGCCTCAAAACCTCTAAAAACTCATCAGTTTAAAGAAGATTGTCACCTCCAGCCTTAATGTGCACAATGCATCTATCACCGCTTTACTTCACCCATAACCTTTAGACTGTAAATTTGCAAGTTTCCAATCTTTTTGGTGATTTAGGGAAAGCACTATGTATGTTTGATTTTAAGCTCAATAACAGGGCCCTCCATTCTTTCGCAATGTGTTTAAAAAATGCTTTGATTTGTACTTAACCCGTGTTCAGTGCTATGGCATATGTTGGCGCATTACAAATACAGGATATAATGGTTCCAAAGAAGGTATGCTTAACTAATAGAAATGTTATAAAAGCTATTCTGAGTGAGGAGCATCATAATTTGTAGCCTAACAAGCTCTGCATGCTAACTGATTTTCATACACTCTCTAAACCCCTAGTCCCGCCAAGATTTCCCTATTTTCATATGTCAATATTCCCTTTTCCTTCCCTTCCAATTTTTCCATTCCCCCTGAATATTTGAAAATCAAAAGACCAGATAAACCGAATCCAGAATATCAGGACCAGTCAGTATGTACAGCTAGTGTTTTATTCTACAACCCAAATGTGGGAAGGTGAAACTTGGATCCGGACCCCCGCAGCAAGGCTTAATGTGGGGACCCTGTGTAGGTCCCGATGGGGACCCCACAGCATAGCGGGGGTTAATGTTACAGTACCCCTGCGGCAGAGGTTAAGTATTTGTGTGCCTCGGACCATTTAAGAACCCGCGGTGGGGGACTTACATTTTTAAATGCTGCGGGGGTCCAGATTGGGACCCGCGCAGCAAGGCTTAATATGGGGACCCTGTGGGCGTTCCGGTTGAGACCCCTGCATTATGGGGTTAATGTGGGGACTTCTGCATCATGGTGTGAATGTGGGGACCCTGTGGGGTTCCCAATGGGGACCCCTGAATCATGGGGGGTTAAAATAGAAGTTGGGGGGTTAGGAGCAGTAGGGATATTTAGGGGGACCATACGTAAGGGCTTTTAAAGCCATTTGCGAGTCCTCCCACCAGGTACCCTTGACTTGTGGTTCGACTTTGCCATTTGCTGGCTTGTCGGCTTGCGTTCTGAACTCATTCGCAAGTGAAAGATCAAAGGCTTGGAGGGGCATTAACTTGCGATGTGAACCATTGCAGTGAATCGCAGGCCGGAGCCCGTAACCCGATCGGAGCCCGCAAAAAGACACCAATTGAATAGCAAAATAACTTGCAGACTCCATTTCCGAAGCCCAGATCTCCTGAAGCCTCAATTGAATAAGGCTCCAGATCTCCACTGTTTTAAAATAGCCTGTTCCTAAAGATCTGAAGAGCACCCAGTGTTTTTTTGGTTTTGCAAACTTCTACAGAAAACTCATAAAAATACCTTTCCATTGTTTTTAACCCACTTACTGCATTAACAAAAAGGGAGCTCTACACCCCTGTGCATTCCTTTCCAGAAAGTTGTCTCCAGCAGAAAATAACTATGTTATAGAAAACATGGGGTTCATTGTTATTAAAATGGCAAACCAATCATGCTTGAGGGATCTAGATATCCTATCCTTGTGCTTACTGATTAAAAAGAAAATGTGAATAAGGAATCCACAGAAAAGACTGATCTTGATCCAAGCCAGGGTTTTTTTTTTTTTTTTCCAGTTAACATTTCAATATCATATATCGACTTGGGTTGAAGAATGACAAGGCTGGTGCCCTCTGCCACATCTATTGTGAGTATGCAGAGCTGGAAGAGCACCTAAAGGAGATTTTGCCACATTCCTATTTTGTGGACTCAATTTCCATGCCTCTGCTTCAAATCATATCAGAGGAGCAGGAGTCCAATGCCCCTGGTCTTCAAGTTTCTGTCAACCGTTGGCACATTCTTCTCTCATCACAGGAATCAGGGAAACATCGGAGTTGGTCTCAAGGATCTTCTGGTGGTCCAATATATTTTCTGAAGTAAAATGATTTATGGCAGCCTGTGATACTTTTGCACTCACAAACACTCCCAAAGCTGTTCCCTTTGGGTCGGCTCCAGCTGCTAGAAGTACTCTCTCATCCTTAGACCCACCTAGCCATGGCTTTTATCTCTGACTTACGTCTTACCTCCTTACAGGGGGAATACTATTATTTGGGTTGTCGACAGAGTATAGCTGCAAGCTCATTCCAAGTTGGCACCTGTCTCAGATCTGGTGGAACAATTCCTCAAGGAGATTTTTTGGCTCCATGTCGTTCCCTCTGAAATCTTCTCAGAGCACAACAATGCATTTTGTGACTCTTGAAAAACTAAATTCTATTATGAACCTAAGATTTGGGGAACCACACACACCCCAATTCTCCTTCCAGGCTGTGACGTTTTGTGTTCAAGATCTCAGAACCCAGCAGACAATTCAGATCTGAGCATCATTTCTGAAGAGGCAGGTACCATCAGACCGCTTTTCTTAGGATCCAAGAAGTACCATTGATTAGTACAAGCAGACTGACTTCATTTTTTCCTTCAGATACATTTTACAGATCACAAAACACCATCCCACCAGATGTAGAATTCACGCATGGCCAGCTCTGAGGGACAATATAAATTATTGTAGAAGACTTAACCCTTTGTCCCATAAGGGACAAAGGGAAGTAAGTTTATATAATATAAGCATATCCTAGGGCCTACATCTAGCACCAATACATTATGTAAACTGTATAAATGAACCCAAACCCCCTTGTTACACATTACATATAATAGTTGTCAAACTGCAAGTCGTCGCAAGAACTGCATCCCTCGCAAAGCGCAAATGCGGACGCAAATGCGGACCTCGTGAAGCGAGCGCCTCATTTGCGGAGGTGGAGGCTCCAACATCGGCTGCAATAAGCCTCACTCGCGGTTAAACACAACCCAGAAAAGCGGGACTTTGAAAAAAAATAACCACGCCGCGGGACTTAGGGGAAAAAATAAATAAAACCCGCGGACATCCAAAAACAACAGAAACACTTAAAGATACAAAAAAAAACATCACACACAGCATTGGGGGACAGCCACAACATCTGCCAGTGAGGTCGCAAAAATACGAAGTTAATGGCCGAAACGCCTACATTCAAAAATAAAAAAAACAATGAAATATACAAAAAATATATTTTTTAAAACTCACACACACCATGGGGGGACAACCACGACATCTGCAAGTGAGGTTGCACGCGATTAAAAGTGTAATGTAAGAAGTTTTCGGAACTTGAAAATCGGCTAAGCGAGAAAAAAAACGCTGACTAAAAAAAATGTAAACGGGGCTACGCGAACCCCAAACCGCGGAAAACACAGCCAGGGGCGTACGACTTTGCCAGGGACATACGAGGTACAAAAATACACACTTAGGAAGCACGGAAAATGATTGTGAGGCGCGTAACACATAGAAAAACAACATCATTTTACAAAACTAACTTGCAACTAATAACATTACAAATCAAAAATGGCACTTTACACAACTAAACCAACGGTTTGTCCTTGCGCACGCACCCTTTTTCAAATGCACACTTGGGAAATTCATGACACTTTCTCCTCAGGGCAGCAACAGTCCACCTGTACATTGTATGCTGCAGAAAATTAAAAAGAGATTGTTAGCTCTTCAGGCTATTGATTGCTGGATATATTAATTAGGAATAGGTAAAGTATATTAATTTATTAAGTAACTAATTTAATAATTATTATTTAAAAGAATATAGATATATACAGTATATGTCTTTGTGATGAGCGCCGAAAGTGCTCAGAGGACCAAAAGTACACGAGAGGAGAGGCTCGCAATGAGCGCCGAAGGTCCTCAGAGTAGAAAAAGCTTTACATTGTGTGGCAAATAGCATTGACATGGCTTCAAATTGTATTGCCCCGTCATTTTTGACCGGCAAATCGCTAGTAATACATTAAGGGAAAAAATGACACATAACTGAAAGACAAATTTACATCATAGAGTCCCCAAAAACTGAGTTATTTGCCATGACACCACCCCCTCCTTCCCAATGACAAATACACACACTAAAAACCCTGCCACTGATGGCCTATGGCCAGGGAAGCTCTACAACTTTGAAGATGTTTTTTTTTTTTTTTTCATTGTGAAGCAAACACCAAATAGGACAAAATAACTGAAAAGGTCAAGGTGCATAACTATTCACCCCAATAAAGTCAATACTTTGTAGAGCCACCTTTTGCGGCAATCACAGCTCCAAGTCGCTTTGGATAAGTCTCTATGAGCTTGCCACAGATTTTCTATTGGATTGACGTCTGGGCTTTGGCTAGACCATTCCAACACATTTACATGTTTCCCCTTAAACCACTCAAGTGTTGCTTTAGCAGTGTGTTTGGGGTAATTATCCTGCTGGAAGGTGAACCTCCGTCCTAGCCTTAAATCACACACAGAGTGATACAGGTTTTGCTCAAGAATATCCCTGTATTTAGCACCATCCATCTTTCCCTCAACTCTGACCAGTTTCCCAGCCCCGGCTGCTGGGAAACTGCAAGCACCATGTTTCACTGTGGGGATGGTGTTCTTTCGGTGATGTGATGGGTTGGGTTTGCACCAGACATAGCGTTTTCTTTGATGGACGAAAAGTTAAATTTTAGTCTTATCAGACCACAGCACCTTCCTCCATACATTTTGGGAGTCTTCCACATGCCTTTTCGCAAACTCAAAACGTGCCATTGTGTTTTTTGCTGAAAGTAATGGCTTTCTTCTGGCCACTCTGCCATAAAGCCCAACTCTATGGAGCGTACAGCTTATTGTTGTCCTATTAACAGATACTCCAGTCTCTGCTGTGGAACTCTGCAGATCCTCCAGGGTTACCATAGGTCTCTGTGCTGCCTCTCTGATTAATGCCCTCCTTGCCCGGTCCGTGCGTATTGGTGGGGGGCCATCTCTTGGCATGTTTGCTGTTGTGAGATGGTCTTTCCATTTGGTTATGATAGATTTGATGGCTCCTGGGGATCATCAAAGATTTGGATATTTTTTTATAACCTAACTCTGACTTGTACTTCTCAACAACATTGTCCCTTACTTGTCTGGAGAGTTCCTTGGTCTTCATGGCAGTGTTTGGTTAGTGGTGCCTCTTGCTTAGGTGTTGCAGCATCTGGGGCCTTTCAAAAAAGGTGTGTATATGTAATGACAGATCACGTGACACTTAGATTGCACACAGATGGACATCATTTCACTAATTATGTGACTTCTGAAGGTAATTGGTTGCACCAGAGCTTTTTATGGGCTTCATAACAAAGGGGGTGAATACATACACACATGCCAATTTTCTGTTTTCTATTTCTAAAAAATTGTTTTATGTATATATTTTTCTCATTTCACCTCTCCAACTTAGACTATTGTGTTCTGATCCATCACATAAAATTCAGATTAACAAAACATTGAACTTCAGACTGTAATGTAATAAAATAGGTAAAAAGTCAAGGGGGGTGAATACTTTTGCAAGGCACTGTATACTCTCTTAGATGACAGGAGTTGAAACTTAAAAGGTAGGGATAGCATCACTGAAGGTACTATTGCTCATCTTGAGCTGCCAAATTGGAGACCTCATCGATGAGAGCACATTGGTGGTCTGCAGGATGTTCCCAGAAGGATACTTTTGCTTCTCAAAATCAACTCATATGTCAGTCACTCACTAATGAGTAAATCCTCTAGGGTGCCTGGCCCATTCATTTGGTTGCATGCACAGCTGGCTATGCGGTACCTGGATATCTATTGTGATCTATTGTACAAATTCCCTGTTAAAGTGTGATAATTGCAGCACATGTTTTGGGTTGTATTTTTTTTATCTAGGTTTCAGTGACTAAAATAGCGCTTATGAGATCTGGTATAGGTTTCATGGAATATTACGTTACTCGATATGAACTCTGACCGGAAAGGTGTAACATGATCTTTATTATTCAACAACAAAAATCTAACAAAGTGTTGCAAGAAAAGATGACGTCAGTTTGCAGGAATGCTAACAGTTGCTGGTTCACAAAAGAGAACGCACTCCAACAAAGTAAAGGTGCACTGACTTAAGTAATAAGTCATATATCGTATAATAAGTCATAAAAATGTTTTTTGCTTTTGTACATTTTAAAAGAATGCAAGTGTACACTAAGATCATGGGCATAGGAGCCCAAAAAAAATCTGGGGGGGATAAAGTTTAAAGAGACAAAAAAACTGTGGCCCTGAGTGCTGTAATTCAACTGTACTCACAGGATAGCAGCAGGGGTGGATCCACCACCGGTTCACTCTGTGAGGTGTACTGGGGCCCTGCTCTGGGGGGGAGGGACAGTGCTGCAGTGCAGCTAAAAAAATTTATTTTAAATTCAATGCCGATGAACCCCACCCACCTCCACCACAATATAATTAAACATTATATATATATATATATATATATATATATATATATATATATATATATATATATTTATAAATAACATATAAATTATGGGTTAAAGTTTTAGTTTTCATGGGAAAGACATACTGATCAATAGCCCTCTTGTGGCCAAATCTGGTAATGCATGATTAAGGTTCATTATCTATTTTTTGTGTCTCCTGTTCATATAATCTGGGGGGGATTTGTCCTCCTCATCCCCCCCAGTTCCTACGCCCTGGACTGAGACATAAACTGAATATATATGTTAATTTTTACACACACATATAATATATTATTAGGGAGCTTTAGCATTATAATTTTACTTCATCATAGAGATGTGGTTTCTTGCTATTGCTAGAAGTTGACCTTCTAGGAAGGTGTAGTTCGTTTAATCATGTACAGTATGAATTATAGATATTAATACATTGATGCTTAGTACGTTGCTTGAATATGGAAAATAGTGGAAAAGTATGTGCTAAAATCATAAAATCAACAGTGCATTTTCAGAACTGATTATAGCTTCATTAGGGCAAAATTATAATTGAAAGCTTAACCAAAATATATATATATATCATCCTTAATTAAACAAAGGGAAGACCTGGAAAATACACTAAGGTTCTGGTATTACACAGCTGATATACTCTATTGTAGACTCTATTGTGACACAATGTTTTAAATATAAGTCAAATGTTTATTACATAGATATATAAGTAATAGTGACATTTATAGCATATTTGTAGATACTGGATCTACATTTACTTTGCAATGTTGCCATCCAGATTTCTAGTATGTTGCATGATTCTATAGTTAATAGATAATGTTTTATAAATAATTGAAGGTTTCTTGGTGTTTCTTTGACACATTTTCTATAGTGGACCACAGCAACTTTGAGTGAAAGCTCCACTGTTCCATTTTGATTATGTGTTACTGAAGTTTAATATCTTTAATATCTAAATTTATAACTCTGTCAGGTTTTGTTTTATTTTTCTCTGAATGGCAGTGTGAATTCCCACAAGGCTAGCAAATGTAGAGTATAAGTTCTTACCCATGGCCCTCTCCATTTCACTTATAGCATCTTCTGCCTTCTTAGTAACTCCCCAGTTCCATAAATTAATAGCATACTCATCAATCTGCATGGAAACAACAAAAAGAAGGAATTCTATTATATGCAACCTTGAAAGCTTGTCACTCTAAAATGTTTGGACAATAAAAAAGATATCACTACATACTACAATTCTCTGATTATTCATCTAAATAAATATATAAATACATATATATATACAGTATATATATATATATATATATATATATATATATATATATATATATACAGTATATATATATATATATATATATATATATATAGTATCTCACAAAAGTGAGTACACCACTCACATTTTTGTAAATATTGTATTATATCTTTTCATGTGACAACACTGAAGAAATGACACTCTGCTACAATGTAAAGTAGTAAGTGTACAGCCTGTATAACAGTGTAAATTCGCTGTCCCCGTAAAATAACTTAACACACAGCCATTAATGTCTAAACCGGCAACGAAGGTGAGTACACCCCTAAGTGGAAATGTACAAAGTGGGCCCAAAGTGTCAATATTTTGTATGGCCTCCATTATTTTCCAGCTCTGCCTAAGCCTCATGGGCATGGAGTTCACCAGAGCTTCACAGGTTCCCACTGGAGTCCTCTTCTACTCCTCCATGATGACATCACGGAGTTGGTGGATGTTAGAGACCTTTTCCTTCCCCACCTTCCGTTTAAGGATGCCCCACAGATTTACACATTCTTGGCCAGTCCATCACGTTTACCTTCAGCTTCTTTAGCCAGTCAGTGGTCGTCTTGGAGGTGTGTTTGGGGTCGTTATCATGTTGGAATACTGCCATGCAGTCCTGTCTCCGAAGGGAGGGGATCATGCTCTGCTTCAGTATGTCAAAGTACATGTTGACATTCATGGTTCCCTCAATGAACTGTAGCTCCCCAGTGCCTGCAGCACTCATGCAGGCCAAGACCATGACACACCCACCACCAAAAGTACACATCTATACTGAGAAAAGGTAGTTGAAATAATCCCTATATGACAGATAAACACATAAGACACAAAGTAAACACAAAAAAAACGGATATGAGATGAAACCCTCAGTTTGAACATAAACAGTAATGCAGTGAGAGTGGAAGCAGCATCATCAGGTAAATGCATATAAGGAGAATCAACACAATATAATATAGAACAATATATACACATATAGACATATGTGTATATATGTTTGGTCTGGGCCTGCATGAGTGCTGACAGCACTGGGAAGCTACAGTTCATTGAGGGAACCATGAATGCCAAAATGTACTGCAACATACTGAAGCAGAGCATGATCTCCTAGCTTGGGAGACTGTGCAGCAGGAGAGTATTCCAACAGATAATGTCCCCAAACACACCTCCAAGACGACCATTGCCTTGTTAAAGAAGCTGAAGGTAAAGGTGATGAACTGGACAAGCATATCTCCAGACCTGAACGCCAATGAGCATCTTTGGGGCATCCTCAAACGGAAGGTGGGGAAGTTCAAGGTCTCTAACATCCACCCGCTCTGTGATGTCATTATGGAGGAGTGGAGGAGGACTCCAATGGAAACCTGTGAAGCTCTTGTGAAATCCATGCCCATGAGGCTTAAGGCAGTGCTGGAAAATAATGGTGGCCACACAAAATATTGACACTTTGGGCCCAATTTGGACATTTCCACTTAGGGGTGTATTCACTTTTGTTGGCAACGGTTTAGATATTAATGGCTGTGTGTTGAGTTATTTTGAGGGGACAGCAAATTTACACTGTTATACAGACAGTACATTTAATACTTTCTTCTGAGCACTCTGTCATAAAGCCCAACTCTATGGAGCGTACAGCTTATTATCGTCCTATGTACAGATACTCCAGTATCTGCTGTAGAACTCTGCAGCTCCTCCAGGATTAGCTTAGGTCTCTGTGCTGCCTCTCTGATTAATGCCCTCCTTGCCCGGTCCGTGAGTTTTGGTGGGCGGCCGTCACTTGGCAGGTTTGCTGTTGTGCCATGTTCTTTCCATTTGGTTATGATAGATTTGATGGTGCTCATGGGGATCATCAAAGATTTGGATATTTTTTTATAACCTAACCCTGACTTTTACTTCTCAACAACATTGTCCCTTACTTGTTTGGAGAGTTCCTTGGTCTTAATGGAAGTTTGGTTAGTGGTGCCTCTTGCTTAGGTGTTGCAGCCTCTGGGGCCTTTCAAAAAAGGTGTGTATATGTAATGACAGATCATGTGACACTTAGATTGCACACAGGTGGACATCATTTCACTAGTTATGTGACTTCTGAAGGTAATTGGTTGCACCAGAGCTTTTTATGAGCTTCATAACAAAGGGGGTGAATACATACGCACATGCCAATTTTCTGTTTTCTATTTATAAAAAATAGTTTTATGTATATATTTTTCTCATTTCACTTCGCCAACTTAGACTATTGTGTTCTGATTCATCACATAAAATTCAGATTAGCAAAACATTGAACTTAAGGCTGTAATGTAACAAAATAGGTAAAATGCCTAGGGGGGTGAATACTTTTGCAAGGCACTGTATGTTTTTAATGGTTATCCCCTATCATCCTAACTACTACATCTGTATAATACACTGTGAGAAAGTGGTAAGTGGAGATTAATCCTGCTCCCGACCCAGTATCACTAACCTCTTCAGTTTCAACGTAAAAACATACAGGATTACATTATTTTATGGAACACAGATGGATAGATTTAGCTGTAATGAGACGTAGGAGGTAAAATAGTGGCAAGTCCTCAGACCTTGACAAGCACTTCCCCAACAGTCCAAGCATGGAGGGAATGATCCTATTGGATTGTCCCCAACATGCGGCATTACTTGTCCTCTTACAACTGCCAATCACTCCTCTTTCTTTGGCTGCGTAGACTGCCTCCCATGCGAGTAATATCCGACTCCAGTAGGCAATTGAATGTTCGCAGCCTTGATTGATTACTTAACTGAGTACAGCTCCTAACCCATCATTATGTTCAGGAATGTTTTTTCGTACTTTGAGGCAGCCAGTATAGCAGAGCAGGTGAGGGCAACTTGTAAGGCACGGAAAGCAATGTCACACTCAGGAGTCCATTCCACTTGCTTGTCAGGTCTGTTAAGGGGCTTGCCAATGGCACTGTAAATAGATACACATTTTCTGTAATAGCCTGGGAAAAGTCATGGAAAGCCAGCATATGGTTTGGAGAATTGGCCAGGTAGTTATCCATTCCACCTTAGCTGGTTCTGTCCTAATCTTGCTGTTCCTCATCCTATGCTGCACATACTGAACTTCTGCCCTGTGCCACTGGCATTTATCTGGGTGATTAGTGAAACCTGGCATCTCTGTCACTGATCTACCAGCCTCTAGAAAGTAGAGGGCATTCTTCATCCTGAAAGGCATCACCGTAAATCTGTAGAGGCCAATGGTGGTGATGAAGGCAGATTTCTCCTTGGCTGACTCCGTAAGGGGAATCCAAGTAGAAATGAGTGGACCCCACCTTCTTAGGGGCTAGAACCACAGGCCTAGGGACTACTAGAGGGTCTGGTGACTCTTACCTAGAGCATTTTGTTTAGTTCTTTACGAATGTTGGTTTGGACTACCTTGGGCACTCTGTAGGAGGGTTTTCTTAGTGGGGGGCAGTCAGTGGTAAGTCCATTGTGGGATTTTAAAGTGGTGTATCCGGGTAGGACAAAAAACTGTTTAGGGAATTGGGCCAACAAGGTTTGCAGCTGAGATTTCATTACGTTCGTAGATTGGCAAACAAAAATTCTGCCTGGGTTGCAGTTCTGGGAAATCAGGCAGTAGCCCTACTTCTGGATTGCTCTCTCTAGGTATGTAGCTGGCTATCTGTGATACTCTTACTGGTTAATACGAGTTACCGAATGAATATTCCAAACGTGATCTACCTTCCTAGGCAGCTTGTAATTTATTCAGAATATGGGGAACTAATATCAGCTATTCTTGTCCAAGACTAACTATTTAATGTTTACCACTTCATCTTAGCATTTATTTTGCTTAGTTATGGCAGCATATAAATGTTGCCTTACTAATCCTGTGAGGCAAGCCAAAATATTAAAAGTCTAGGATGTATGTATGCATGTGAGCTTCATCATCCTCCACACAGGCTTTGTGTATGACAGTCAAGGGGCCCATACAGGAGTTCAAAGGGGGAAAACCCAGTGGATTCCTCTGGTACCTCTCGTTAAGAAAAGAGGGGGAGAGGAAGTGATTTTTCCTAAACCCTTTCTTGTTCCAAAAACCTCTTATCATAAGTTTAGGAGTCCCCACCGAACCTCTCAGAGACCATTTGTCTGGGGTAATAGGGAGATAAGCTCAGGTGCTTGATCTCACATAGCAAATCTCACTCAGCAGTTGTGGAAGCTATGAACTTGGTACCCATCAGTTAAGTTCTCTTGCAAAACTCCACTCTAGTGAACATGGTAATCAGGGCATCAGCTACCGTAGGGCCAGTAATATTAGACAAAGCCACAACTCCAGGTTACCAAGTGGCAACGACAAGTTAAGGCGGTGGCAACTATGTTTAACACTCATATGCCCAGCTAGAGGGACATTGAAGGCTAATTCTAGTAGATTAGATTGGAACATTCAGTGAACGTTGTTTTTTGTTTTTTTATTTAATTTGGTGCAGATTGGGTGAATTACCGTGATGGCAGCCCCAGTGTCCCAGAATCCCTGTACCAATTTTCCAACCACAATAACTGGTGGAAGATACTGATGCTGGTTATCCTCTTGTGGCAAATCTGGCATAAGATGCTGATGCTGGTTATCCTCTTGTGACAATTGCACAGCATTAATAGAGGGAAAACTAGCCAGGTAATCTGAGCAGTGGAACTGTCCTCATCCTCCACCCTGATATAGCCCAGTTATGCAAACAGAATAGGGTCAGAGCCTCTTTAATTAATTTCTGTCAGGACTTCAACCAAGTAAAGTGATTCAAACTTTTATAAATTACCCATTTAACCTTTTACCATAGAATAACAGAATACCCAAATTTTCCCCTATATAGCTATATCCAAGAGGAGGTCCATACCATTTACTCTAGATATTGTGGTCAACTCAAGCTAAGACTTTACTATTTAGCAGTAATCCTAATAGTAATATTTTCAAATACCCCCTTTTTTCTGTTTTTCTTTCTCTTTTCCTCCTATACTCCCAGAGGAATGATATGGACTCCCTTCGTTACAGATAGCTTCCAATATACAAACATAAATATAAAAAGAAAAAAAAGTTTATATTTCCATAGCGTGCTAATTATCTAATCTTAAAATCTTATTACTTTATGTGTTTTAAAGTGTTTAATAATCTATTTAAATATTTCTATATATCTATAAAGTGCATATCCATAAAGTGCTTAATTTTCCCCCCGTTGTATCCGTGTTCTCTCAAAAAAATTACTTCATAACTATCATTTTATACTAGCGAAAATCTAAATTTTACGAGGTATTAATAATTCATTCTAAATTCTCAAAATTCATATTATTATTCTTTCTACAACCTTTTATATACCACTAGTGAATCTATCCAATCTTCAGTTTTTACTCCTTTATGTATTTAAGGTGCTTCATGTTCTATTTTAAAATTTCTATATCTCTATAAAGTGCATACAAATAAAGTGCTTATATTTCGCCACCATAATATAGGTAATCTCTTGGGGGATGTTTATATCCTTTCCCCTTTACTTATTTTTGGAGAGATATGAGGGGGATGAGGATGGAGGAGTTAGGATGGTTGGGTCTAGTCCAGGGATGAAAGGAAAAGAGAAACAATAAATAAAATAAAAAATATATATATAAATACAATGTTAGCTGAATATAATACTAAATTTATTAAAAAATTCAATATATATAATTGAAGGTTGGTATCATATAAAATATAACATAGGGGAATATCTCGGTCCTTGAGGCTAAGGAAATATTTCCCTATTTTTCATACTCCCCTATAGAGCTGTAGCTGGGCAAAAGATCAAAAGAAGAAAAGAGGGGTAAAAGAAAGAATAGGAACAATAAAAAAAAATTCTGAAAATCAGATTAAAAAGACTTCTAAAGATTTTGAAAAAATAAGATCTAATGATGACCTTTTTGATGCATGGAGATTATTACATACATATGAGAGGGATTATACATTTTTTTCAAATCGCTTTAATTCCTACTCAAGATTAGACTATTTTCTAACAGATATACACACAATAAGACAGATTAAGGATATAGAAATAACTACTGCTACATGGTCAGATCATTCAATGGTATGTATTAATTTAAAAGAAGAAAAGATAAGTAAAAAATAAAAAAAAATGGAAGCTAGACCCGATCCTATTTAAGAATGAACATACTCTGGAATTCCTAAAAAAGGAAACAAAGGAATTTTTTAAAATTAATAAAAATACCGTAGACTCACCCTCCATGCTCTGGTGTGCATATAAATCAGTTATAAGAGGTCAAATGATTTCACGGATGGCAGTGATGCATTGGGAAAGGGGGAAACCCTTGAGATTACTGTATATAGTATTGGAGAAACAAATAAGAGAAAATAGAGCGAACCCATTGGTGGAAAGATCAGAGCTGATCGCTAAAAAGACAGCCCAAATAAATAAAATATTACAAAATCAGGTTGATTCTCTGATTTGGAAATTTCAACAATCCAATTTTTTAATGGGTAATAAAACAGGTAAATACCTGGCCAATAAACTAAAAAGACAAAAAAATCAAAATAAAATATATAGTTTAAGAGGACCAGATAATGTTCTGTATACTCATCCTGATAAAATAAGTGAAATTATGAAGACGTTCTACAGCTCATTATATAATTTAAATAGTAATTCTACATTTAAAAAACCTAGTAAAGAAGAGATAAATACATTTCTGAGTGAAGTGACTCTACCAAAATTACAAGAAGAAGATCAAAGATTTTTAGACCAAGATATCTCCTTGGAAGAAATAGAGGATGTAATTAATAAAGCAAAAGTTAATAAAGCCCCAGGTCCAGACGGCTTTGACCATCTATATTATAAAATGTTTCAAAAAGAAATTGGTGAACATTTGCAAAATATGTTTAATGAGATGCCATCAGAACTATCAGAAGCTAAAATAATCAATATCCTAAAACCGGGGAAAAATCCAGAAGAAGTAACTAGTTATCGTCCTATTTCACTTATTAATATAGATCTAAAAATATATACAAAAATCATGACTAACAGATTAAATAAAATTATACCAAAGTTGATACATTTCGATCAATCGGGCTTTGTTCAAGGCCGTCAGGCATCAGACAATACCAGACGTCTAATTGATTTAATGTTCTCCATTCGGAAAAGAAGGATCCCCACACTAATCCTGTCACTGGATGCAGAAAAAGCATTTGACAGGGTTAGTTGGGAATTCTTGGATGCAGTATTACAGAAGTTCGGGTTTGCTAATTTCGCTTCTAAAACAATTAAAGCTATCTATAAGGATACAACAGCTTATATCGCAGGTACAAACTTCGAAACAGAGAGGTTTGGGATTAGTAACGGTGCACGACAGGGTTGCCCCCTTTCCCCATTGCTTTTTCTGTTATTTATGGAACCATTGGCCTCATTAATAAGGAAAGCTGAAAATATCAAAGGTATAAAAATAGGAAACAACGATTATAAAATAATGCTATTTGCGGACGATATCATGCTAACATTAACAGACCCAATAGATTCATGTGCCAATTTACAACCTTTGCTAACAGATTTTCGTATTTTAAAATAAATCCTCTGAAATCAGACATTATTCATAATTATATAGAGCAAGATACATTAAATAAATTAAAAAAAATTATATGCATTCAATTGGAATACTATGCATGTCACTCATTTAGGTATAAAATTTACTTTCCAAAACAATAAAATTATAGTAAATAATATAACAGAAATATTAAAACAGATCAGAATATTATTATATGATTGGAATACAACAAGATTCTCATGGTCGGCCAGGATAGCCATAGTTAATATGAGTATCGTCCCCAAAATAACATATTTACTTAGATGTGTCCCGGAAAAAGTTCCGGAATATATCATTAAAATAATTCAGCAAATAATAGATAAATTTATATATGCAGGAAAAAAAGTGAGAGTTAAAAAAACTATAACAAATTGAAAGTTCGATCTGGGAGGTATGGGATCTCCAGATATGAAAATGATCAGTGAAAATATAGCAATATCTCATATAATCAATATGAATTTACAACATAGGATAATAGGATGGAAAAACATCGAGGAAGAGCTTGTGGGAATTATTCCAATAGGAACATTGCTGGGGAAATTTAATGGAAAAGAAGCAATATGGGATAAATTACCAGAAGGTATTAGATCTATTATAAAATTCTGGGGGAAAAGCAAAATTAGAGCAGAGTTATTTCATACACCTTCCGCTTCTATACCTATAGATATACTAAGAGATAAATCATTTAATATAGAAGTGAATTTACTGGAAAAAGCTTCAATTTTGTATATAGCTGATCTATATGCAGCAGACAGCTTACTAAAGCAAAGGGAACTTCAGGAGAAAGGTGTATCAAAATCCTTTTCATGGATAAAATATGGAATAATGTTAGAAAAAATGAAACAAAAGGGATTTATATATGATAAAATAGATAAATTGTATGACCTGGAAGCAATCATGATTAAAGGTCAGGTGAATCATCTGGTATCTAAAATTAGTAAAAGTACGATTAAACTTATGAAATTTGGGAAAACAAAGAGTATAAAAGATTGGGAATATAACCTTAATATAGACTATAATGAGCAAGAATGGTTAAGGGCCTTTAGGTTAATAAAGAAATCCTCTATTAATACCATGTATAGAGAGTTGTATTTTAAATTAACACAAAAGTGGTATATGGTTCCAGCAACTATGAAAAAGATTGATCCCCAAAAATCATCACTATGCTGGAAAGGCTGTGGCAAAGAAGGCAATGCACAACATTTCTGATGGGAATGTGATAAGATAAGAAAATTCTGGGAAGAATGTTGTGGACACCTGTCTATAATTGCAAGATGTCCGTGTTCCCCGGAGTTAATATTGTTCCATATTGTGATCGAATTTTTTTTTCCCAGTAATAAATTATTGATATCTCATATATTACTGATCATTAAAGCAATGGTAGTTAAATATTGGAATAAATTGGAAATTCCTAAGTGGAAAGAGGTCATTAATAAAATCAATTACAATAAAGATCTGATGAAAGAAAATATTAATGAACAGCCCAAGAAAATAAACACTATTAATTGGACTATCTGGGAGCAGTATATGGATAAATATTAAATGGTGAACATGGAAAAAGAAATAATTGAAGTCGATGTTTATTGACGATTGATAGATCTACAAACGCTGTTATTTAGTCCAGAGATAAGGAAAAAAAAACTTTCTTATTGCTTATTCTCGCTAGAATCAAATATTGGTCTATTGTGTCTATGGATATGTCTTTTTCGGTCACGGATCGCTATGCTGTACCTGTGTGTTTTGTATCTGCTGGGAAAATAATTTCTTTTTTTATTATGATGTATGTATGTTTTATGATCAATAAAAAAATAAAAAAATAAAAAGAATAGGGTCAGAGCCTTATCAGGGGTAAGTTCCTTCTGCAGGATGGCCATCCTGGCCAAGTATCTCCTTATCAGTTTTCCTGCTTCTTCTACCCGATCTCCAGCCCTGCCAGCAAAAATACTTCTACCTGGTGATTGGGGGAAACCCCTCTAGCCTCATCCACTCATCTGAGCTCCTGGATCATTGCTGCCCTGGTCTGAGAGCTAGGTAATCAATCCCTCTGAGCTTGACCTGTTCCTTGAATTTGGCAGTCGACAGCTCGTACTCCACCATTTCTAAACATGAAAAAGGGGATCCCTTCACTGCCACCAGTTTTTTCACAACCTAATCTTCAGATGGGGCTTGAACCAATTTAGGCCTACCCCCAGTGTCTCCAATATGTCTCATATCCAATCACCTGGAATGACTTGTCAGTATGCAAATTAGTATATTTACACACACAATCACATATATATTTGTGAGCGTACGAGTTGTTGCTAACGCTGCGGGCTCGCTACGCGAGCCGCGGCCCTCGTGAAGCGAGGGCAGTGGCCGAGGGTCTCAGTTGCTGGCATGGAGCGCCGAAGGCGCTCCATGCCAGCAACTGCGACCCTCGCAAACTTCACGTCGCAAACCAAACAGCACGACACACACATTACGACACTCGCAAACAACATACGACACACGTTCACACACATTACGGCCTCGCAACACTCGGACGCAACTCGCGAACATTACAAAATGTAAAACACAATACATACACACAGCACATACATAAAAACCTTACCTACACCAAGAGGGAGCACCCAGGACCTCAAAAATACAACTTACACCTTGATTTTACTCGAAATAAAACAGTTTAGAGACTAAAAAAAAATCTAAGCGAGAGAAAAAATGGCCGCCGAACAAAACGAAAACGAGGCTACAGCACTCTAAACTCGCAAAACACCACAACAAACTCGCAAAACACCACAACAAACTCGCAAAACGCAACAAACGACCTACGGATATTCATACCACACAGTGCACACATTCAGCATGCTTACACAGCAGCTCCACACCACTAATGCTGCAGCAACATCAACACAGATTGCCAGCTCTTTAGCACAATGCTTCAAAATAGGTACAGTATATTCATTTAGTAATGTATTACATATTTCATTATTATACACCAAACAGCATTAACTACCTTACAATATCATTGCCGTCATTTTTTGACGGGCAATTCGCTAGTTCTTAATAAAACATATCATGTATTTGTGTTCTAAAGCATAGAATATTATTTATTCACTGGACACCTTTTTTTTCCCCACACACATAATCCAACCAGGTTAATATTTTGCTTAAGTAGAAAGGTTTGCGCAACTTTAGAATTTTCTATTCGCCCCTTTCATTCTGGGAGCCAATTAGAAACAGTCATGATAAGCTTTAACCTGATTGTTTATTCAGATCATTGCTAAGCCAATTGGAGGTTACTACCTTGAGTGGTAAAGGGAGTGATTTCAAAGTATAGGACCAGGGAGGGAGCTACAGGGTTTCTATAGTTTGTACCAGGGAGCCACAGAGTCGACCCCTAACAATGTGACCCCCTTATGAAGTGTAATACCAATAACAGAATAACAATATGTCAAATAGACAGGAGATACCTTGCCAGGTGCCAGGTGATACAGAGATCTATTACTGTTAGTACAGGGCAGATCTTGCCAGGACAGGCTTATTGGGGATAGGTGTGGTGATTAAGAAAAGGATCCCAGCCTATAATGGTCATCTGAACTTTATTCTTACGCTTAAACCTTCCCTCATGCTGTACTAGTCCTTGTATGGTTTATTACCCCTGATTCCCTTTCTACTGTGTATTCTACATTTATACAGTATAATACAGTACAACATATAAAAAATAAACTATATCTTAATTAACGAAAGAATCGTTCATCTTCTAGCTGACATTCTTCCCAAAATCTGGGAACCAAGGCTAAGCTCCACACATAGAATTACTTTATCACAAAAATCAGCATCCCCTAAAGTCCACCTACTGGACAAGATGGGGGGGGGGGGACCTGGAGCCCTGGCATCGACCATGGATGACAAGCCGAGAGATAATATCTTATTTAACTATTTTATTTACTAAGATTATATTCTTTCTTCAGGAAGCTGGTGGTGCAGAAATTGAGGAGAGGTACACCCCCCTCCCCCTCTTTTTTCTTCCTGTGTTATTATTGCTCTTCTTTTTTGCTTCTGAATTTATGTTTTAAAATATTGAATAATATAATACTATTTGCTCTATCTTGTTCTACCCTCCATAATTTCATGTATGGACGTTCCCCTCTAAAACATAACCATCATATTACAACCATATCACTTTATTAAAGGGACACAAGCTAGCCCAAATAAACACTATCCCATCAATTCATCCTGAACACCCCTAGACTACTCACCTTAAAATTAAATAGAAATATAATCCCTAATAAAAGTTTTATTACTCATCACACCTTTAATATTCTAATATATGGAGATGAGTGACCATATATTTTTCTTTACCTATTTCTTGCTATCTTAGGAATGTAGTGGGAGCAGACAAGAGTGATGACATAGGAAAGAAGGAATAAAGTTAAAAAAAAAAAAAAAAAATGGGAAAGACATTAAGGACAGTAATTCCGTCTGTCGATTTAAATAATATATTGCATTATTATATACAGTTGTGCTCAAATGTTTGCATACCCTTGGCAAATTGGTAATATATGTACCATTTTTAAAGAAAACATGAGTGAGCAGGCAAACCACATTTCTTTTATTTCTTATGGGATTCACATTCAACTATAGGTTATAACAGCATGGCACAACCATAAAACAAAACATGGCATCAATGACAGGGCGCAGTATTTTGTAATAGTTGTCAATGAGGCCACTCATTCTTGCAGGGGGTATACCTGCCCATTGGTCTTTGGAAAAATGCCTCCAGTTCTTCCAAATCTTTATCCCTATTGCATGAACAGCACGTTTGAGTAAGGAGACTGTGATAGCCACTCCAGAACCTTCAACTTTTTCTGCTGTAATAACTGGAGGGTCAACTTGGCCTTGTGCTTAGGGTCATTGTCATGCTGGAAAGTCCGAGAGCGTCCCATTCGCAGCCTTTGTGCAGAAGAATGCAAATGGTCTGCAAAGAATTTTCTGATAACATGCTGCATTCATCTTGCCATCAATTCTCACAAGATTCCCCTTTATGCCTTTAGAGCTCACACAACTCCAAAACATCAGTGAGCCACCACCATGCTTCACAGTGTAGGCCTTGTTGACCCCTCTCCAAACATAGCGCTTATGGTTGTGACTATAAAGCTCTATTTTGGTCTCGTCACTCCAAACTACAGTGTGCCAGAAGCTGTGAGGTGTGTCAATGTGTTGTCGGGCATATTGTAACCAGGCTTTTTTTGTGGCATCGGCGCAGTAAAGGCTTCTTTCTGGCAACTCAACAATGCAGCTTATTTTTGTTCAAGTATCATCATATTGTGCTCCTTGAAATAACCGCACTGTCTTTTTCCAGAGCAGGCCGTATTTCTCCCAAGGTACCTGTCGGTTTTTCTTTGTATTTCGAACAATTCTTCTGGCAGTTGTGGCTGAAATTTTTCTTGGTCTACCTGACATTGGCTTGGTATCAAGAGATCCCCACATTTTCCCCTTCTTAATAGGTGATTGAACAGTACTGACTGGCATTTTCAAGGCTTGGGGTATCTTTTTATATCCATTTCCATCTTTATGAAGTTCTACTACTTTGTTACGCAGGTAATAAAATGTAATGCTGTTCGTTCTTTGTTCATTTGTTGTCATATCCCAATAAAAGTTGATTTTTACATGAAGTGTAGGTAAAAAAAAGTGTATACATTATAAATAAATACTGTACTTACAAAACATCAAAAACTAATTATCTACTTAATACAAAAAAGTCAATAATTTGGCATAAAATATTTGTAGAACATATTTTTTGGGGGGTTGTATTATGGCAGATTATTTACACTTTTGTGATTTTCTTAATTTTAAAAAAAGAGGTTCTACATAACATTTATGTCAGATAATTGACTTTTTTAGCATTACGTAGACCTTAACCTTTGATTAATCTCATACCCTGTGTCTGTACGGTCTATCTAATTTATTGTGGATGCAAAGAGAAAATAATTATGTTGACACATATATTGTTTTAAGTGCATCATAGAAAGTTTTGCATACAGATTTCCTTAAAACCTAGACCCAAAATGCAGTTTGGATGATATTTACTTTAGCCAGCTTATGTACTATCTGTTGTGTAACTTACTCTTCGATTACCTGGACAGTCATTTTATTACACTTAGTTTTTCAGCTATAATATTTGCTGCTTGGCCACTAACCTGAGCATCAGGAACAACTCTATTGTTTTTTTCCTCAAGACGTTTAATCTCACCAAACATTTTATCAATGAGACTAGTAGTTGATATAGGCTGACTGTGGAACAGATTCTCGATGAGGCCTAAAACCAAAAGAGTGATCACAGTAAGAGAATATATTCTTAAAGGAAATACCAGCTCTATGCCTTGCAGAATAAAGAGCTGACAGTCGGCTTAGTTCTCTATCTATCTAACATTAATTTCTTTTAAGAGAAATGTATATCTCTGTTTGCTGTCGTAAAAGTACTTAATACCAAAAAGAAAATGAGTTAATAACTTGAGTAAAAGAGCAATAATGTAAGCCATGTCAAGTTTCATTTGCCTTAGTGGTGCCTAATGGTAATTTGAAATATGGATTAATTCTACTGCTTAACAACGCTGTTCTGAGTTAAAAACTTTCAGTATATACATCCCTCTCCCGACCAACGCATGTTCTAAGAGACGTGGCAACTTATCATGTTTTTATATATTATCAACATAAAAAATATGTTTACACAAGAAAGTAATTAACTGTAAAACACTTTAGAATTAGCAAAATATTTAAAATATTGAGTTATAGATGACAGTCCAGTCATTTTCTATCACACAGATTTAGTGCTGTTGGATTTTACTCTGTGCAAGTATAAAGGGCCATTTATTTCACTGTACGTGCTGTTCCTGGGGTGAAAGAGCACAAGATTAAGTCTCTGTTTATATACAAAATGTTTCCTGCCTACTGGCTGTTGCATGTAATAACAGATAGCCAAATCACAAATGTGCTATAGGTAAAGCAGTGATTGATAGCAGCTTTTTCCTGGACTTTACACTGACCAGTTAACCCATAATTGAACTGTTTAGGTAAGTCCAGCATTCCACTCCTGCACAGAAAGATTTGTTAATTTTTTTTCTTCTGATCTCTACACGAACAGCACTGGAGAAGAGTACAGATGAGTGGTCTGCATTGTTCGAATTCCAGAGAGGCAAGACAGCAGAAACCTGAATTTCATGCCATAAGAAATTACAAAAATGACACGTTCTGTTCACTTCAAACTGGAACTGTACGCATTTTTACCACTGACTTGAATGGAACACACATTCCTGCAATCGGATTGGCTACAGTAATGCAAAAGCAAATGGGCACTAAATTACACATGTAAAAACTCAGATTTCAATTGATTTGATTTCTGGGTGAAAAATGCACATATTTTAAATATTCAAAAAGTATTTATACATGCTTTTAGCAGATGTTTAGTGTGACATGGTCCAAATTGTGCTGAATTAAGTGGCCCTTTAGTTAATGTTATATTTAATTTCATAATTTGTACTTGTACAGGCAAAGTTTACTTAAATATGTCTAAACTGTGTGCAGACTAGTCTTCTGTCTGAAAAGGTTAATTGCATGACATTTAATCTCCAACAGTCATAAAAAATGCATCTGAGGGCATATTTCTCCCACACTAATCATTTATAATAGTTCCACTTGGATAAGTTTCATGACAAGGCATGCCTTGATGACAAATTTCTGAATTTTGGTTCTCTTTTCTTTGCATAGAAACAGATCAAAAGTACATTTGAATTAATCAGTGTGCAGTATAACAACCAGACCTGTAAAGGCTTGAACAGCTCCAGCTTATATAACATATTCTTGAGAACTAAATGGAACTTTAGAGTTATTAAATAATCAAGCAGCTGAATCTATTGTCTCAATTGGTGTCAGCAAGATAGAATAACAAGCTAAAGTAACTTGTATGTGCTTGCTGCAATATACACAGATTTATTTTATTTAAAAATAAAGCTTGTTTTGCATACCCCCAGAGCTGCCTACATAGGTAACTGAAATAATTGTTAAATCAAATGTACACCATTTATTTTTATGAATCCCTCAGAGTAACTGATTCTCCGCTTCTGGAGCCTCGCCTTTCTTCCTGTTAACTCCCATGCAGTCTGACACCTTTCACATCTGTGACCTAAGCCTATAATCACAGGGGAGTGACTTCACATTATCAGTGTCTTGTACTGCTCAGAAACATATGTCACTAGGGATAATTAGTTATTAGCCAGTTATTGGCTAATCATACTAAGCATTGAACAAACAAATGTGAAAAAATCGCAGTTTCTTAAAGGTATATGTAAGTGAGATGGGTTATGAATGCATCAAGTAGAATGCATCATAACCCACCTAGCAAAAAAGTTTGCATGAAAACATGCAAACCGTTTTTGCACTGTGATAAAAAATGTGCTGGGGGTGATTCAGACACCCCCAGCAACTGTGATTTGCAAAAAGGATATCTCATTTTTAATGAGATATCCATTTTGCAGCACATGCGCATGCTGATTTCAGCCAATCAGCAAGCAGCTGTGACACTGGATGGCAAAAGAGAGTCGGGAGACGGGTTGATAAGCAGTGTAGTTAGTTCTGACCTGAATAAACACACATACATGTCTAAATCAGCTCATGCTTAGATAAAACAATGATAATGCAAGAAAAGTTTGAGCACAAATAAATATATTTTGATTTGCTGTGACAGTCAAAGTATATCACAAACCTTTTTATAAGCTAAGATGGTCACAGACTCTAAAAATATAAATTATACAATAGTCTCACAGACAGCTATTGAAATTATAACACAGCATTACACAATACTCAGACAGAACTATATAAATGCTATTATAGCAGAACTCAAAGACAGATCACAAGAAATAACACAACATTACACAATACTCACAGACAGAACAATAGAAATGCAATCATAGGGTTACACAGAGCTCACAGACAGAACACAAGAAATAACACAGCATCAGACAGTGCTCACTGCAGAGCTCAATAAATTATATCACAGCTTTACATATTCAGTAAAGGAAGGAAATTACACTAAAGGAAAGGAAAGTGTCTGAGATCATGTGACTTCCCACAGTGGGGCAGACTTCAGGGGATAACTGAGCATGTCTGCACAATCCCCAGGCAAAAAAGAAACATTGTATAAAATATGCTAATAATCACTGGGAATTTCTGGGGTTGTCAACATTGAGAGAAAACTCTTTGCAAAAGCAAAAAAATCAGCAAACTTCAGGCTAACGGTTTAACTGTTTACTTTGGATTTTTTTCATGCAAACATTTTTTTTTCAGACACTATAAATTCTCCTCTATCAGATGCATTCATAATCCAGCTCATTTACATATACCTTTACTATGATCTTTGAGGTTTTATTATGTCTGCATGAAGTCAGTAAGAATATGATTACGAACCAGCATGTTGAAAACAACAATTTAGGATTCCCATAAAATGTAAGTGTTAATATGTAGGTTGATTACCTAGTAATGTCATAAAAGAAGATTCTTCCTCCATGTTCATCAAATTTCAGGTAGCCCTAAAGAAATAAAAAGTTTAGATTGAATTATCTGAAAGCATAAGCAACCAGTGCATCTGATGTTCCTTGTGTGATATTTAATAAGCGTTATTATATAAATAGTATTTTAATAATCCAACTTTTGCCAATTTAGTCATTTGACAGCTGGTAAGAATCAAAATTGTCTATCTAATCTGTCTGCTATACAGTGCCTTACAAAAGTATTCACCCCCCTTGACTTATTACCTATTTTGTTACATTACAGCCTTAAGTTCAATGTTTTGTTAATCTGAATTTTATGCGATGGATCAGAACACAATAGTCTAAGTTGGTGAAGTGAAATGAGAAAATACATACATAAAACTATTTTTTAGAAATAGAAAACAGAAAATTGGCTTGTGCGTATGTATTCACCCCCTTTGTTATGAAGCCCATTAAAAGCTTCAGAAGTCACATAATTAGTGAAATGATGTCCACCTGTGTGCAATCTAAGTGTCACATGATCTGTCATTACATATACACACCTTTTTTGAAAGGCCCCAGAGGCTGCAACACCTAAGCAAGATGCACCACTAACCAAACACTACCAAGAAGACCAAGGAACTCTCCAAAAAAGTAAGGGACAATGTTGTTGAGAAGTACAAGTCAGGGTTAGGTTATAAAAAAATATCCAAATCTTTGATGAACCCCAAGGAGAACCATCAAATCTATCATAACCAAATGGAAAGAACATGGCACAACAGCAAACCTGCCAAGAGACGGCCGCCCACCAAAACTCACGGACGGGGGAAGGACGGCATTAATCAGAGAGGCAGCACAGAGACCCAAGGTAAACCTGGAGGAGCTGCAGAGTTGGAGTATCTGTATATAGGAAGATAATAAGCCGTACACTCCATAGGGTTGGGCTTTATAGAGTGGCCAGAAGAAAGCCATTGCTTTCAGCAAAAAACAAAATGGCACGTTTTGAGTTTGCGAAAAGGCATGTGGGAGACTCCCAAAATGTATGGAGGAAGATGCTCTGGTCTGATGAGACTAAAATTGAACTTTTCCTTCCATTACAGAAAACGCTATGTCTGGCGCAAACTCAACACATCACATCACCCAAAGAACACCATACCCACAGTGAAACATGGTAATGGCAGCATCATGCTGTGGGGATGTTTTTCAGCAGCCGGGACTGGGAAACTGGTCAGAGTTGAGGGAAAGATGGATGGTGCTAAATACAGGGATATTCTTGAGTAAAACCTGTACCACTCTGTGCGTGATTTGAGGTTAGGACGGAGGTTCACCTTTCAGCAGGACAATGACCCCAAACACACTGCTAAAGCAACACTTGAGTGGTTTAAGGGAAAATATGTGTTGGAATGGCCTAGTCAAAAACCCAGACCACAATCCAATAGAAAATCTGTGGTCAAGACTTAAAGATTGCTGTTCACAAGCGCAAACCATCCAACTTGAAGGAGCTGGAGCAGTTTTGCATAGAGGAAAGGGCAAAAACCCCAGTGGTAAAATGTGGCAAGCTCATAGAGACTTATCCAAAGCAACTTGGAGCTATGATTGCCGCAAAACGTGGCTCTACAAAATATTGACTTTAGGGGGTGAATAGTAATGCACATTGATTTTTTTATGTTATTTTGTTGTTTGCTTCAAAATAAAAATAAAAAAACATCTTAAAAGTTGTGGGCATGTTCTGTAAATTAAATGATGCAAATCCTCAAACAATCCATGTTAATTCCAGGTTGTGAGGCAACGAAACATGAAAAATGCCAAGGGGGGTGAATACTTTTGCAAGGCACTGTATCTACCTAAATGTGTGGCTTACTAAAGCCTCAGGATAAACTTAGGCATTTCCAGACATGCTTAAATTCCTTAACTGTGTTTACATAGTTACATAGTAACTGAGGTTGAAAAAAAGACTTTTAGCCAAGTAATTTTAGCCAAGTCAAGTTTAACCTTTCTCCTCTGATCTGCAATATGCAGATTAGTAGATAATTGCTCCAGAGTAAGGCAAACAGAAAAAAAAACAAGTGCCAATTGTCTCAAAATGAAAAAAAATGAATTCCTTCCTGAGCCCAGATACTGGCGCTCGTATTTCTCCCTGGATCAATACTCCCTCTCTAATTAACCAGGATAACCCTGAATACCCTTTTCTATTTAAAAATATGTCCAATCTCTTTTTAAGTTATCTATTAAATCTGCTGTCACCAGCTCCCTTGGTAGAGAATTTCACAGATTAACTACCCTTACTGTGAAGAACCCTTTTCTTTCTTTAAGATGGAATCTTTTTACTTCTAACCTCAAAGGATGTCCTAATGTCCCTTGACAAATCTTTATACTGACCCTGGATGTATTTATACCTTTAGATTGTAAGTCTGTGAGTTCCAATCCTGCGCGCTGCTTTAGGGAAAGCGCTATGGACACTGGATTCCAAGCTCAAAGATAGGGCCATCCACTCTTTGCAATGTGTGAATCTTTAACTTGTCATTGCCTGTAACTTAACTTATGTATAGCGCTACGGAATATGTTGGCGCGTTACAAATAAACGATAATAATAATAATACAGGGTAATCATATCTCCTCTTAGATGCCTTTTTCCTAGAGAAAATACATTTAATTTGGTTAGTATTTCTTCATAACATAGTCCCTCCATTCCCCTTATTAGTTTTGTTCTTCTCTGTACTTTTTCCAGTTCTAAAATGTCTTTTTTATGAAGTGGTGCCCAAAACTGTACTCCATATTCAAAATTAGGTTGTACTAGGGATTTGTATACTGGTAGAATTATATTTGCTTCCCTTGCTTCTATACCCTTCTTAATACATGCTAATAGTTTTTTGCCTTTGCAGCTGCTGCTTGGCATTGAGAACTGTTACCTAGGTGGTTGTCCACAAGCACTCCAAGATTCCTTTCAATATCTGATACCCCTAGATTTGCATCATTAAGTTTATAAATTGCATGGTTATTTTTCCTTCCCAGATGCATTACCTTACATTTATTTGTATTAAATCTCATCTGCCATTTAATTGCCCATTTCTCTAATTTATGCAAATCCCTTTGGAGGGAAAGTACATCCGTTTTTTGATTTAATTACCTTGCACAGCTTCATGTCATCAGCACAAATGGAGATAATACTTTCCAGTCCTACTTCTAATTCGTTAATAAATATGATAAAAAGGAGAGGACCTAATACTTAGCCTTGAGGAACCCCACTTACCACATCCAATCTGAGTATGTTGCATTTACAACAACCCTTTGCTTCCTGTCTTTTAGCCAGCTCGCAATCCATGTGCATATATTTACTGTAATTCCTGCATCCCTTAGTTTGCACAATAGTCTCCCATGTGGGGCTTTATCAAAAGCCTTTGCAAAATCTAAAAGGACTATATCCACTTAGTTGCCTTGATCCAAGTTCCTACTAACCTCCTCATAGAAACTAATTAGATTTGTTTGACATGACCTATCCCTCATAAATCCATGTTGGCTCCTCCTTATAATCCTGATTGAACAGACATATTATTGTATATTATCCCTAATTAACCCTTCTAAAAGCTTTCCCACTTCAGAAGAGAGGCTTACAGGTCTATAATTCCCTGGATTTGCTCTTGCTTAAATATAGGTATCACCTCTGCTTTTCTGCAGTCATCTAGTAGAGACCCTGTGTTGAGTGAATCCTGAAAAATTAGATATAATGGTTTGGCTATTACAGAACCCAGTTCCCTCAGTACCCGTGGATGTATTCCATCAGGATCTAAAGCTTTATTGACATTTAATTTTTTCAACCTCTTTTGGATTTCTTCCTGTGTTAACCAATTATTTGGCGAAAGTAGTGTAGCCCCATTATGTTGCAGTGTCCTAACCAATGGTACCTCCCTTTTATATACCTTTTCCTGGTCACTAATTGCCAGATGGCCTGTTTCACATTGTAATGCTCCTATAGCTTCCTTCCTGGCCTTCTTCCCATTTATATACTTAAAAAATATTTTAGGGTTAGTCTTTGCAACTAATTTTTCAGTTTCTATTTTAGCCAGTTTAATAGCCCATTTGCAAGCCTTATTGATTTCCTTGTACTCACATAAAGCAGTCTCTGTTTTTCACTCTGTATCTTGATCTTTAAATCATTGTTAGGCCATGTTGGATGTAATTTACTCCTTTTACTTTTATTCCCAAATGGTATATGCCAATGTGTATGTATATTTAGTACGGATTTAAATGTTGTCCATTTATGTTCAGTATTTTTACCTGTCAGTTCTTTGTCCCAGTCTATACTTTGTATTGCTGCCCTTAGACGTTTAAAATCTGCCCTTTTAAAATTAAAAAATGTTGTTGGCCCCTTAAAATTTTGTTTTTTTAATTTAATCTCAAATGAGACTGCGTTGTGATTACTGTTTCCCAAAGGTTGCCCTATTTCAACATTTGATACTATATCAATATTATTTGTGATGACTAAATCTAAGATAGCTTCATTTCTAGTAGGCTCTTGTATAACCTGGGCCAGATAAGGATCCATGAGTGTAATCAAGAACCTGCTCCCCTTAGCTGAACTGATGGTCTCATTTATCCAGTTTATTTCAGGGTAATTAAAATCTCTCATTATTAGAACTTGCCCATGCTTCGCTGCATTTCCAATCTGTAACAATAATTATATTTCCTCACTTACAGCTATATTTGGGGGTTTATAGCATACTCCTACTAATATTCTTTTGAATTTGCTGTTCCGCTATTTAACTCTACCTACAAACATTCAACTTTAACACTAGGTCCACAATAAATATCTTTTCTGACTATAGGCTTAAATTCAGGCTTAACATACAGACAAATCCCTCCTCCACTTTTACCATTGCCACTATCTTTCCTAAATAGGTTATAACCATCCAGATTAACAGTCCAGTCATGAGAGGCATGCCACCATGTTTCAGTAATGCCTATTAAATCCCATTTCTCATTTACTGCTAATAATTCTAACTTTCCCATTTTTGCTGGCAAGCTTCTGGCATTAGCAAGCATACACTTTATGTTATGAGTCTGTACTTCTGGAGTGCCTGCCACTATACTTGAATTACTTAGCAGTACCTCCCTATTGACTATACTAACCCTCCCCCATCTCCTCCCACATGATCCTACAGCTTGCATAGGACGGTGGTTCCACCTATCTACTATTCTTTCTGTAAATTTATATTTAGCATATTATTCCTATATTTCCCACCTTGCAGTTTGACCACTTGTCCTTGCATTCCTCTTTTTCTTGAAGACACGTCCCTCTTGAACTCTTTAATATATATAAAGATTTCTGTCATATCACCCCTCTCCCTTCTGTCCTCTAAACTATACAGGAGGTCCCAGGGTTACAGATGTCCGACTTACTTAAGAACAAGCTCTCAGGCTTTTTGTATAAGTTTGTTTTTATGTTTTGTTTGTTTGAATTAAAAGAAAGAGTACAATTGTTTGTGTAGCTTATTATTACAGTACAGTGATTTTATTATTATTATTACAGTATTATACTGTAATATTATTACCACATATGAGCCATTGTAGTATTTTTATTATTATAATTATTAATCAGAGATCCGAGTTAAATACACATTCAACTTAAAGATATTCTCAGGAACAGGTCTCATTTGTAAACCGTGGACCGTCTGTACATATTCAGGTTATGAGGTCTATCCTTATAAGTTTTGCTTTTTAAACCCTATACTATTTTAGTTGCCTTTCTAAGAACTGTTTCTAGTTTGCTGATCGCCATTTTAAGATGCGGTCTCCGGAACTGAACACAGTGTATTAGACCAAGGTGGACACTGTTGAGCCTTATAAAGAGTCAATAAGTACAGATTGGTCATATCCCCACCTATTGGCGATAAAGAAAAATCAAATAAGGAAAGTGAGATTAAATGAGTCCTGGTGGGGGGATAACAAGCACTCCATCTACACCCCACTGGGAGGTAACTCACACATGCTCCCAGTGGATAAAGCCAGGTGATTATCTGGCTTGAATTCTAGTTGAAAACAATTCTAGTTGAAAATAATCTGTGAACAGGGTCACCACTCCACATTATGCCTACTTCTACACTACAGTTGCAACAAGGCCTTAGCTTCTGGGGTGGTATGCTTTTTCTGCAGGAAGCTTACAGAATACCCTCCTTGTTGTCTATAGATAGAAGAATACCTGTAACCTGCAGAAACACTCTACACAGTTGTTTATATTAAGCATGATGATACATGCGCAAAGCCATTATTGCTAGGAATTGTGAGTTCCTCAGCCTACTGCAAGTCCTGATAAGACACACACACATGGAGGTGTTACATGGAGGTGTTCCACAGTCCCAGTGTCCTTGGCCATATTCCTGGCTTTTAGATATTGAAGGAGAGAGTGGATAATAAACTCCATAGTTTGTCACTTTTCCATGGCCAGCTGCACCTTCCCTTTCATTTGCCCATTAACAGTACTCTGAAGGAATATTTCCTGTTCCTTGTTAGATACTTAGACTCTGATGCTCCCTTTTAACCGACCATCCATAACTTTGGGACCCTGAGATGCCTATTGCACCCAACAGCTTCAAGGGTGCATTACAGGTTAGCTGGCTGGACAGCAGTGGCTGACATGATTTCCCTGATGCTAGAGGTTGCCTTAGAGGCTTTGCTTGCCTCCTCTGCCATTCCCACTGCTGCTTGTGCAGGTTGGTTATCACTGATGTCTGGATGGTCATAAACTGAGAGGGGTTGTCTCTGGCAGGCTCCTCTATGGTTATAATTACAGAGATTGTTTTACCATCCTCCCCCTAATATTATCACTCAAAGGCTCCTGAATGGGGTTCAAGCCTATAAACTAAGTCTAACAATGCCACTGGAAGAGGACATGCGTCACTCATCTTTTTGCTTTTGGAGGGATAGGCTAAAATATAGAGCACCTCCCATTCTAGTCACCTCCCTGTTAGTCTTATGCATTTGTAATGGGAGTTTTTATTTTCCCTTGCAGGTGGGGCTACAGGAGGGAGTCTGCAAGGATGGGATGCACATTTGATAACAAAATCTTTGCATACAGTTATCCAGGGGTTCATTTGGAACATATATTTATATATATATAACCCCACTGTGATGCCCTTATGTGGGATTGTGTGAGCAGCAAAAAAATAAAATAAAGGGCTCACTATATTTCCAGCAACATGAAGGTATAACTCAATGCTGTGGACTCCAGACCGTTGGCATTAAACCACATCCTTCCTTGTTAGCTGCCTTTCAGCTACAGCAGTGACATTGCATGGACTTCAGCGCTCATTGTGAGCCTCTCCCCCCCTCTACTTTGCGGCCTGGCGATGATCACCTTTGGCGCTCAACTCAGGCCTCTCCCCCACGCTACTTTATGCAGTGCGCATGACCGTGACTTTGCAAGCGTTACTCCCCCTCCTCAGTGTCTCTTTTCCCCCTGTCCCCTGTGTCTCTTCTCCCCGCTCCCCTGTGTCTCTTGCGCCCTCTCCGTCCCCTGTGTCTCCTTCCCCCATCCATCCCGTGTCTCCTTTCCCTCTCTCCCTCTCCTGTGCCTCCTTTCCCCCTCCCCTGTGTCTCCTTACCCCTTCTCCCTCCCCTGTCTCTCTTTCCCCCTCCTTTGTCTCTCCCCCCTCTGTCTCTCCACCACTTTCCCCCTCTCCCTCCCCTGTGTCTTTCCCCCCTCCGGTGTCTCTTCCCCCCCCTGTATCTCTTCCCCCCATTCCTCCCCTGTGTCTCACCTCCCTCTCACGCTCCTGTGTCTCTCTCCGCCTCCCTCCTGTGTCTCCTTTCCCCCTCTCCTGTGCCTCCTTTCCCCCCTCTCCTTCCTCCCTCCCCTGTGTCTACTTACTCCCTCTCCCTCCCCTATGTTTCTCCCCCCCTCCCTGTGTCTCTCCCTCCACTCACTCCCCTGTTTCACTTCCCGCCTCTCCCTCCCCTGTGTCTGTCCCACCCTCTCCCTCGCCTGTGTCTCTTCCCCACTCTCCCTCCCCTGTGTCTCCTTCCCCCCTCTCCCTGCCCTGTGTCTCTTCCCCCTCCCTCCCCTGTGTCTTTTTCCTCCCTCTCCCTCCCCTATGTCTCTTTACCCCTCTCCCTCCCGTGTGTCTGTACACCTCTCTCCCTCCTCTGTGTGTCTTCCCCCCTCTCCCTCCCCTGTGCCTCTCCCCCCTCCCTTCCCCCGTGTCTCTCCCACTCCCCTGTGTCTCCTTTCTCTTTTCGCCTCACCTGTGTCTCCTTTCTCCATCCGCCTCCCCTGTGTCTCCTTTCTCCCTCCGCCTCCCCTGTGTCTCCTTTCTCCCTCCGCCTCCCCTGTGTCTCCTTTCTCCCTCCGCCTCCCCTGTGTCTCCTATCTCCCTTGTATCCCTCCCCTGTGTCTCCTTTTTCCCCCTCCACCCCTGTGTCTCCTTTTCCCCCTCCACCCCTGTGTCTCCTTTCTCCCCCTCCCCCCTGTGTCTCCTTTCTCCCCCTCCCCTTGTGTCTCCTTTCTCCCACTCCCCCCTGTCTCCTTTCTCCCCCTCCCCCTGTGTCTCCCTCCCCTCCCCTGTGTCCCCTTTCTCCCTCCCCCTCCTGTGTCTCCTTTCTCCCTCTCCCCTGTGTCTCCCTCCCCACCCTGTGTCTCCTTTCTCCCTCCCCTGTTTCTGTCCCCCCTCTCCCTCCCCTTGGGTCTCTTCCCCCTCCCTCCCTTGTGTGTCTTTCCCCCCTCTCCCTTCCTGTGTCTTTCCCCCTCTCCCTCCCTGTGTCTCTTCCCCCCTCTCACTCCTCTGAGTCTCTTCCCCCTCTCCCTACCCCTGTGTCTCTTCCCCCTCTCCCTACCCCTGTGTCTCTTCCCCCTCTCCCTCCCCTGTGCCTCTCCCTCCTCCCCCTCCCTCCCCAATGTCTCTCCCCCTCTCCCCTGTGTCTCCTTTCTCCATCCGCCTCCCCTGTGTCTCCTTTCTCCCTCCGCATCCCCTGTGCCTCCTATCTCCCTTGTCTCCCTCCCCCCTCCCCTGTGTCTCCTTTCTCCCTCCCCCTCCCCTGTGTCTCCTTTCTCCCTCTCCCCTGTGTCTCCTTTCTCCCTCTCCCCTGTGTCTCCCTTCTCCCTCTCCCCTGTGTCTCCCTCCACCTCCACTGAGTCTCCTTTCTCCCGCTCCCTCCCCTGTGTCTCCTTTCTCCCCCTCCACCCCTGTGTCTCCTTTTTCCTCCTCCACCCCTGTGTCTCCTTTCTCCCTCTCCACTGTGTCTCCTTTCTCCCTCTCACCCTGTGTCTCCTTTCTCCCCCTCACCCTGTGTCTCCTTTCTCCCTCTCTCCTGTGTCTCCTTTCTCCCCCTCACCCTGTGTCTCCTTTCTCCCCCTCCCCTCTGTGTCTCCTTTCTCCCCCTCCCCCCTGTGTCTCCTTTCTCCCCCTCCCCCCTGTGTCTCCTTTCTCCCCCTCCCCCTGTGTCTCCTTTCTCCCCCTCCCCCTGTGTCTCCTTTCTCCCACTCCCCCGTCTCCTTTCTCCCACTCCCCCGTCTCCTTTCTCCACCTCCCCCTGTGTCTCCCTCCCCTACCCTGTGTCTCCTTTCTCCCTCCCCCTCCCGTGTCTCCTTTCTCCCTCTCCCCTGTGTCTCCCTCCCCACCCTGTGTCTCCTTTCTCCCTCCCCTGTATCTGTCCCCCCTCTCCCTCCCCTTGGGTCTCTTCCCCCTCCCTCCCTTGTGTCTTTCCCCCCTCTCCCTTCCTGTGTCTTTCCCCCTCTCCCTCCCTGTGTCTCTTCCCCCCTCTCACTCCTCTGAGTCTCTTCCCCCTCTCCCTACCCCTGTGTCTCTTCCCCCTCTCCCTCCCCTGTGCCTCTCCCTCCCTATACTATGTCTCTCCCCCTCTCCCCTGTGTCTCCTTTCTCCATCCGCCTCCCCTGTGTCTCCTTTCTCCCTCCGCCTTCCCTGTGCCTCCTATCTCTCTTGTCTCCCTCCCCCTCCCCTGTGTCTCCTTTCTCCTTCCCCCTCCCCTGTGTCTCCTTTCTCCCTCTCCCCTGTGTCTCCTTTCTCCCTCTCCCCTGTGTCTCCCTTCTCCCTCTCCCCTGTGTCTCCCTCCCCCTCCACTGAGTCTCCTTTCTCCCGCTCCCTCCCCTGTGTCTCCTTTCTCCCCCTCCACCCCTGTGTCTCCTTTTTCCCCCTCCACCCCTGTGTCTCCTTTCTCCCTCTCCACTGTGTCTCCTTTCTCCCCCTCACCCTGTGTCTCCTTTCTCCCCCTCACCCTGTGTCTCCTTTCTCCCCCTCACCCTGTGTCTCCTTTCTCCCTCTCTCCTGTGTCTCCTTTCTCCCCCTCACCCTGTGTCTCCTTTCTCCCTCTCTTCTGTGTCTCCTTTCTCCCTCTCCTGTGTCTCCTTTCTCCCTCTCCCCTGTGTCTCCTATCTCCCTCTCCCTTTGTGTCTCCTATCTCCCTCTGCCCTGTATCTCCTATCTCCCTCTCCCCTGTGTCTCCCTCCCCCTCCCCTGTGTCTCCTTTCTCCTTCCCTCTCCCCTGTGTCTCCCTGCCCTCCCCTGTGTCTCTTTTCTCCCTCCCCCTCCTCTGTGTCTCCTTTCTCCCTCTCCCATGTCTCCTTTCTCCCTCTCCCCTGTGTCTCCCTCCCCCTCCACTGTGTTTCCTTTCTCCCTCTCCCATGTCTCCTTTCTCCCTCTCCCCTGTGTCTCCCTCCTCCTCCACTGTGTCTCCTTTCTCCCTCTCCCTCCTGTTTCTCCTTTCTCCCCTCCCCCTGTGTCTCATTTCTCCTTCTCCCCTGTGTCTCCTTTTTCCCTCTCCCATGTGTCTCCTTTCTCCCTCTCCCCTGTGTCTCCTATCACCCTCTCCCCTGTGTTTCCCTCCCCTCTCCCCTGTGTCTCCCTCCCCCTCCACTGTGTCTCTTTTCTCCCTCCCTCTCCACTGTGTCTCCTTTCTCCATCCGCCTCCCCTGTGTCTCCTTTCTCCATCCGCCTCCCCTGTGTCTCCTTTCTCCCTCCGCCTCCCCTGTGTCTCCTTTCTCCCTCCGCCTCCCCTGTGTCTCCTTTCTCCCTCCGCCTCCCCTGTGTCTCCTATCTCCCTTATCTCCCTCCCCTCCCCTGTGTCTCCTTTCTCCCTCTCCAATGTGTCTCCCTCCCCCTCCACTGCCTCTCCTTTTCCCCCCTCCACCCCTGTGTCTCCTTTTCCCCCTCCACCCCTGTGTCTCCTTTCTCCCCCTCCCCCTGTGTCTCTTTTCCCCTCGCACTCCCTGTGTCTCTTTCACCCATCTCCCTCCCCTGTGTCACTTCCCCACTATCCCTCCCATGTATTTCTCCCTCCCCGGCTGTAGCTCCTATCTCCCTCCCCCCCTGTATCTCCTACCTCCCTCCCCCCCTGTATCTCCTATGTCCCTCCCCCCCTGTATCTCCTATCTCCCTCCCCCCCCTGTATCTCCTATCTCCCTCCCCCCCCTGTATCTCCTACCTCCCTCCCCCCCCTCTATCTCCTACCTCCCTCCCCCCCCTCTATCTCCTATCTCCCTCCCCCCCTATATCTCCTATCTCCCTCCCCCCCCTATATCTCCTATCTCCCTCCCCCCCCTATATCTCTCCCCCCTATATCTCCTATCTCCCTCCCCCCCCCTATATCTCCTACCTCCCTCCCCCCCCTATATCTCCTATCCCCCTCCCCCCGTATCTCCTATCCCCCTCCCCCCGTATCTCCTATCTCCCTCCCCCCGTATCTCCTATCTCCCTCCCCCCGTATCTCCTATCTCCCTCCCCCCGTATCTCCTATCTCCCTCCCCCCGTATCTCCTATCTCCCTCCCCCCGTATCTCCTATCTCCCTCCCCCCGTATCTCCTATCTCCCTCCCCCCGTATCTCCTATCTCCCTCCCCCTGTATCTCCTATCTCCCTCCCCCCGTATCTCCTATCTCCCTCCCCCGTATCTCCTATCTCCCTCCCCCCGTATCTCCTATCTCCCTCCCCCCCTATCTCCTATCTCCCTCCCCCCTATCTCCTATCTCCCTCCCCCCTATCTCCTATCTCCCTCCCCCCTATCTCCTATCTCCCTCCCCCCTGTATCTACTATCTCCCTCTCCCATGTATCTCCTATCTCCCTCTCCCCTGTGTCTCCCTCCCCTCCCGTGTCTCCTTTCTCCCTCCCTCTCCTGTGTCTCCCTCCCCCTCCCCTGTGTCTCCTTTCTCCTTCTCCCCTGTGTCTCCTTTCTCCTTCTCCCCTGTGTCTCCTTTCTCCTTCTCCCCTGTGTCTCCTATCTCCCTCTCCTATGTGTCTCCTTTCTCCCTCTTCCCTGTGTCTCCTATCACCCTCTCCCCTGTGTTTACCTCCCCCTCTCCCCTGTGTCTCCCTCCCCCTCCACTGTGTCTCCTTTCTCCCTCTCGCTCCTGCTCAAAACCGCTGCGCAATGCACAAGCTCGAGCACCCAGCGCGCAATGCACAAGCTTGCGAGCCCGCCAGCACAATACACACGCACGTCCCCAGGAGCAATGCACATGTGACCTAAACCCCCCCACCCCCCACCCCCGCCGCCATCATTTGAATTTGCTCCCCCGGCAATGCGCATGCACATGCGCGTCACCAATGGCTCACGCTGTGAATTGTGAGGTACATAGATGTGGTAATTGCGAGTTTGTTGTAATATATAACATAGCGTTACCGACAAACTCGCAATTACTACAACTATTATATGTGATTGGGTAATGATCAATATAAACAACCTTTTAATTCATTGTGATAAGTTGATTTTAATTGGGTATTATTTGCTAATTTTAGAGTTATATAATGGATTGTGTATTGTTGAAAAAGGTGTATATGCAGAGAATGTATGTTTCCCTGAGGGCAACCTACAGCCCCCATGCCAATTTCTGCCCAACACTGCCTGATAACAGCAGTTATGTAAGGTAGAGGCATAAAATAATATTTAGAGAAAATTGTAAAAGGGCAATGTAAAAACTGTCAAGTTAATTTGCTTACCTCACTATTAACAATTAACAGATATAGAAAGGGATTTAGGAGTGCTTGTGGACAACCACCTGGGGAACAGTGCTCAATGCCAAGCAGCATCTGCAAAGGCAAATAAAATATTAGCATGCATTAAGAAGGGTATAGAAAAAAGGTAAGCAAATATAATTCTGCCACTATACAAATTCCTAGTACGCCCTCATTTGGAATATGGAGTACACCACTTCATAAAAAGGACAGAGAAAAAGTACAGAGAAGGGCAACAAAACTTATAAGGGGCTAAGTTATGAAGAAAGACTAACCAAATTAAACATATTTTCTCTCGAAAAAAGGCATCTAATGATTACCTTATATAAATATATCCAAGGTCAATATAAGGCTTTGTCAAGTGAATTTCTTGTGCCAAGAGATTTTCAACTGACAAGAGGACACCCCTTAAGGTTAGAAGAAAAAGGATTCCACCTTAAAGAAAGCAAAGGGTTCTTCATAGTAAGGGTGGATAAACTGTGGAATTCTGTGTGGTGACAGCGCAGTCGATAGATAACTTTAAAAATGGATTGGATATAATTTTAAATACAAAGGGCATTCATGGTTATCTTGGATAATTAGAGAGGCATTATTGATACAGGGAGGAATCTGATTGCCCGTACCTGGGGTCAGGAAGGAATTAATTATTTTCCCCTTTGAGACAATTGGCAAAGTTTCACTGGGGCTTTTAATGTTTGCCTTCGTCTGGATCAATTAACAATTAATCTGCATATTGCAGATGAGAGGAGATCTAAAAAGGTTGAACTTGGACTAAAAGCCTTTTTTCAACCTTAATTACTATGAGCCTCATTCAGTTGAGCAATTGTAAGTTACTATAGCCCATAATGGAGCCTGTAAGCTAATTTGCTATTCAATTGGATAGCAATAGGAGCCGCAAAAGGTCTACGTGTTATGGGCTTGAAATCCTTGTGGTTGTTAAAACCAGAAAGCCTTTGATCTGCAAGAGTTAAAATCACCAAGATCGCTAATCAAGCCCGCAAACGTATACCAGCCCGCAAATGGCAAATGTCAGCCAGAATCTTACGGGTTCCAAATAGGGCCTGCAAAGAGTTTACAGACTAATTTGTAACACTGCAAAAGACAATAAAAACACACTAATGGACTTTAGAATATGCAACAGAAGGCATTAGAATTCATTGCACAACAATATCCAATTAAGAAATAGCTTTTAACATTTTTTTTTCTTGGAATGGCCAAATTACACCGCCACATCACCAATATCAAGTACCAGGGGAACATTTTAGATTTGGTTGTTCAGTCGTGTGACTCTGGACTGCAGCACATTTAGCTTCTCAGGCTGTGTTTTTCGAAAAGGTTTGCATGTCAAAGATACTGGAGTGGGTTGTCATTTCCTTCTCCAATGCACTGTGATTTGTGTGACCTCTCTGCTATGACTTGCCCATCTAGAGTGGTGCTACATGGTATAGCTCACAGCTTCAATGGAGGTACACAATCCCTTTTACCACCACAAGTTAGAAATACAGAAGGGGACCAGGAGAATATATCTCACACTAATCTACTCAAACCCATCGGGCCGCAAACACATATGGAGGCTGTGCAGAGGCATGTGGAGCAACAGCCAACTCAGCTCCATCTTCGCTACGTCCATTATGGAAAGTCCCACGCCATTGCTGGTGGCCATGTGCCAAGATGTATACCCATTATCATTTGGTGACATCCCATTAAGTGTTTTGCTATCAATCAATTGACATTATCACCTGTCATATTGTTATCAGGCCCTCGGGGGAATGTTGATACTCCTCGGTATCACAAATTGGACTTTGCATGTGTATTAACCCTTTATTATTATTATATATTATCTTTTGATATTATATGTATTAACCTATTGCATAGTAATTAGGGCTCATTAGTTTACTGATGTAGGAATGTGATGTGGAGGTCCCAAAAACCCCAACCATTGAAAACACACTGACACAGCAAAAACGGTGTAACAAAGCTGTATTTCATACACAGAGCACAATCAAAAATGTACAATACTGTGCATTAATATCACGAGTGTGTTGTGGGCGGATCCCGAAAGGGCAAGAGGCTTTTGGAGAAAAAGGGGATACCTAAAGGGGGTAATGTCATAGTCTAGAATAAGTATGATGCATAGCACCTACCAGGGTCACATGTGGTCACTACACCACTGCAACTGGAATCTGAAGAAAAAAAGGATCATCAGAAATCCCTCCATTTAATTGAAAAAAACCTTAATGTACATATAGCACTTACAACTTGTCTGTATCTGCTCCATGAAACAGATGCAAAAAACTTTGGACTGAGTAATCCAGTGTGTTCCCCAAAACAAAAATCAGAAAAAAAAGTGGTAAAAAAAAAGGCAGAGGAGAAAAAAAAAAAAAAACATGCATGCACATTACAGTGCTAAATACTGTAACAATATACCAGCTCACCTGATTTCCATCTGCAAGCATTACTAACCATTAGCTAGTTCTCGGGATAACTCAGTTGCCATGACCATTAATAATGATATGTCACCTCAATGCTTAGCTGTGACCAGCATCAGTGGTCAAGGTTTACTATGGCCTTCTCCATATGATATTGTTAATCAACACTGATATCACATCCATCAGCTATACAGGTGTTAGCATATGTTAAAGGATACTCATGATATCAGCATTAGGGGAAAATACCCATTAATATGGAGAGGACAGCAGCCAGATTCCCTGTTACTTACATCAGACCCAAGGATCTGTATTCAGACTGATATTGAGGTCAGGATCACAAGCTGTTAGCGGTGGTCGTGGCGGAGGCATGGGGGGGAGGAGAGGATCGGCCGGGCTGCGGGTGTGCGGAGGAGGCCTCTGGGGTGGAGGAGGCGGGGGGTTGGCGTCTACAGTAACTTGCTGGATTGCGCTCTGGTCCGCCCCCATCCTGAGCAGCCCAACGAGGTATGACTGTTATTAGGTGGTGCCTCCTGTCCTCCCTATTGCGCCTGGCCAGGCTGCACATAATTTCCGCAAGATTGGAGGAGATGCCGGCCTGGATCCACTCGAGTTGCTGGCGCATGATGGCCAGCATATCCACCTGCGCAGCCTGGCTTCGTGGTGGCGGTGGGGATGGATGTCCGTGGGGCGTTGCTGGGTGAGGCGTGGCAGTGGTGGCCCAGTGGGGAGGGTCTGGGGCCCGGCTCTCACACTCTATGCGGGTGGTGGTCATGTTGCTGGGCTTGGTGGTGGTGGTGGCCAGTCTGCCGCATTAGTGAGGGGAGGAGGAGATGTGGTCAAGCCACACTGGTCCCTCCAGGAGGAGGGCCCAGGTGATATGCTCAGTCTCTGGTGATGCTACTGCCCATATGACATCCTCCTCCACAAACCAGGGCCCTCGGGTCCGCTTCTTTCCTCCTCCCCCTGTGCCAGTTCCTGCCGGGCAGGGGCACGCTCATCAACATCCTGCTGGGCAGGGGGCACACTCACCAACGTCCTGCTACTACAGAGTCGACGCCTCCGCCACTGGCTCATCGCTGGACCCAGACCTCCTTAATTCTGAAAGAGAGAAAGGAAAGATATATGTTATTAGTATGATGAATAATGCATTGTTTTGTGTTCAAAACATCTAGTCTTGAACCTGTAGGATTTTCCTAATTGCAACCAAGAATAGCTATCTTTTGCTAGATGTGATCTATTCTTAGGTTCTTGATCTTGGCTCCTAACGCTATCTTGATTCCGACTGTGTTCTGTAACTGTATAGGCTGCAGTGGGCATACTAATAAATGGACTCTCTATTGCTTGATTACCGTTGTTGTGCTCACAAATGACAGTGATTTGTCAGCTTCATGTATTTAATGACGCATCCATCTATCCCTTGTTAATTCCATAGAGCTGATATGTCAGTGTCCTTGTTGGTCCTCATGTACATGTGTATTGTGTGTGATGTACATGTGGTGGCATGTTGGTGTATGTGATATTCACCTGACATGGAGGCTGGATTCTGCTGGCCCACCAGGCCTGAAGCTCCAGCGGTGGGCACCTGGCTCAGAAGGTCCTTGGTCACCTTCTCCCACTCATTGCATCTTACAGTCACTTGGGGGGCACCACTTGGTGCTGCAGCTTGACTGGCTTCCTTGGCCGTCATCCTCCTCACCTTGGCCCTGATGTCGTCAAACCTGTGCTTCACAGACCTCACATGCCTTTTCCCTGCTGTTACTGTGGCCGCTACCTCCTTCCATGCCAGGACCCTAGGGCTGGGCCTAAATTCCCTCCCCCTGCAAGGTTAATGGGGCAACCACAGATGGCATCAAGGAGTGTGGATGGGGATCCTTTGCTCCCTCATCTGCACCTAAAGGCCTGTCCCTCCATCAAACTACCCCCCCCCCCCGGGATCAGGACCCTCCCCCTCCTGTCCCTATGTCCCTGTTCTAGTTGTGCCCATCTCTATGGGCACCCTGCCATCACCCACCTCCTCTACGTCAGTATCCTGCTTTCCTCCGCTATCCACCTCCTCCACTCTCCTCTTTGTCACTCTCCGCTCCTCCACCACTCCTCCGCTCCTCCTACTCTCCTACGCCACTACTCCTCTCCTGCACCACTCCTCACCGCCTCCTCCACCAGTCCCCAGGGCCACCTCTCTCTCCTCCTCGCCTCTTCTCTTCTCCTCCTTTCAGACTCTCCATTCCTCTGCCCTCCCTCCATTTAAATCCCAAAAAGAATATAACGATAAATAAAAATAAGTGTTACTGTTTACATATATATATATATATATATATATATATATATATATATATATATATGATGGGAAAACAAAATGTGTCTTTTATGTGTATTTATTACCAGTTGGGGGATGGGGTTGTGTATTGAGTGACCTAGCTTTATGTGTATTTATATTATGCATAATCTGTAAATATGTGTAATCAAAGATTAAGTGTACAATCCTAATTAGAAGAATATAAAGTAATAAAACCGGAAGATACTGCTCTCAAAAATCGCCTACTCTATCTCCATCAAAATGCTCAAACCACCAACTTCAGGACCTGCGTGCTACTTCGTCAAAGTCTACTACACAGTCAACGCATTGGCAGGTGGAACGCAACTTTATAATCTCTCTCTGTCAATCATCTTCGGCTAGACCGCTTTCTATTGGCAGAGAGGCCTGCGTCGCACTCCGTAATATTGTGATTGTATTGTAACTGCGGACTACTTTTTTTCCAGCCCATTAACAGCTTGCGGGCGTGGGAGGGGTTTACGGTCTTGAGGCTGTGGCCCATAACTTACGGCCTTGTTCAATTGAATAGCCCCGTAATTGTAGCAGAGTTGAAGCCCGCAGCAGGCCGGCAGACATATTGCGATATGCAGCCTTGCAATTGAGGCTCCATGTATCTATGTAATTATGTAACCCTAAAAATACATATGCAAACAGCAGCAAAAAAAAGTCTTTAAGAAGAAAATGTAAAGACATAGGCTTCAATTTACATTTACAACTGTCATTGATTCAGAAAATGACTATGGAAGATAAAGCTCCTTTATGCCCAGTAGCTCTTCATTGGCATAACATGCAGGGTCTCACTGTCCAAAAACTTCCATGAGTGGAACCTCTGTGCTCTGAGACCTCTGGTATCTCCAATTCTGTCAAGGATCTCTGAGATCATCATAATTCCTTGCCTTTTCTGCATCTACGACAATGTAGCTTTTCTGAGCTCTCCTAATGGAAATTATTTTAAAAAATCAGGAGTTACCAGAGGTGTCAGAGCACAGAGGTTCCACTCATGGAAGTTTTTGGACAGTGAGACCGTGCATGGTTATGCCAATGAAGAGCTAATGGGCATAAAGGAGCTTCCACAGTCTAGAATCTTCTGGATAAATATTACAGTGATAGTTTATGGGATTCTAAGAAATAGCATGCTTTTCTCTATCCAGATGGCAGGTTTATCTACCCAAGATCACAATGAAGGAACCCTAGTGAAGGACTGACTAAAGAACCTGGTGCAGAAGACAATCAGGGGTTAGTGAACCATTGGATGGCAGAGAAAGCTCAGGAAGCTAACACCCAATGCTGAGAAGGAGCTGACTGAAGCAGTTAAAGAGATGGCTGTAGCCACTAAAGAGCCCTTGTCCTGGAGCAAAGTGATGATATTAAAGTGGCTGATATTGTGAGCAAAAGTTAAAGAGTAAAGGGCAAGAAGCTGTCACTCAAACCTTATGAGTAAGAGCAACGAAGAGGCCTTCATAAGAAACCCAGAAAGACCAGGAAGAATGTCATGATTTTGATGAGGAAACTGGAATCTTTCCTAAAGTGAATGATGAGGAAGATGAGAATCTGGAAACTTTGCTGGTGGATAAAGAACCACTGTATCTGTGAGGATTTAGAACACAGAGTCCCATAACATTTGTGAAGTATCCTAACAGCTCTCTGTCTCAGCCATAATACAAGGCCAAGGAGGGAAAAGAGAGAAAACAAGCACGTTAAGAAGCATAGATAGACACCATCCCAATGGGACTGAGAAACCTGACATTGAAGACAGGCAAATTGCTGTTAATATGGGGGGTATCAGGATAATGCCAAATTACTTTTCTGAGTGGAGGGGGCATGCATTTGGGGGAAACAGGGTCCCTTACAGGAAGAAGACACAAACATATATCCTGGAGAACAGAGAGAGTCCTCCCATGGATATACTGAAAGAGCAAGTTGTGCAGGAGCTGCAGCCCAATGGCAAACAGGAGAAGCAAGATCTGCTCACTAATCATTTGTCTGAGAGAAAAGTAGAGCTCACCAATCCTTCCTTCAAGCTACAAGAGACAGAAGATTCCTTGAAGCAGAGAAAAGCAGATCTGATAGAGAATGAGGTGACAGAGGGTGACAGATTTCTCTGAAGACAGAGTAAGCTCCGAGGTATGCTGGTCCAGAAGAGACGGACACTGACCTCCAGGCTCTGTGTATACAAGGTGCTGATTAAATAAAAAAGTTATGAGAAGAGCATACAGTCCCAAGTGGTGGGCTAATTAATTGTTAATATAATCCTTTATTAAGGGTTAATAAAAAAGGAAAAAACGCAGCAAATAAATACCATTGGGTGTTTCCTCATAAGCACAATGGAATCATAGGAGCACCCTCAGGTGAAATAAAAAATATATAAAATAAAAGCAATACGCTCTATATATGAAAAAATAGGACTAGCAGATGGTATAATCCCAATAGTGTGCAGAGCAAGCTAAACATGAAAAATGTATATATTAATGTCAAAAAGATTACTGCATACAATGAAACAATGGCATAGGCATAGATACAGGTTTGCTCTTGGTTAGCCAGCGTTTAATACACTTACAACATCCCTGGAGCTTGCTGTATGCCTATTAAAGATGTGCGCATATGCAGTCTGTGCAGTCTATACACTACCAGCAATAAAAAAATGCAATAATGGCATAAAGAATTGTCTTGACATCGATATCAACTTACTCGAGTTTGCCTTGCATTCCAGACACTTACAGCATCCCTGGAGCTTGCTGGGTGCCTGCTAGGAGAGTGCACACATGCACTCTATACAATTGCAGCAAGTAGCAGGCAAAAGTGCTGTATACAGCCAATACCCAGCATGCAGCTCAGTTTCTCCTTTACATTGTCTGGGAAATCTGCAGCTAAAAAAGATACCTAACCATTATGGTTTCGCCTACACTAAGGCTTTGTCAAAGGTGTAAATTCAATAGCTAGTAAAAACAAGGTGTTGTGCTGAGTGAAGACTGATGTCTGCAGAAACCTGCTATGCAAATCATAGAGCAGGAGCTTGTACAGGAGAGAGAAAATCAGGAAGAAAGTCTGCCTGAGTCGCCAGAGCTATTCAGAGAGAGGACCTACGAACATATCAGAGTAGATTCTTCTGCTGAACATGCAGGAAGAGATTCAGCGCAAGCAGAGTGAACTGGATATGCAACAAGTCAAGGAGGAGAAGTTGCAGCTAAATGAAGAGAAGAAAATAAAAAGCTGGAAGCCTTGGAGGAAAAGCAAGAAGAACTGGATACACTTCAGCAAAAACCCACAATTCTGATGTGTCATTTCCAGAAGATAAAGAATCACAGAACTTGTTGGAGTGAAAGCAAGGTGGTACTAAGGTTGCCTGTTGTGAATAGTAATGCAGATGATGTGCAGAGCTAGAAGCGAGCTATGAGAAAGGTCGTGTTTGTGGAGCCTATGAAGGATAAGGTACCAGAGCCCAAGTGCTTTGAGCATATGAAACATCTACATTACTGTGAGAATCATTGGCCAGCCTATTATGGTGGAACAGTAAGAGCCAGGTCATCTGTATTCGCAAACCATGAACTCAGGACCGTTTGCTGAGCTATGATGATGAGGGACTAGAGAGGTAGCATGAGGAGATCTAAAAAGGTTGAACTTGATGGACTAAAAGTCTTTTTTCAACCTCAATTACTAGGTATGCATATATTTTTTTACAGTGTCTTGCGAAAGTATTCACCCCCCTTGACTTGAAATAATGTCCACCTGTGTGCAATCTAAGTGTCACATGAACTGTCATTACATATACACACCTTTTTTGAAAGTCCCCAGAGGCTGCAACACCTAAGCAAGAGGCACCAGTAACCAAACACTGCCAGGAAGTCAGGGTTAGGTTATAAAAAAATGTCACCCAGATCCCAGCAATCGAACAGTTTTCTGTCTCCCGAGTGCTCGGGTTCGTCATGTTGTGGATCCGGTAGACAAATTATTGGGAGGGGCTGGAAATGAACCGGCGGTCTTGGTACATATTGGTACCAATGACAAAGTTAGTGGAAGATGGAGTGTCCTAAAGAATGATTTTAGAGAACTAGGTAATAAGCTGAAGGCAAGGACCTCCAAGGTAGTATTTTCTGATATACTACCAGTGCCACGTGCTAGCCCAGGGAGGCAGAAGGAGATTAGGGAGGTTAATGCATGGCTAAAGATGTGGTGCACTAAGGAGGGGATTGGCTTTTTAGAGCACTGGGATGACTTCTCACTTCGGTACAATCTCTACAGTAGGGATGGATTGCACCTTAATGATGAGGGAGCTTTTGTACTAGGGGATAGGATGGTAGAAAGGCTGGAGGAGTTTTTAAACTAGTAGGTGGGGGAGAGGGACTAGATATAAATAATGGGGTAGAAAGTGTAGAGGGTATAAGGGATGAATTAACAACTCATAGGAAAAAAGATGGGGGGAGGGGTAGTATAGTCAATAGGGAGGTAGTACTAAGTAATTCAAGTTCAGTGGCAGGCACTTCAGAACTACAGACTCATAACATAAGGTGTATGCTTGCTAATGCCAGAAGCTTGCCAGGAAAAATGGGAGAGTTAGAATTATTAGCAATTAATGAAAAATGGGATTTAATAGGCATTACTGAAACGTGGTGGGATGAATCTCATGACAGGACTGTTAATCTGGATGGTTATAACCTATTTAGGAAAGATAGAGGCAATGGTAAACAAGGAGGAGGGATTTGTCTGTATGTTAAGCCTGAATTTAAGGCTATAGTCAGAGAAGATATTTATGGTGGACCTAGTGATAAAGTTGAATGTTTGTTGGTAGAGTTAAATAGCAAAGCAGCAATGTCCAAAATAATATTAGTAGGAGTATGCTATAAACCCCCAAATATAGCTGAAAGTGAGGAAATACAATTATTGTTACAGATTGGAAATGCAGATAAGCACGGGCAAGTTCTAATAATGGGAGATTTTAATTACCCTGAAATAAACTGGATAAATGAGACCAGCAGTTCAGCTAAGGGGAGCAGGTTCTTGAGTACACTCAGGGATCATTACATGGCCCAGGTTATACAGGAGCCTACTAGAAATGAAGCTATCTTAGATTTACTCATTACAAATAATATTGATAGTGTATCAAATGTTGAAATAGGGCAACCTTTGGGAAACAGTGATCACAACACAGTCTCATTTGAGATTTAATTTAAAAAAAAAACATTTTAAGGGGCCAACAAAAACTCTTAATTTTAAAAGGGCAGATTTTAACGGTCTAAGGGCAGCAATACAAAGTATAGACTGGGACAGAGAACTGATAGGTAAATATACTGAACATAAATGGACAACATTTAAATCATTACTAAATATACATACACATCGGCATATACCGTGTGGGAATAAAAGTAAAAGGAGTAAATCACAACCCATGTGGCTTAACAATGATTTAAAGATCAAGATACGGAGTAAAAAACAGACATTTAAATTATACAAACAAGAGGGCACAGAGACTGCTTTACGGGAATACAAGGAAATCAAGAAGGCTTGCAAAAGCGCGATTAGACTGGCTAAAATAGAAAATGAAAAATTAATTGCAAAAGAGAGTAAGACTAACCCTAAAATATTTTTTAAGTATATTAATGGGAAGAAGGCGAGGAAGGAAGCTATAGGAACATTACAATGTGAAACAGGCTGTCTGATAATTAGTGACCAAGAAAAGGCAGATGAGCTAAATAGGTTCTTTTCTTCGGTATACACAAGGAGGTACCAGTGGTTGGGACACTGCAACATAATGGGGCTACACTACCTTTGCCAAATAATTGGTTAACACAGGAAGTAATCCAAAAGAGGTTGGAAAAAATAAATGTTAATAAAGCCCCGGGTCCTGATGGAATACATCCAAGGGTACTAAGGGAACTGGGTTCTGTAATAGCCAAACCATTATATTCAATTTTTCAAGATTCACTCAACACAGGGTCTCTACCAGATGACTGGAGAAAAGCTGATGTGATACCTATATTTAAAAAGGGAGCAAGAGCAAATCCGGGGAATTATAGACCAGTGAGCCTCACTTCTGTAGTGGGGAAGCTTTTAGAAGGGTTAATAAGGGATAATATACAAGAATATGTCTATTTGAACAGGATTATAAGTAGGAGTCAACATGAATTTATGAGGGATAGGTCATGTCAAACAAATCTAATTAGTTTCTATGAGGAGGTTAGTATGAACCTGGATCAAGGCAACTCAGTGGATGTAGTCTTTTGGGATTTTGCAAAGGCTTTTGATACAGTGCCACGTGGGAGACTATTGGGCAAACTAAGGGATACAGGAATTGCAGTAAATATCTGCTCATGGATTGAGAGCTGGCTAAAAGACAGGAAGCAAAGGGTTGTTGTAAATGGAACATGCACTGATTGGACTAATGTGGTAAGTGGGGTTCCTCAGGGTTCAGTATTAGGTCCTCTCCTTTTTAACATATTTATTAATGACTTAGAGGTAGGATTGGAGTGTGGGGTCTCCATTTTCGCTGATGACACAAAGTTGTGCAAGGTAATTAAATCAGAAAATGATGTGCTTTCCCTCCAAGGGGATTTACATAAAATTGAGGAATGGGCATCTAAATGGCAGATGAGATCTAAAACGAATAAATGTAAGGTTATGCATTGGGAAGGAAAAAATAGCCATGCAATTTATAATCTTAATGCAGCAAATCTAGGTGTATCAGATATTGAAAGGGATTTGGGAGTGCTTGTGGACAACCACCTAGGTAACAGTGCTCAAAGCCAAGCAGCAGCTGCAAAGGCAAATAAAATATTAGCATGTATTAAGAAGGGTATAGAAGCCAGGGAAGCAAATATAATTCTGCCACTATTCAAATCTCTAGTACGCCCTCATTTGGAATATGGAGTACAATTTTGGGCACCACTTCATAAAAAGAGCTGGAAAAGGTAAAGAGAAGGGCAACAAAACTAATAAGGGGAATGGAGGGGCTAAGTTATGAATAAAGACTAACCAAATTAAACTTATTTTCTCTAGAAAAAAGGTGTCTAAGAGGAGATATGATTACCTTATATAAATATATCCAGGGTCAGTATAAAGATTTGTCAGGGGAGCTTTTTGTGCCAAGAGGTTTTCAACAGACAAGAGGACATCCCTTGAGGTTAGAAGTAAAAAGATTCCACCTCAAAGAAAGAAAAGGGTTCTTCACAGTAAGGGTGGTTAATCTGTGGAATTCTCTATCAGAGGAGGTGGTGACAGTGAATTCGATAAATAACTTTAGAAGGGGACTAGATTTATTACTAATTAAAAAGGGTATTCAGGGTTATCATGGATAATTAGAGAGACAGTAATGATCCAATTTTTTTACATTTCCCCTTGAGACAATTGGCTAAGTCTCGCTTGTTTTTTTTTTTTTTTTTTTTTTTTTTTTCTATTTGCCTTCCTCTGGACTAATTAATAATAAATAAAAAGAAACATTAAATAATTGATTAATAATTAATTAACAACTAATGAATTAATAGTTAATCTGCATATTGCAGATCAGAGGAGATCTTAAAAGGTTAAACTTGATGGACTGAAAGTCTTTTTTCAACCTTAAATACTATGTAACTATGTAACTATGTAACTATGTAACTATCCAAATCTTTGATGATCCCAAGGAGCACCATCAAATATATCATAACCAAATGGAAAGAACATGGCACAACAGCAAACCTGCCAAGAGATTGCCGCCCACCAAAACTCACGAACCGGGCAAGTGGGGCATTAATCAGAGAGGCAGCACAGAGACCTAAGGTAACCCTGGAGGAGCTGCAGAGTTCCACAGCAGAGACTGGAGTATCTGTACATAGGACAATAACCCGTAAGCTCCATAGAGTTGGGCTTTATGGCAGAGTGGCCATAAGAAAGCAAAACCTGTACCGCCCTTGAGCAAAACCTCTATCACGCTGTGCGTGATTTGAGGCCAGGACGGAGGTTCACCTTCCAGCAGGACAATGATCCCAAACACACTGCTAAAGCAACACTTGCATAGTTTAAGGGGAAACATGTAAATGTGTTGGAATGGCCTATTCAAAGTCCAGGCCTCAAACCAATAGAAAATCTGTGGTCAGACTTAAAGATTGCTGTTCACAAGCGCAAACCATCCAACTTGAAGAGTTAGGGCAGTTTTGCAAGGAGGAATGGGCAAAAATCCAAGTGGTAAGATGTGGCAAGCTCATAGAGACTTGGAGGAGATATGATTGCAGCAAAAGGTGGCTCTACAGAGTATTAACTTTAAGGGGTGAATAGTTATGCACATTTACTTTTTCTGTTATTTTGACCTATTTGTTGTTTGCTTCACAATAAAAATAAAAAAAACATCTTCAAAGTTGTGGGCATGTTCTGTAAATTAAATGATGCAAATCCTCCAACAATCCATGTTAATTCTAGGTTGTGAGGCAACAAAACATGAAAAATGCCAAGGGGGGTGGGGGTGAATACTTTTGCAAGGCACTGCATATACAGTAGATATATATATATATATATATATATATAATATATATATATATATATATATATATATATATATATAATATATATATAGGGAAGGGACAGGGGGGAGATGCTGGAAAGAGACACATGGCAGGTTAACTAACCCTGCACTGAGCGGACCGTACAGTCGACGAGAGGAAAGGATTTGTTAACCAAAACACTCATTGCGAGCCACGCGATAAACACGGAAGGCTTGCAATGAGCGCCAATGGCGCTCAGCATGGGGAATGTGATGAGCACCGTAGGTGATCAGTTCAAAGCAGGAAGTTGAAGTACATGGGGGGAGAGGCTCACAATGAGCGCCAAAGGAGCTGAGAGGACCAAAAGTCTTACACTGTGTGGCAAACAGCATTGCCAGCCTTACAATTTTAATCCCGTCAAGTTCCTAGTATACATATATATATATATATACATATATATAAATATTTGTAGTAGGGACCCTCTCCCCTGGTAGCTGGTGTGTGGCCAAAGCTATGTCATCTTGGCCTGAAAAGAGGGCAAATGCATAGAAAGGAGTGTTATTAGAAAGGGGAGAGGTGGGTGGGTTGACTGCAGCGAGCTTGATGAGGACAGGTGAGTGGGGTTTAAATAGGTGATGTGGGTAGAGGGACCCTCCCACAATTTCAGGTGTTCATCTGATTATTTGTACTAGGGACCCTTTCCCCTGGTAGCTGGTGTGTGGCCAAAGCTACGTCATCTTGGCCTGAAAAGACGCCCAAAATTGGCTAGACATTTATTGAGTAAGTCGTTTGAAAGCTTCTCTTAGCTCTAGATTTGGGTCGGTTATGTATCTGGCATAGAAGTGGTTTTCCAACGTTCAAGGATTTTTATCAAATGGACAGGTGTTTTATTACGTGAAACTGATGAGGCTGCTCCGATTCTGAAGAAGTGGCCTGAGTAGGTAAATGATTATGGCTTAGGCAGGCGAGGACTAGTAGTGGGTGAATGTGGGTGTAGATAGTGGTTGGCTTGAGATGCTTAGTAATGGGTGAAGGCTTTGTTTGTTGTGTAATGCTGAATGGAGATGGCGAATAGTGGTGACTGGGAACCAAGGGTCTGCGGTAGGATAGTAGGTTATGGTTACTGGAGTGAGGATGGTTTTAGTGTATGATAGGGTGCTTTGGCATGTGTCTTTGATGAATGAGTTATCATGTTTGGTAAGGTATACGGATTGAGATTGGGATATGGTGAATTCGCTTGGACGTAGGAATCCGAGAAAGACCAATATTGTGGTGGCTGAGATAGAAAGGGATATGACTTTGCCGAATGGGTTTGTAGAAAGGTAGGCAATGATTTACTTGGAAAGGTATCAATGGGGAGACTTGAGGGTTTGGTAGGTTTGGAGGTTCTAGTGAGGCCTTAAGAAAGAGTTTGACTGGGCAGAGGATAGGAAAGAATGGTGGAGGAGGTGAGATTGGGCGAGGTGGAATTGGATTCCTGTGGGTTGGTTTTATTGTAGATGGGGGAAGCTGTAGGTTGATTCGGTGGGCTGCAAAGGCCAAAAAAGCTGGTTAGTACATGGATGAGGGGAGGGATGGCATGAGCGACTGCTGTGGAGTGACTAGTGAGAGAGCGACCGGGTGGAGCGCAAAGAACGACCACCAAGAACAGGCGACTGGGTAGAGCACGGAGATTGAGCAATGCCGAGATTGAGCACCAAGACGAAACTGAGCATCTGGTTAGAGCGACTGGTAGGGCACTGAGATTGAGCACCGAGGCTGAGCAACTGGCTAGAGCGACTGGGTAGGGCGCAGAGACTGAGCGTCTGGTTAGAGCACCGAGACTGAGCTCAGAGACTGAGAATTTGGGTAGAGCGACTGGATAGGGCGGCGAGACTGAGCATCAAGACTGGGCGTCGGGTTAGAGCACCTGAGTAGGGCGCCGAGGCTGAGCACCGAGACTGAGCATCTGTTTAGAGCGCCTGGATAGAGCACTGAGACTGAGCGCCGTGACTGAGCTCCTGGAGAGCATATGAGCATCTGAACATAGCGACTGGGTAGAGTGCCGAGACTGAGCATCTGGGTAGGGCGCCTAGACAGAGCGCCAAGACTGAGCATAAGGTTAGTGTGAATCGGTAGGGAACCGAGACTGAGCATTTGGTTAGAGTGACTGGGTAGGGCACCAAGACGGAGTGTCTGGTTAGAGCATCTGGGCATATCTGGTGCACGTTTAATAACGTTGTTATAAGGTATATCATATATTTTGTATAATAGACGGACAGATATGTCTCCTTGCATAACCCAGCATCAATATCATTAAAAACATATAGGTATAATCAGGCCATTCTGTCAGAGAGTTGAGGTAAACTTCTCACAGTCTTCCCACGCAAACCGCAGGCGGGAATGTCACAACGAACTGCGAGAGCCGCAATGCTCGGCGACAGCGTGACCCACAGACTATACTAGTACTATAAAACTATAGGGGAATGTTGGAGATAAAATGTACCCTCTACTATCTGCCTCTTACATCATACTCTTTTTTAGTCATTAGACATTTGTGTCACCTTTCATACATGTCAGGTTGGGACCTAACGTGAGTTATAATAGAGCCAGTACATATTTACAGTATATCCACAGATTGGCCCTTTTATAGAGCCAATCTACAGTTTATCACATCCCCACCAAGTGGTGGGAGGTGTATATGGAGGGTGAGCTGAAGAAACCGGTTGGGAGGATACAGAGCAGAGTACTCCATCTAAAGCCCACTGGGAGACAAACTCAACCATTCCACCAGTGGACAAAGCCAGGTAGTACTCTGCCCAGATACGGGAGCGCACCAGTGCCTGGAACATGGCGTCAGGTGACCATGGAACTCCGTCTGTCAAATACTGCTTCCTGGACTTATATACGGGCAACTTGGTTAATGCCAGGAGCAGGATGACGAGGAGGTCCCTGGCTCTAGTGCCCGGGACACTGGGCGCACAAAAATAAAATAGGTGTGGGGAGAAATGCAGCCAGAACTGCAGGAGGAGGCCCCTCAAGAGTGACAAGAGGGGCTGCAGTCTGGTGCAACTTAAATAAATATGGTACACGGACTCTCCCTTACCACAGAATGGACAAGTGGAGGGAGTCTGTGAGATTAACTAAGTACCCGCTCGTGCTCAGTGCACCAAGGAGCACTCTCCAACTCAAGTCCCCAGTCGGTCATGGAACTAAATTAGAATAAAGTTCCCTCCACCGGGGCCTCTTGCCCTCGTCAGCTGGTAGGACCCACCTCCAGATGGAATCAGGACAGGTAACAAGGGCAAGGACGTGCGCTGTATGGAGCACAAGAGAATACAAGCTCTTCCTCAGCATGCCATGAAAGCATGCCGAGGGTATGTCCCTCAAGCTGGAAATGTTGGGGACAGGAGGAGCCTGAGGGGAAACACGGGCTTGTGTCCAATGCAAACAGGAGAGAAGGGGTGTTGGAAGGTGCATGTTGCACTCCGGCTTGCAAAGCCCTGTGAAGGAAGGTGCTAGAGTCGGGGGAGATGGCATTCTTAATCTCCTGGAGTAAACGCCCCAAGACTTTAAGTGTCATGGATCCCAAACAGAACGTTCATAGTCTAGGAGATCCCCGACTCGTGTCATCCGTGCCTGAATAAGGCGGTGGATGATACTGGGGGACTGTAATAGTGGAGCCCTCATACCATGCTCCAGGCATTGAAGGTTTCCTGGTAGTATGTCGGCAACACCGAGAGGTCTCTCCCAAATCCCCTTGGGCCTGATAAGAAATAATTGCCGATCATACCCAAGGTTGCACAGCAGCTGGCGATAAAAGCTGGATGCCAGTGCGCACCACTGCGGAGAGGGATCTGCATATAGGTATCTCTGTAGGTAATGAAGTAGGAAGGTGGACAACTGGGAGCACACACATACCACTCCCTGCCCACCCTCCACCAAAGGCAGACTTGCCACACCTGCAGATACCACACCTGCAGAGACCCATACAGAGGAAGTCTGACAAGCTCCTCTGGATATTGCTGACAAACTCGGGGTCGGACTCAGACAGATCAGCCAGTGCCAGATCTGAGAAGCAACCAGTTGATTTATCACCATAGTCCGCCCCCTAAGGGAAAGCATTTTTGCTAGACCCCTCCATCGCCCTGGACGAGAGAGGACACGGTCTTCTAACTCCCTCCAGTTGTCTGGGACGGAATTGTCCGCAGCGGACAGGTAGACCCCCAGATATTTCATGGCATCTGTCTCCCACAGGGTGTTACGGAATGTGGAAGGCACAGAGTCCACCTGTTTAGCACCCACTAAAAGGCCTGTGCATTTGGACCAGTTGATCTGAGCAGCGGAGGGAGCTGAATAAACCTCCTGGCGCTCTTTTGCCAGCTCAAGATCAACCAGGTCCTGAGCCACGAAGAGCACATCATCAGCATAGACTGAAAGGACAATCCGTATGTCTGGATCTTTCAGCACCAGCTCTGTGAGCCCTTTTCTCAATAAGAAGAGGAAAGGCCAGTGCATATAACTGTCCAGACAAGGGATAACCTGACGTACCCCTCGTCCAAATACCAAAGGTGCAGTTAGGGACCAATTGATTTTAATTAAACACTCTGCAAAGGCGTACAGCATTTTTATATAGCCCACAAATTGTGGACCAAAACCGTACGCTTGCAGAGTGGCTATGAGTTAGCAATGGTCCACCCTGTCAAACGCCTTCTCTTGATCTAGACAGACCAGTCCTGCGGGTGTATTGCAGGAGATCCCGGACCAGAAAGATACTATGAAAGATAGACTGGCCTGGGATTGCATAGGACTGGTCAGGGTGAACCAATTCGGTAAGGGGGGCACCGTCTTCATCTAGAAGACAGGTGATGTGTCTTCTATTGCCCCCCTTTTTCTCCAGTGAGTAGAAGATGCGCGAGCTGCAGTCTAGATCTTTAAGGAAATCTAAGAAGCTACGCACATATGCCCCCTTGGCCAGGTGTCGTTCCAGGTCACAGAGGACACATTTCCTCTCTACATATTCGCTCTGCAGGGTTTGGTCCCTACAAGTGAACGCACCTCCCCTCTGAGTGACTGCAGCTCAGCTTCACGCTGTCCACTCGCACCCTTGGTATCTTCCTGACACAAGTTTTGCAAGTGCACCTTGCCCATGTCCCACCACATGTCTCCAGTCTGTCCAAAACTCCTGAATCAATGTCACAAGCCCCTGGTCCTCCAACATTGTTGAAGTGCCAATAGGTTGCACGTGGCGCTGTTGGCATTAGCGCCACTGTCACAGACACACAGTTTTCATCTGTGAACGGAGCCAGCCTAATGGCACAAGAACCGGCTTGTGACATATAGTGACTATATATATATATATATATATATATATATATATATAATCTATTGATCCGGAAGTGGGTCACCAGACCGGCTCTCACCCTGACGTAGGTGAAACCGTCTGCTGATCCCCCTGGGTTCTGTTCTTGCCAGACATCTTCTAGGGAGAAGCGGGTGATAAGAAGCAGGGCACGGCTCTGGACTATTTCGGTCCAGAGCTAGAGGGTGCAGGTGAAATCACCCCGGAGGACCAGACACTCCTCTGCGTCAACCGTCTCCAAAAATTAAGAACCTCACTATCTCTGGCCCACCAGCAGGGGGATATACATTTACTAGGTTAATTATGCTATCCTGCTCTCAGACCCGGAGGTGGATTAGACTCTGAGAAAAGGGTCACCACTCCACTAGACGTTGATGTGAAGTGGTTGAAGAAGACCCTGCGTCGCCACTCCAGTTGCCCCGAGGCCTCACCCTCTGGAGTGGTATGATTTTCCTGCAGGAAGCTCACAGAGTACCCTCCCTGATATAGATAGGAGAGTACCTGGCACCTGCGGAAACTGTCTTGACAGCTGTTGATATTAAGCGTGCTGATGTGCAAAGCCATTACTGCGTGTCAGGAATTGTGCGTTCCTCAGTCTCTTGTGACCGCTGATAGGACACGCATATTTTATAGAATTTCCGGACGAGGATGTGGTTTGCCGTCCCAAAATTCTTGGCCTTATTGCTGACCTCTAGATATTACTGGAGAGAGTGGATAATAAACAACATATTTCTCCACTTCTCCAAGGCCAGCTGCACCTTCCTTTTCTTTTGCCCATGAAAGGGGCTCTCAAGATCTAATTTCTTGTCAGGGGCAACCCACTTAGAATCTGATGTTCCCTCTTGTGAATCACCCCTGGACTCCGCTTGGCTGAGTGCTTTTACCCCACCCTCACAGGCTGGAGTCAGTTTCCTCAGCTTTATTCTAAGGGACCCCCACTTGGATGAATTAGAAGGAGTCCCTTTTGCACCCTTCATGCTAAAACGACCCTGAGATTGCTATTGCATCCCTGCAGCTTCAGGGGTGCATTCACGGGTAGCTGGCTGTGCAGCAGTGGCTGGCATGGCTTCCTTAGTGGAAGCCTTGGAGGCTTTATATGCCTCCTCTGCCATTTACACTGCTGCTTACTCAGCTTGGATTGCACTGATGTTAGGGTCAGTGGAAGGCTGATGAGGGTTGACAGGCTGCTCCATGATGTTAACAGGAAAGCCCGCCGTATCACCCTTCCCCATATCGACTTCCCCTGGTGTCACATCCCTGCTGACAGACTATTGGGTTCTCAATGTGGGTCAAGCCTATGTCCCTCCCCCCCCCCCCCCCCCTCCAGTAGTGACTCAACTGGGGCTCTAACAAAGCCCCAGTAATGTCACTGGAGAGTGATACCGGAGCAGGGAACTGACCGGTGTCACCGAGGCTCAGCACTTCAGGGACACTGACCACCAATTCAGCAGGGGCTTTACTGGGCCCCCCTCAAAGGTCAGAACCTGATCTTGATTTTCCACCCCTGACTCACTTGGGAGACCCTCCTGACCCTGCTTTTCCTCCAGACCCTTTTTCACATTATCCTCTTTAAGGTCTTGAGGGAGAGGTGTGCGGTCTGGCACCGGCTGGCTGAGTGTAATAACCGGGCCAGACAATGCCACCGGATGAGAAGATGTTTTGCTCCTTTTTGCTTTCGGAGGGAGGTGCTCCAATATAGAGCACTTCCCACTTTTCAGCTACCTCTCTGTTGGTCTTTTGCGTCCTCTTCCTGGGGACATCACTCCTGGAAGAGGAGCTGCCACTAAGTGTCTCCCCTGCAGAGGGGTTATTGTCCATCTGCTTATCCTGTGCCCCTACACTAACTGATGCTTTTATGTTGGGGGCAAGGTGGGACCATTCTTCCCCTTCTTCCCCATGTCAGCAGTCTTGCTGGAACCGTAGACACAGATGGTTTTTGTGAGAAGGGGGCTTGGAGGCTGTGGTGATGGATTGAGGAGCAGCTTCCTTGCCTGAGCTCTTTGGGGGGGGGGGGGTTATGACCCTTGAGGTCCCTGCTGTTATGGTCTCAGCAGGGATGGGTACTGTACTGGCTGCAGGGCCAATTGCTGGGGCTGGGTCCCGTGCAAAAATAACACTGCACCTCCATAGTGCTGTAAAATATTCTGTACAGCACCCCCTCAAATGGAACCCTAAAAAATCCGTCAATGTTGTCTGTGCCCCTGAGCAGGCACATTTGTACCTACCTCTTGAAAGAGAGCATGTGTCCGAATGCTCTCTCTCTCTGCCCCCCAGGGGAATTTTTATAATAGGTGTTTTTATTTCCCCTAGGGTTTGCAGGTGTGGACGTAGGAGGGAGTCTGGTAGGAAGGGGGCACATTTAAAACAGTAACCTTTGTGCCCAACCCTTCCAGGGGTTCAATTGGGACATATAACCCCCCCCCCCCCCCCCCCCTCTGTATAAGTGCAGCAACCCGCGTACGGGTAAAGAAAACAGCTTTACCGTACATTTTGCTTGCTTTGCTTTTCTGTTCCTTCCACTGCCCACAAAGAAGTTTCTTTTCGTCTCTCCCCAAAACACAAAAATCCCAACACTAAACAAACAAACTAAACAAAAACCTGAAAACTTTAAATTAAAAAACTAAGCTCCAGGAGTTAATGTGCAGTGCTAGGGGAGGGGTGGCAAAGTATCCTGGAGACAGCTCACTCTGCTGGGATAGAAAAAAACACACACAAAAAAAAAATGATAGCACTATGCACAAAGTGCTTATAAACAAAATAGTAACAAAATAAATAATTTTTTGAGGGGCCGAAAAAGCCATTTTTGAAGAGCTCAGGTATGCACTCAACACGCTCTCTAATATGGACACAGACATTTGTATCACCTTTCATACCTGTCAGGTCGAGACCGAATGTGAGTTATAATAGAGCCAGTAGCCACAATTCCACTGGTCGGGGGGCAGCCAATCGGATGGTATCATTATAAAGAGCAGAGCCGTGAGGGAGAGAGCCCCAAAAGGGTGGGATGATATATTGATTGACAGAGCGTCCCTGGAGCAATGTATGACAAGAGCTCCAAGGACTGCTTACAACAAGTAAGAGGTAATTTCAGAAAGAGAGTAATATTAAATAAAATGATCATGTCTTGAAGAGTGGAAGGTGAAATAAGGGACCACTAAATATTTGAAATACACTACTGTGAAGAACTGCTCTCAAAAGAGGGATCACATTTTCATAATGTAAACAAAAATATATTATTTACTTTTTAGATGCAATTAGAAAGGTGTGGAATATGATTTTTACTGATCAACAAGTCAAATGGAAGGTTAATGTATTTACAAGAACACTGCTCTTAGAAAGTAGCAGACATCGGTTGTCTCCCCAAAGGGCCCCCTCAGCAGCCTCTTCCTCTTACTTGTGCACTGAGGTCCGTGGTTGGAATCCCATTAGTCAGAAGCTGGATATCCTTCCCCTGCCGGCACTTCATGCTGCAGGGAATTCCCCTCCCCTGCAGTATGAAGCGCCAGCAGGAGAAGGATAGCCTCTGCATAATGGGAACCGGACCACGGAGCTCAGTGCACAAGTAAGAGGAGGGGGCTGAATGGAGCTGCTGGGGGAACTGAATTGGGCTGCTGGGGGGTTGTCGGGCTGCTGGGGGTGGAATGGTGCTGCAGGGGGAGCTGAATGGGGTTATGGGGCTGCTGGGAGGTTGGGGCTGTTGCTGGGGGTGGGGCTGAATAGGGCTGCTGGGGGTTAATGGTGTTGCAGACCTTGTGGGTTAAGCCTACGCCACTTAGTTCCAGCAGCAAAACCACAAGCAGGCGCTAGATGTCGATGTGTTTACAGGCGCTGCCCTGGGGGGGGAACATAAAGGGATTCTTAAAGCAGCAAAGTCCCTCCTGGCTCTAGGGGGGCTGCTGGGTGCTCCTGCTTCTGGATGGGGGCTCCAGGCACAAGGTACCCCCCTGGCTCTTGATGAGGGCTCCAGACACAAGGTCCCCCCCTGTCTCTGGCTGGGGGCTCCAGTCACAAGGTCCCTCCTAGGCTCTGGATCGGGACTACTACTCGGAGTGAGGGTCTGGTAGATGCTTCTGGCTCTGGATCACGGGGCTGCTTGGAGTGAGAGTCTGCTAGGGGGGCTCTGGATGTGGGGCCTGCTCAGGAGCGGGGGTCCGGGGGACTCCTGGCTTGGGGGCTCTGGATGTGGGTGGTTGGGTAAGGACTGTTTTACTGGGTGCTCCGTTTCCCCTTTCCCGGTTACGTTCAAACCGTGACAGCGCCACCTAGCGGACACTTCCAGTTTTGCTGCTGCCTCTGAGTGGCTCAGTCTTAACCCACAAGGTCCGTCAGCTGGGGGAACTGTGGGGCTAATTGGTGCTGCTGGTAAGAGTGAATGGTGCTACTGGGGTGTTGTGGGCTGGAAGGTGCTGCTGGGGGTTTGCAGGGGTCCACTGCTCCTCCTCTTTGTGGGAGAAATTTAAAAAAATTGCACCGGGGCCCTCCATTCACTAGCTCTGCCACTGGTAGCAGATATAATCAGTGAGAGAAGATAATTGAGTCTTTCAGTAAAGGATAATAGCATATATGTTACAAAATATCAAGGCTGTGCATATTTACTTTTTTGTTTTGCTTTCTAAGAATATTTTAGACACATTTTAGCCATTATAACATTTAATTATTCAAAAGGATTGGGAAGGAAAATAGCCATGCAATCAATGTATAATCTTAATGGAGCAAAACTAGGAGTATCAAATACTGAAAATGATTTGGGAGTACTTGTGGACAACCACCTAGGTAACAGTGCTCAATGCCAAGCAGCAGCTGCTAAGGCAAATAAAATATTAGCATTTATTAAGGGAATAGAAGCAAGGGAAGCAAATATAATTCTGTCACTATACAAGTACGCCTTCATTTGGAATATGAAGTACAATTTTGGGCACCACTACATAAGAAGGACATTTTAGAGCTGGAAAAAGTACAGAGAAGGGCAACAAAAAGGGAATGGAGGGGCTAAGTTATGAAGAAAGACTAACCAAATTAAACTTATTTTTGTGGTAAGGGGAGTTCCTCAGGTTTCAGTATTAGGTCCTCTCCTTTTTAACATATTTATTAATGATGTAGAAGTGGGACTGGAAAGTATTGTCTCCATTTTTGCTGATGACACTGTCTTGCAAGGTAATTCAGAAACTGATGTACTTTTCCTCCAAAGGGATGTGCATAAATTAGAGAAATGGGCGACTAAATTGCAGATGGGATTTAATGTGAATAAAAGGTTATGCATCTGGAAAGGAAAAATAGCCATGCAATTTATAAGCTTAATGGAGCAAATCTAGGGGTATCTGATATTGAAAGGGATTTGGGAGTACTTGTGGACAACCACCAAGGTAACAGTGCTCAATGCCAAGCAGCAGCTGCAAAGGCAAGTAAAATATGAGCATGTGTTAAAAAGGTTATAGAAGCAAGGGAAGCAAATATAATTCTGCCACTATATAAATCCTTAGTATGTCCTCATTTGAAATATGGAGTACAATTTTGGGCATCACTACATAAAAAGGACATTTTAGAGCAGTAAAATGTAACCGAGAAAAAAAACTAATATGGGGCATCTAAGAGGAGATATGATTACCTTATATAAATACATCCGGGGTCAGTATATAGATGTCAAGTGAGCTTTTTGTGCCAAGAGGTTTTCAACTGACAAGAGGAAATCACTTGAGGCTAGAAGTAAAAAGATTTCCCCTTAAAGAAAGAAAAGGGTTCTTCACAGTAAGGGTGGTTATTCTATGGAATTCTCTACCAAAGAAGGTACTACTTTGAAAAGGCATTGCATATATTTATAAATAAAAAGGACATTCAGGGTTATCCTGGATAATTAGAGAGGGAGTATTGATCCGGGGTGTATCTGAAGGTATCGCCAGTATCTGGGGTCAGGAAGATTTTTTTTTTCCTTGAGACAATTGGCAACATTTCACTTGAGTTTTTTATGGATCAATTAACAACTACTCTGCATATTGCAGATCAGAGGAGATCTAAAAAGGTTGAACTTGATGTACTAAAAGTATTTTTTCAACCTCAATGACTATGTAACTATGTAACTTATTTTTCCTAGAAAAAAGGCATCTACGAGGGGATATAATTATCTTATGTAAATATATCCAGGATCAATAAAAGGTTTTGTTAAGTGAACTTAGAGGACATTCTTTGAGGTTAGAAGTAAAAAGATTCCTTCTTAAAGAAAGAAAAGGGTTCTTCACAGTAAGGGTTGTTAATCTTTGGAATTCTCTATCAAAGGAGGTGGTGACAGCAGATTTGATAGATTACTTTAAAAAGGAATTGGATATATTTGAGACAATTGGCGAAGTTTCACTGGGATTTTTTTTCTGTTTGCCTTCCTCTGGATCAATTAACAATTAATTAGCATATTTATGATCAGATCTAAAAAAATATTTTTTTCAACCTCAGTTGCTATATAAATATGTAAAAGACAAAATAGGATATAAAAAGTACTATATTGGTCCATTAAAGTAAGAAACTATTGGGATAAATAAAGCAACTTAATTCAGCAGGAAATCCTGAGAATTAATGGAAGACCACTGTGGTTATTTCGTTCTATATGGTCATTTAAATAACTGGATGGGCAAAATGTCTTTGTAAAGCAAATAAAAATTAACCCGGCCTTTACATTACACATTTTAATCAGTTTATTGTGATCTGAGATTTAAAAGAAAACAAATGGTCACATTTACAAATACCCTATTTTAGATGCAACAAAGAAGAAAGTTATTTCTAAATCTTTACTGGTCACAGTAAACTTACCCATGCTCATACTCCTGGACTGTATCTAAACTGTATTCTTCTTTCACATTTCTCAGATTTATTTTCTTTGACATGTTGTCTATAGTGCTGCAAACCATTTATAAATGACCATTTGTCTATAGAAATTAATGGAGAAAACAGCAAGGCTGCGAAAATATGAATTGATAGATTTTTATTTCAGGACTTCCTAGGTAAGGGGAAACAAATTTATCATCAGTGGAATGTATTTTGCCAGTGATTTATGTGCTGTTGCTTTGACATTTAATATCATAAATTTAATTATACTTGTTGCAAGGTAATATTGAAATTACATGCCAGGGATATTCAGCTGAAGACAAGCAATGTTATAACTTGTATTGTGTTCCATGAAGTTTGGCTTGTGTAATACATAGTTACATAGTAATTAAGGTTGAAAAAAGACTTTCAGTCCATCAAGTTCAACATGTAAGATCTCCTCTGATCTGCAATATGCGGAATAGTTATTAATTAAATTATTGATTAAATAATTATTAATAGTATAGTATTGGAGGATGAATAAAGAGTTAGTCCATCAAGTTCAAACTTTTTAGATCTCTATTGATCTTTTTAATGTGGACTATTTATTATTATTTGTTAATTGTTATTTGATCCAAAGGAAGGCAAACAGGAAAAAAAAAAACATTGAAACTTTGCCAATTGTCTCATAAGGGGAAAAAAAGCAAAATTCCTTCCTGACCCCAGAAACTGGCAATCAAATTTCTCCCTGGATCAATATTCCTTTGCTAGTTATCTAGGATAGCCTTGAATGCCCTCTTTATTCAAAAATATCTCTAACCCCTTTTTGAAGTTGTCTATCGAATTCGCTGTCACCACCTCCTTTGGTAGAGAATTCCACAGTTTAACCACCCTAACTGTGAAGAACCCTTTTCTTTGTTTAAGGTGAAATCTTTTTTCCTCTAACCTCAAAGGATGTCCTCTTGTCAGTTGAAAATCTCTTGCTACAAAAAGTTCACTTGACAAAGCCTTATATTGACCCTGGATGTATTTATATAACGTAGTCATATCTCCTCTTAGATGCCTTTTTTCTAGCGAAAATAAGTTTAATTTTGTTAGTCTTTCTTCATAACTTAGCCCCTCCATTCCCCTTATTAGTTTTGTAGCCCTTCTCTGTACTTTTTTTCCAGCTCTAAAATGTCTTTTTTATGAGGTGGTGCCCAAAATTGTACTCCATATTCCAAATGAGGACGTACTAGAGATTTGTATAGTGGCAGAATTATATCTTATTCCCTGGCTTCTATACCCTTCCTAATACATGCTAATATTTTATTTGCCTTTGCAGCCGCTGCTTGGCTTTGAGCGCTGTTACCTAGGTGGTTGTCCACTAGTACTCCCAAATCCCTTTCAATATCTGATACCCCTAGATTTGCTCCATTAAGATTATAGATTGCTTGGCTATTGTTCCTTCCCAAATGCATAACCTTACATTTATTTTTTATTAAATCTCATCTGCCATTTAGATGCCCATTCCTCAATTTTATGTAAATCCCCTTGGAGGGAAAGCACATCATTATCTGATTTAATTACCTTGCACAACTTTGTGTCATCAGCGAAAATGGAGACCCCACACTCCAATCCTACCTCTAAGTCATTAATAAATATGTTAAAAAGGAGAGGACCTAATACTGAACCCTGAGGAACCCCACTTACCACATTAGTCCAATCGGAGTATGTTCCATTTACAACAACCCTTTGCTTCCTGTCTTTTAGCCAGCTCTCGATCCATGAGCAGATATTTACTGCAATTCCTGTATCCCTTAGTTTGCCCAATAGTCTCCCACGTGGCACTGTATCAAATGCCTTTGAAAAATCTAAAAAGACTACATCCACTGAGTTGCCCTGATCCAAGTTCCTACTAACCTCCTCATAAAAACTAATTAGATTGGTCTGACACGACCTATCCTTCATAAATCCGTGTTGACTGCTACCTATGATCCTGTTCAAATAGACATATTCTTGTATTCTGTCCCTTATTAACCCTTCTAAAAGCTTCCCAACTACAGAAGTGAGGGTCACTGGTCTATAATTCCCCGGATTTCTTTAAGTCAATGTTAAGCCACATGGGATGTGATTTACTCCTATTCATTTTATTTCCACATGGTACATGCTGATGAGTATGTTTATTTAGTAAGGATTTGAATGTTGTCCATTTATTTTCAGTATTCTTCCCTGTAAGTTCTTTGTCCCAGTCTATATGTTGTATTGCTGCCCGTAGCCCATTAAAGTTAGCCCTTTTAAAATTTAGAGTTTTTGTTGGCCCCTTACAACTCTGTTTTTTGTATTCAATCTCAAATGAGACTGTGTTGTGATCACTGTTCCCCAAGGGTTCCCCTATTTTTACATTTGATATTATATCAATATTACTTGTGATGACTAAATCCAAGATGGCCCCATTTCTAGTAGGTTCTTGTATTACCTGGGCCAGATAATGATCCCTGAGTGTACTTACCTTTTAGTCACTTGTGGAACACACAAGTGATGAATATCCCGTCTCTGTCATTCCCAAAAATACAGTCTGTCATCTAGGGTAGGGGAAGTCAATAGGTGAACCTGGGTCCAAATTAGGTCCTTTCCCCGCTTTCTTCTGGACCTCTGCTAAACTCTTCATTTTCATTTTGGTAACTGTCAGGGGCCATCTTGGATTTGGGCATGAAGTATATTGGCAGCAGTAGCCATTTTGTGACTGGCAGCATTAGCCACACCCAGTGGCCATATTGTGTATGGGCATGACCGTTCATGGCTCAGTCTGCATCCATATTGGGACTGACAGTATTGGTCACACCCAGGGGCCATCTTGGACTGGAACTGTTATCTGCCACATGTTATTGAACAGAAGGTTTTGGGCTCCCAGAGCCACTGTTATAATGTTATATATTCAGGGCAGAGTCCCACTGTTATTGTTATGCATTCAGAGAAGAGGCAGTTTACCACGTCACCACTAATAAAGTCGTCATAACGCATTAAGTGGACTGACGTGGGAAGTACTGCCTCAACTCATAACATGTGGGAAAGGGAGAGATGCTGTGGGTTATAAAATTTTGTAGTGGTATTATCTGTAAATATATTGTATTGTAATGTGGGAGCCATGTTGTGTGCAGTCATCATAGTACAGGAGCAAATAGATGTTTCTCCCTTGAGACCCAGAGACCAAGTGAATTAGGTAGCCACACCTAGTGGGCGGCCCATGGGGTCTGGAAGTTCCCAGAGCTTACCTCTAGTCCATTGGCCAGAGGTAATCAAGTTACTCTGGAGATTACCCCATTGGCCAAGAGGAAGATGAGGGTTGGACAAGGGGGTAGCCACTCCCTGTACTGGTTTTGTGAGTTGTTAAATACTTGTGTAAAAATAAAGATGTTGTCCTTAATTTTCATACTTTGACTAAGCATGTATTATTGACCCAGGGGCATATGTTTGTAGAGGAGCTCGTTCTGACTCCCTAACAAGGTGCTGCCAGGTACACTACCAAAGCAAGCTGGGACTTATGCCTTTGTACCGACAAAGACTGTCCATAGGTCTAGAGTCACCCAAACTTAGGTCTAAACCTACTGGGAATAAGAGTACTAGGATACAGTAGATCCCATCATCATAGTAGGTTGTGACAGTAATACTTTCAGTAATACACAAAGAAGGATTAAAAAATATACTATATGGGTGTGTTTGTATATATATTTTATATAAATATATAGAAACAAATAATACATTTGTAAGCCCAAATGCAAGTCTAAAAATAAGTTTAGCAACTTATTGCCCGCTCATATATATGTATATATACGTGTAAGTGACCTGATTTGTGAATAATCCATCTGTTGCTATGCCTAAACTGTACTGTGGGTACAGTGAGAATAAGCTTAAAAGGAGCCATATACAAACATATACAAACTGTTGTAATTCCTACACCGTTCACCTGATTTGGATGTAAATACCCTCAAATTAAAGCTGAAAGTCTGCAGTTAACGCACATCTTGTTCGTTTCATTTCAAATCCATTGTGGTGGTGTATAGAGCCAAAAAGTTTAGAATTGTGTCGATGTCCCAATATTTATGGACCTGACTGTGTATATATATATATATATATATATATATATATATATATATAAAATCACATATTATAATTGTCTAACTACGAGACGTCATCACGCTTTGCGTGGTGCGTACAATGTTAATGCGTAGCACTTAGCCACGAGCCGTTAATGCGTAGCACTTAGCCCCCAGCCCCGTTAATGTGTAGCACTTAGCCCCAGCCAGCTCCAGCCCCGTTAACGCGTAGCACTTAGCCAACAGCCCCTTTAATGTGTAGCACTTAGCCCCGTTAACGCGTAGCACTTAGCCCCAGCCCTGTTAACGTGTAGCACAGCCCCAGCCCTGTTAACATGTAGCACTTAGCCCCATTAACGCGTAGCACAGCCCCAGCCCCGTTAACGTGTAGCACAGCCACAGCCCTGTTAACATGTAGCACTTAGCCCCATTAACGCGTAGCACAGCCCCAGCCCCGTTAACGTGTAGCACAGCCACAGCCCTGTTAACATGTAGCACTTAGCCCCATTAATGCGTAGCACTTGGCCCCGTTAACGCGTAGCACTTGGGCGATGAGCGCCGAAGGCGTTTATGGCCGGCGAGCCTCGCATAGCGAGGCGAGCCGTTAAGCCACTTTAACGCACTACAACTATCAGCACAAATACGAAGAGACAATAAAACACGCAGGACTTAAACACTTCCTAAACACTTCCTAAACACTTCCTTGGTGTGCAAGCGGTTGACAAACGCGAGACTTTGAAAAAAAAGATAGGAGACACTAAAAATTACAAGATTACCGGCCGAACGCAGAAAACGAAAAAGCTATAAAAACACACTAAATACACCACAAAAAAATTACAAAAACATCACAGCCACACGGGGCAACAGCCAGGATGTCTGGAAGTGAGGTGGAACGCGAATTTAAATTCATTTAGACAATTTTCGTCACTCGAAAATCGCCTAAGCGAGGAAAAAAAAGACCACCGTAAAAAATTTAAATGAGGCTACACGACCACGGACCGTGCAAAACAGTAGCACTTTACACATCTAACTACCACATACATAATACACTATTACAAAAGCCGTAAACTGCTCCCGAGCCGCGTAACACATTAATAACATTGCGAATATACAATGCCGCTTTACACAATAAACCAGCGGCTTTACCTCGCGTACACAGCCTATTTATACTGCACACTTGGAACATTCATTACATTTTAGAAGCAGGGCACCAACACTCAAAATGTATATTCTATGCAGACGCAAAATACAAACAGATTGTTAGCTCTTCAGCCTATTTATTGCTCGCTGCATATAAGAATTAGAAATAATTAAAGTAGCTAAATGTATTGAATAAATCATTAATTATTACTTAACTACATATACATAGAAATATATATCTCTCTTTATCATGACTCATGACGGTGCTCAGAGGACAAAAAGTACACGACAGGAGATGCTTGCAATGAGTGACGAAGGCGCACATTGCGAGGCATGCGATGAGCACCAAAGACGCTCAGGGCAAGCCACGCAATGAGTGTCGGCTCACAGTATAAAACGGTTTACATTGTGTATCAAACAGCATTCCCAGCCTTGCAATTTTATTGACCGTCATTTTTTGACGGGCAAGTCGCTAGTATATATATAATTAGCAACTTGCCCGTCAAAAAATTATGGCAATAAAACTTGAAGCCATGTCAAGGCTGTTCGCCACACAATGCAAGGCTATGGCCCCTCTAAGCACCTTCGGCCCTCCTCGTGTGGCTCGCAATGAGTGCCTTTGGCGCTCATTGCGAGCCACAACTTTCCTACTTTGAAATGATCACCTTCGGCGCTCATTACGGGCCCCACATTGAGCAAAGGCGATCAGTGCACTGCAAGCCTCTCAAAACGAGGCAAGTAGTCGACTGTGAGCCCCGCAGTTGAGGCACGCAGAACTTAGAAAATACACAACGCCACAGTAACACTTACACGAACAACGCCAGGCACGTGGGACTTAGAAAATAAAACCAACATGCTGCTCAGAGGAGCAAAAACCTCACATTGTGTGGCAAACAGCATTGTCAGCCTTACAATTTAATTCCCGTCATAATATCCAGTGGTACTCCTAAATAGTTCTGCCTACAGTGAATTCACGATTTTGGTTTGTAAAAAATAAAAAGGTTTAAAGCTTTTCAAGGCCCTGAAGGTGACGTAAAAGCTGCATTTATTTTTTTATTTTCTAAAAGCATTTTGCCTGTTATCAAGACTAGTTACTCAAATGTCCATAAAGAAACAAACTGACTTCAGTGGTCCTTCAAATATATTATCAGTTTAATGGTATTTGATTCTTATGTGATCTCCCTGCATCTGAATATTGAAATGCAATTACAATGAGATATTTGTGGGTGTATTCTAAATTTGGACTGATCAAAATTTACATACAGATATTGTTTTCAAAAGACAAAGAAATCATATGGATATGCAACTTTATCCAAAAATATGTTTTGGTATAGTGGTAGTTTAATAATTGCACTTGGCAGAGATTGGATGTACCTAAGCAAGAGAAAGTATGCCCATCATATTTCTAATAAAACCTGATACATACTGTACCTTATTTAAAAAAAAAAAAGGGAAATCTCATACAGTATAATTGCTTCTAGGATTGTTACAGGATTGTTCAGGATTTATTTTTCTAAGCAAACTAATATTTTAAAATTATACACTGCAACAAATATACCCTGGGTAAGAGGTTCAGTTGCTTTCTATATTTGCTTAGTCCATTAAACTGATTCTTCTCCCGTCGGCTTTGCAGTGTGTGTTGAATTGTTCTTTTAGTGCGGTGGAGTATAATGAATTGTTCTTTTAGTGCGGTGGAGTATAGTGAATTGTTCTTGTAGTGCGGTGGAGTATAATGAATTGTTCTTGTAGTGCAGTGGAGTATAGTGAATTGTTCTTTTAGTGATATAACATGCATCCAGGATAATTAAAGGTCATCCTATTAGACTTTTATTAATTACTAGCGACTTGCCCGTCAAAAAATGACGGTCAATAAAATTTAGATGTTGTGAAATTTATTTGCAACACAAAATGAGTCTACTACATTTGTCCCTTTTTTGTTTCTAAAAAGAAATACACATTTCTTTTTTTAACTTTTTATTTTTTGTAACTTTCAACTTATATTTCATAATCATTTTTTTTTTTAAAAACAATATAATAATATCTTAATTTTAATGCATACATATTGTACTTTTTAATGCATACATATTGTAAAGTGTAACATGAAATTTTGTAACAGGCAACTTGTATATTATACAATCTTTCAACCTTCTTTTAACAATACTAACACTTTTAAATAGATATTTATCACTTAGTAACTGCAGACTATATTAACTTAGAGTAAGTACATTTTTTTACAAATAACATTTTTTGTTTTATTTGTAACATTTTTGTTAAACTCTCGTTAAACTAAATTAGCATTGAATTCAGAGGAAGGCAAACAATAAAACCCCCCATTCAAACTTTTGCAATTGTATCTTAGAGGGAAAAAAATTAATTCCTTCCTGACCCCATTAACTGGCGATCGGATTACTCCCTGAATCAATACTTTTCCAAATCTTCTGAAATGGTTCAACTATATAGTAACAATACATGTTTGCCTATAACATATCTCTTTAACAAACAGTTTTTTACCTTTTTTTTTGTGGGACCAATCATATGAACATGAAACTTGTAACCCATTTCAATATGTTTAAGGATGTTTAAGTTTTTTTTTAATTTTCTTTTTGTCTTTTATGCAAATATCACATAGAGTTTCCAAAGTGAAATAGTGGTCCCCTATTTAAAGAGTCCCAGAGTACTTACATTTTGTACTGGAAGTCAAACCACTGTTCTCTATGGATTTTTTTGTCCATTGTATATAGTTTGTTCTTGAAATGTTGTTTTTGTGCAATAATATTGAGTACCTTAAAATGTTGTCATAGAAATGAAACTACTATACTCTATGTTTACAACACCTCATAGTACACAATGTTTTTTGTGTAAACGCATCCATCGTCTAATAAATGACCCTGACTTTCATTTTCGTCAACAGTCACTTTAATTTCGTTTGGATTGGTGCACCTTGAAAAAGCAACATAGAGTTGTCCATGTGCAAAAACTGGTTCCTTTAAAAAAATCCCAACAGACTTAAAAGTTTGGCCTTGTGATTTATTGATGGTCATGGCAAATGCCATGATAACTGGAAACTGTCTCCTTTGAAGGACAAAAGGCAAACCACTCTCACTTGGAGCTAAATCAATTCTTGGTATAAAAACTCGGTCACCTCTATGGGTCCCAGTTATAATTTCTGCATGTATAAAATGATCTTTTAACTCATGCACAATTAATCTGGTGCCATTACAAAGTCCTTTTTTTGGATTCATATTTCGCAATAACATGACAATTGCACCTTTTTTCAATTGTAAAATATGTGGTGGCATTCCAGATGGTGTTAAGGAATTAATAAATTCGATACTAAAATTCGATTCACTCTCTTTATCATCAGCCAGAACTGAATCTGCACTGTAATAATTCTTCTGTGGTGCATTGATGTATTTTAAAATTTCATTATTTACATTCAAGGCATCGATATTTTTTGATGTTAATATCACTTTGTTTGCAATGTCTGAGTAATCCTCGTTATTAAGAGTGTTTAGAAATATGGCTGATATCAGTGATTCGTTGGAAACCATTTCTGATGGAATTTCAATAGTATCATTTGGTAAATGCTGTATTTCTGGATGTTTTCCTTCTCCGATTTTAATAAGCCAATCATTGAATTCATTTTGGCCTTCAGATCTCATATTTAATTCTAATTTGAGATGTGTAAATATTTGCCACAGTTTACTGGTCTTGATACATGTTTCAATGATCTCTGTTCTATTTCCGTGTGGCACAACAGGTAATGTTTGCCGAAAATCTCCTCCTAACAGCATCACCTTTCCACCAAATGGCAACTTATTATCCATCACTTCTTTTAAGTATCTGTCAATACATTGCAGTGCGTGACATGACATCATTGTTGCCTCATCTATGATAATTAGTTTCGTTAGTTTAAATTTTTTTGCTTGTATAGAATTGAGTCGAATATCTGACACTGATGTTTCCAAAATGGGAACTGGCAGCTTAAATCCACTATGAACAGTTCTACCACCATCTAACAAAAGTGCAGCAATTCCAGTTGTTGCAAATGGCATAGCTATCTGACTGTGTGATCGAATATAACTCATCAAACAATTGTAAAGATAAGTTTTTCCAGATCCACCTGGGCCGTCTAGATAGAAATACCGGTCTTTGACCATTTCATCATCTGTAGCATTTGTGATGGCCTGAAATGCTTCTAACTGTTTAGTATTTAATGTTGCCAGTTTTTCTTGTGTTTTTTGTTTTTGTAGCTCAGTGTCATAATCATCAAAATTAATGTCATCTATAAGTCCTGGATCCGGTAAATTAAAACTTGAACAATTTAATCCATGAGCAAACAATATTTCTTGAATTTCCAACAATGTTTTTAACAGAGCAATTGGTTCTCTGTAACGTTTCAAGAAGTCTTCTGACATGTTTAATTTAAATGTTTCCCACAAAGTGAAAGCATCAGGTACATTGCAAAATATGCATATGAATGCAAATTGTTGTCTCATTTGCTTTGGCATTTGACATAGCGCTGCTTCTTCCAGACACCTCTCCCATTCTGTATCATCAGCCATGAAATTTTGCTGTCTTGCAGCTAATAGGAATGTATCATAAACTATGTCATTGACTGTACGTAAATGTTCAAAACTCTGTGCACCGGGAACATGTAGCAGAAGTAATCTTAAGCTGAAACGTTCAATATCCCTTGGACTGACGGTATAAATGCGTGGTATATTTTTTTGTGCATCTCTTCTTCGTTCTTTCCATTGACCATTTACAAATACATAGTAATATGGTATCTCTATGTATAAAAATTGTCTGGCCTGCGTATCCTGACAGTTTAATTTAAACCATGCTATAAGTGTGGTATCTCTGTCTTCACTTTGACATAATGCAAGTCTTTCATTTCCTTGAGTAAAGCAAACCATCTGACTTTGAGGCAAATGTACAGCTAAGCGATAGATAGCATGTGACCGATCATGCATTTCAAATTTCAAAAGGCGCCACATTGCTTCAGGAGCACTAACATAGCGAGCATCTAAATCATTTGATAGTTCATCGTGTACAATTGGATTTTCGTTTTCATTTACAGCACCTTGTACAACAACAGTAGCTGCGTCATATCCTTTGTATATATATTTATACACATACTTAATTGATTTAATCGAAGTGCAAGCTTCTACATTGATGTGTGCATTGTACTTGATGAGCAAATGTGGATTGTATGGAACAACAAATCTATTATCAACCTTTTTGCCCCGGATAATAGCTGTTTCTCCTTGTGTTCTTTTATACAAAGGATATCCATCACAATTAGCATAAGTTTGCATTTGAAATTGTTTTGGGAATTCTTTTGTACATTTTTTATTTTCCATACATGGTGAATTAGGATTCATCTCTCCACATGGGCCATGAATCATTCTATGTGTAACAATCTCCCAAAGTTTTGTATATTTTTCTTGGTCTGGCAATTCGGCAGAAATGACTGAATCCACTCTCTCTGCAGTTTTCAACTTATCTTTTTCCTGCAGTATTAAAAGTATGTGAGCATGTGGCAGTCCTCTCTTTTGAAATTCAATAGTGTAAACAAATGCCATACATTGTCCAAATAATTTTGCTTTAGTGATATCATGTATTAATGAATTCAGTTTGATTTTAAATACTCTTGCCACTAAATCTGGTCGGTCAGATGTAGTTTGTCCCAAATACAAATTTTCCTTGATCTCTGGCCATTGGGGATTACACGTGAATGTAATAAATAAATCTGGTTTTCCAAATTTTGTGACAATAGCCATGGCATCATTATACCTTTCTCGCATATTGCGAGGAGATCCTTGGAAAGTTGATGGCAAAATAATTGCTCTTCCAGCTGGAATGTCTCTGTTTGCAGCTATTTCAGCCACATAATCCATTAATCCACAATACTGTTCAACTCGTAATTTTTTTTGTTGAAATTTAATGAAATTTAAATTATTGGCTTCAACTTGTAGATATGAATCAATAATCCATTGTTGAGTGAGTTTGCCTCCATGTAAAATTGGATTAAAGCAGTCACGGATAGCAGTTTGTGCAACTTTATATTCCAGCATTGAAACATTAGATCTAATTCGAAGTTTAGTATTGGGATAAGTTTCCAATTTTAATTTTGGTTCCCATCCAGGTTCACCATTTGGAAAGAAAATGGGATATGTCATTGGATCTAAATTACAACTTAATATATTGATGTTGATAAATGGTTGTTCTTCATTGCGTGGATATATTCTAATATCACGCTGAAAAGGTGGTTCACCATCCTCATTTTTAAACACCATAGCAACCTCATTTACTGTCGGTAAATTATATCTTCTTTGATCAGTGTTGCGATCTCTTTTTAACACCATATTTACTCTTGGTATAGGCAATAGATGTCTTTCAGCATGTTCCTGTTGTTCTTTTTCCAACTGTGCTAATTGTTTGTATGCTTTACTATATGGGTTGTTTTGCATAATTTTATCCAGCTGTTCAAAGACTATGCGCAAACACTGTCTATTTTCTGGTAGTGTCATTCTTTGTTCCACAGCTTCCATCGTATCCAAGACATACAACTGTGCAAATTTCCTTGGCTCTCCTTCTTGTGGGTGTAAATGTGAAGTTCGGTGGTATATTTGACCTTGAATTTTGAAACAATAAGGACCATGTCCTGGTACATTTTCTGCTAAAGTTGCACCCATTGAAGCAAATGAAATTGCACTGTTATAAGACCTGATGTTTTGTTTGAAATTATTATAATTTTGAAATGTTGGATCACTCATAATACATTCTAAATAGTATGGAAATGGATGTCTTAGTGGAAGTTTCACCTTTCCTTTCTGACAGCAACTAATGAAATTTCCATCAGTAGGTCTTTCCTTTATGAAATGATAGGCCCCACAAAACTGACAAAGCACATTAAGTAACCCACAATAATGAGTATCTACATGTACTGCAGTATTGAACACATTGTCATGCATTTTTTCCACATATATATCAAACCCACTTTCTATATGTACATTGTTGTCATGTGTGTCTACATTTAAGTCATTCTGCACAATAGAATCATTAGACACTGGTTCACATAGATGTTTTTTTTTACTTTTCCTTTTTTTGCAAGGCCCAACAGACTCACTTTTGGCTTTCTTAGCAATCTTTCTTTTATTTAAAAGTCTCTGTTGATCTTCTTCTCTCAAGCGTTGTGAAGTTTCTGGTGTATGAGCATCTCTCCACCTTTGCTTCCTTTCCCTAATTTTATCCAGCTGTTCAAGGCAAAGGCGGGAAATCGGAGTCTACGCGAGACAAAGGCGGGAACTCCGTGTTAATCCGGAAATGTGTGGTGTGCGTCTTATCGGATTTTCCGTAAGTGTTTTCCGTGGCTATAGTGCTGTAGCCTCGTTTTCGTTTTGTTCGGCCGCCATTTTTTCTCTCGCTTATTTTTTTTAAAGTGTCTAAACTCTTTTATTTTGCTTTAAATGAAGGCGATAGTTTTTGTTTTGAGGTCCAGGATGCTTCCTCTTGCTGTCGGTAACATTTTTATTTATGTGTTCTGTGTATTTAGTGTGTTTTATCTTTTTTCTTGTCCGCGGGTTGCGTCCGATTTTTGCGATGTCGTAATGTGTCTTATACGCCGTCACGGATTATCCGTAATGTGTCTACGCAAGTCTTTTTCGTGCTCAGAGTGCTGTAGCCTCGTTTTCATTTTTTTCGGCCTCCATTTTTTCTGTCGCTTATTTTTTTTTTTGTGTTTACATTTTTGTATTTTAAGGTAAATCAATGTGTAACTCGCTTTCTGCAGGTCGTGGATGCTCCCTCTTGCTATCGGTTAGGTTTTTATGTATGTGGTGTGTGTAGTTATTGTTAATTTTAATTTTTATGATAGGCGGTTTGCGGCCGTATTTTTTTACTACGTTTTAACGGCTCGCCGCGGCGCTCATCGCTAAGCCCGCTAAAGTTCTACGGGTTAATTGCCAAAGTGCAACGGTTTAACGGCGAGCCTCGCGAAGCCCGCTAAAGTTCTACGGGTTAACGGCTCCGCCTGCGGCGCTCATCGCTAAGCCCGCTATTCGTACGGACCACGCAAACAGCGTGACGACGACTCGTAGCAGGACAATTATAATATGTGATTACAACCTTTTAATGTTCATGTTCATCTATAGGAGGCTGCCACATTGACTCTCCACTTCCTCCCATCCCTCTCAGGATATTATGTGCTATGAATGGGCAGGAAGTTGTGAATCTCCATTAATAAACTTCTAATGCATAGAGCCCCCTTCTGGATCCCTACCTTGGCGTGAAGTAGATGTGTACCTCATTGTGGCTGTGAACTATACCATGTAGAGTCTCCCAATATGGGCAGGTCATAGCAGACAAATTACAGTTCACTGGAGAAGCAACTGGTAACCCACTCTAGTATCTTTGCCAAGAAAACCTAATCACTTACCTAGATGAAAGCTACCGTAGTCCAGTCTTTTTCAACTGATATTACTCATTAAAGGGGAAACCATGATGAGGCTACATCATGTTCTGGAAACCAAAATTCCTGTCTGATAACTTGCAGGTGTTTTGAGATGTTGTGGGTAGAATATACTAGACTTTTATGCACAGATGATCCTTAGTATTGTCAAACAAGGCTGCAACACTGCTGAGGAAAACATAATGGAGTTTAGAAGAAAAACTGTGAAATTAACCTTTATAATTGCATCAGCTCCAACATGGGCTGTCCAAGCAACTGAAGGATAAATTAACCCACTGTCTACTTCTTTAGAAGATCTGGCTTCCCTAGACATCTAGATTGACCCTAGGCTCAGGAAAAGGAAGCAAGAATGGGCAGCTGTTTCCCTTTTTGCTGCAAAATACTCTACATGGAAAGTGGAACATGGAAAGTCACCTTCTCTGAACACTGCTGTTCTTCTGTCCTACCCTCGAGCTTCTGTGCCACTTTCAACACTCATGAAACCAATCTGATCCCTTTTCCTTATAAGGCATGTTCAGATGTTTTCAGCAAAATGGAAGATGATACTCTTTCTCCTCTTAGGATACATTGACTTCTTGCATGGAGCAAAGATTTCTTTCAGCACAATATACTCCTTGTCCGAACTGGAACTCTTAGCATTTAAAGAGTACATCCAGGACAGTCTGCGTAAATTATTAATATATCTTTCTACTTCCCCTGATGGGGCATCACTAGTTTTGTTAATAAGAAAGACAGAGACCTCCATCCCTGTTTGTACTACAAAGAATTACATGTAATTGCTTAAAATATAAGATAACTGAGATTTGGGGATTTATATTTTCTCCCTCCTAGGGCTTACAATAGATCCCAAAATTATATCATCAGTCATTGATTGGCTTTTGCCCACCTGAAAGTAGGAAGCACAATAATTTATTTGGTTTGCTAATTTTTATTGGAGATTTTGTGAGAGACTTCCTCTAAAGTCTAAAAATACCTGGCCAATAGCAGGATACCTTGACTTCAGAATATGAAGAACAATCCTATTATAACTACAGTAAGACATATGTTTCTATCACATATATACTGTAGTTTGTCGTAATTGGGAATTTGTCCGTCACGCTATGTTAAAAGTTACAGGCCAAAGGCGCTCAAAGCGAGGCTCGAAAGGTAGAGGGGGGAGTTACGGGCAGGGAGTCCGTAAGTGAGGTAGAAAACTAATTTGCTATTCAATAGGCATCTTGGCGGCTTCCCAATGGCTTCCGAGTTACGTAATTGAAAAAAAAATGGAGGTGGTTAAACCCGTACCTTTTTTTTGAAAAGAACTTACAGGTTCAACCGCCGCCAAGCCCGCAAATGAGAGGGGGACAGAGAGACACAGGGGAGGGAGAAGGGGACAGAGAGACACAGGGGAGGGAGAGGGGGCAAAGAGAAACAGGGGAGGGAGAGGCAGGAAGAGACACAGGGGTGAGAGAGTTAGTCTGTCTCGCAAAGTTACGGGCTTGAACATGCGCACAGTGCATGCTGTGGCTTTGCCGTTCATTGCACTGCGATGAATGCCGATGGCCCTCAACGTGAGGCTAATAGAGGCTCATCGCAAGGCTCATAAAGTGGAGGGGGGAGAAGCTCGCAATAAGTGCCAAAGGCCCACAATGAGTGCCAAAGTGAAGGTCTTGCGCATGCAGCGCTCATCGAGAGGACTGTGAACTGGAGGGGGGCAGAGGCTCGCAATAAGCAGCAAAGGCGCTTATTGTGGGGCTTGCGATGAACGCCAAAGGCGCTCATCGCAAGGACCGAAAACTAGAGGGGGAGAGAGGCTTGCAATGAGTACCAAAGGCGCTCATCGCGAGGCCCGCAATGAGTGCTAATGTTACGGGCTTGCGCATGTGCTCAGAGGATGCCACAGCCTGCAATGAGCGCCAAAGTCGATTATTGCGGGATCCGCAATGAGAACAAAAAGCTTTCATCGCAAGGACCGAAAACTAGAGGGGGAAAGACGCTTGCAATGAGGGCCAAAGGCATTGTGGCCATGAGAGTGAGGAGGTGGAGGAGTTTCAGGATTGTCAGGAGGAGATCACCAACTGCCTGTCCATTCATGCCATCCACTTGGCCACAGGGGACCGGAGATTACCCCATGTACAACCTGTGTTAGTGGATGGCCAGCAAGTAGATGGGTTTAGAGATACTGGGGCTGCCATGACTGTGATTCAGCCCTCTAAGGTGAGCCCTGCAGCTATCCAGGACAAATTCCTGGATGTGGTTGTTGCTGGAGGTAAGCAGTATACAATTTTCCTTGCCCGTGCGCAGTTGGATTGGGGCAAGGGCAAAGAGATCCGGGAGGTGGGGGTCATGGAGGGATTGCCCACGCATGTATTGTTGGGGAATGACTTGGGGCCAATGGAATGCCGATATTTAAACCTCATTACGCGGTCCCAATCAGCAGCCCTGAGGTCTGGAAGACCTGGAGGAGAAGAGGAACAGGTCAGCCCAGAGGATCCTGAGGTGGGCTCTTTATCTGCTTGGGGTTTTGGGTTACCAGGGGTCAGGCTAGAGGAGTTGAAGGTAGCCCTGGCTGAGGATAATACCCTAGAGGGTATAAGTAAGAGGGGAGCTCAGAGGGGGCTAGGCGCAGTAAGACTACCCAGAGGCAGTGGCCCTAGACAATATTTCAGCCCATACTGTAGCAGGAGCCCTGTTGGTAGTGTTCTCTAGGATGGGGTTCCCTCAGGAGATTTTGTCTGACAGGGATGCTCAGTTCATGTCTGCCCTGACCCAAGAACTATGGGAGTTATGCGGGATTAAGCACCTCACTTCCTTCCCCTACAACCCCCAGACCAATGGCTTATGTGAGAGCTTCAATGGCGCTCTCAAACGTATGCTTAGGACCTTCACGGAGCAGGAGAAGGATTGGGAGAAACCGTTACCCTACCTTCTCTTTGCCTACCGTGAGGTGCCACAGGAGTCCGCTGGGTATTGTCCTTTTGAACTACTGTATGGGCGGCCTTTGAGAGGGCCACTAGACCTCATTAGAGAAAATTGGGAAGGGGAGCAGAGGCAGGAACCGGGGGCCAGTAGTCCCCTATGTTCTCGCCTTTTAGAGAACAGATAGCCAATCTCATGCAAAGGGCCAGGGAGAATGTCCTGAGCTCCAAAAAGCATCAGAAAAAGTTTTGTGACAAGGGAACCCGGAAGAGAGAGCTAGAGGAGGGTCAGGAGGTGTTCATGCTTGTCCCTCACACTCAGGATAAGCTCCAGGATTCCTGGGAAGGGCTTTACAAGATTGCCCATAAGGTCCGCCCCACCACCTATGTGGTAGCCCTTGATGAGCCTGGTAGAGTCACTAGAGTGGCTCATACCAATAGATTGAAGGGGTATCAGCGCAGACCACAAGCAATTTGTGCCATCTGCCTGCCCACTGGAAGTGACCCTGAGGGTTACTTTTGTACCAGCAACTCATACATCGCAGGCGGAGTTTGTTAAATTGTCCTCTAATCTGACTGAGGCACCGCAACAGTCACTGAATACTGAGCTGGATAACTTCCCCTGTCTTTTTTCCCATCTTCCAGGGCATACCCCCTTCACTAGCCATGAGGTACTAACTGGGGATTGCCCTCCCCTTAAGCAACCCGCTTACAAGGTCCCAGAGTCAGTGAGAGCCAGCATCCATAGATAATTAGATTAAATGCTGCGGCCCAAAGTTATCCAGCCCTCTAAAAGCCCTTGGGCATCCCCTGTGGTGTTAGCCCCCAAGAAACATGGCACAACTAGGTTCTGTGTGGATTATCATAAGCTCAATGACAAAACCAAAACTGATGCTTACCCCATTCCTTGTATGGATGAGTTGTTAGACTGGTTGGCGGCTGCCACTTATGTGACTACTCTAGATCTGTCAAAAGGGCTACTGGCAGATTCCCATAGAGGAGTCTGCCAGGGAGAAGTCAGCATTTATTACTCATTTTGGGATTTACCAGTTCCTGGTAATGGCCTTGGGGATGAAAAATGCCCCTTCAACCTTTCAGAGACTAGTGGATCAGTTGCTGAGTGGTCATTAGGAATATGCCCAAGCCTACTTAGAGGAAATAGCAATATTCAGTGCTACCTGGGAAGAACACCTGACCCACCTCAGACAGGTATTAGGGGCTATTCAGGAAGCAGGTCTTACTATTCACTCTGACAAGTGTCAATGGGCAAGGGCTGAAGTACAGTACCTAGGGCATAGAGTGGGTAGGGGGCAGATTAGACATGAGCTAGCTAAGGTAGAGGGGATAGCTGCCTGGCCCACACCCATGACTAAAAAGCAGGTGAGAGCTTTCTTGGGGACTGCAGGGTATTACCGGAAATTTGTTCCTCATTACAGTGCCCTAACAAAGCCCCTGACCAACCTCACCAAGAAGGGCCATCCCAAGGAGCAGGTATGGACCCTAGCCTGTGAAGCAGCCTTCCATGCCCTCCTACAAGCCTTGACATCCTCTCCAGTCTTGGCCACCCCTGACTACCAGAGACCCTTTATCGTCCACACAGATGCTTCCACTTATGGACTTGGAGCTGTGCTGAGCCAGGTAGATGGGCAGGGCGAAGAGCACCCTGTCGCCTACCTCAGTAGGAAGCTGCTGCCCAGGGAGGTGATTTACTGGGCCATTGAGAAGGAATGCCTGGCAGTAGTGTGGGCCTTACTAAGAAACTGCAGCCATACCTGTATGGACAAGAATTTACCGTGGTCACTGACCACAACCCAGTGGTATGGCTAACTCGAGTATCAGGGGACAACGGAAGATTACTCAGGTGGAGCTTAGCCCTCCAAGCTTATAACTTCACCAATAAACATCGGAGTGGTAAGGCCCATGACAATGCAGATGGCCTGTCCAGACAAGAAGACAAGTAATGGTCAAGTTAGGAAAGTTATCCGTCAGGATTAGCTCCCACACTTGACCGTCTGGAAGGGGGGAGTAATGTCACGGTAGCCATGGACTTTGGACTATTTGCTGGACTCTTTTGGGCTTACGGTGCCTTACTATGTCCTATCCCCTTTGAATATGTGAGTATTTTCAAAATAAATCAGTTGCTCCTGGAACACATAGATAATGGTGTGGATCCTTGAGTTATTTTCTAACTATATGCTGATTGTTACTCTGTTCAACTCCAGCCCAGCTGTATTCCTGCTGCCAAAAAGGTCTGAGGTTACTGGGGAGTGTCTGGCAAGGTTCTGTTGACTTACAGAGGGGATTCGAAACGGACCATAAACGATACAGCGGGGGCTTTACTATGCCTTCTCAAGCCCCATAAGAAGAGCAGATCGTCACAATATTTATGCTGGAACTAGTGATAATATTGAATGTTTGTGGGTAGAACAGTGAAGCAGCAAAATATAAAAGAATATTAGTAGGAGTATGCTATAAACCCCCAAATATAACTGAAAGTGAAAAATACAATTATTGTTACAGATTGGATATGCAGTTAAGCATGGTCAAGTTTTAATAATGGGAGAATTTAATTACCCTGAAATAAACTGGATGAATGAGACCAGCAGTCCAGCTAAAGGGTGCAGGTTCTTGAGTACACTCAGGGATCATTACCTGGCCCAGGTAATATAAGAGCCTACTAGAAATGGATTTAGTCATCACAAATAATATTGATATGGTATCAAATGTTGAAATAGGGCAACCTTTGGGAAACAGTGATCACAACACAGTCTCATTTGAGATTGAATTAAAAAACAAAACTGTAAGGGGCCAACAAAAACTCTTAATTTTAAAAGGGCAGATTTTAACAGTGTAAGGTCAGCAATACAAAGTATACACTGGGACAAAGAACTAACGGGTAAAAATACTGAACATAAATGTTCAACGTTCAAATCCTTACTAAATAAACATACTTACCACCATATACAATATGGAAATAAAAGTAGAAGTAAATCACATATCATGTGGCTTTACAATGACTTAAAGATAAAGATGATGCGTAAAAATCAAGCATTTAAATTATACGAACAAGAGGGGACAGAGACTGCTTCATGTAAGTACAAGGAACTTAACAAGGCTTGCAAAAGGGCTATTAGGCTTGCTAATACCGAAAATGAAAAGTTAGTTGCAAAGGAGAGTAAGATTAACCCTAAAATATTTTTTATATATATTAATGGGAAGAAGGCGAAGAAGGAAACTATAGGAACATTACAATGTGACACCTGTCTGACAATCAGTACCAAGGAAAAGGCAGATGAGCTAAATAGGTTCTTTTCTTCGGTATACACAAGGGAGGTACCAGTGGTTGGGACACGGCAACATAATGGGGCTACACTACCTTCACCAAATAACTGGTTAACGCAGGAAGTAATCCAAAAGAGGTTGGAAAAAATAAATGTTAATAAAGCCCCGGGTCCCGATTGAATACATCCAAGGGTACTGAGGGAACTGGGTTCTGTTATAGTCAAACCATTATATCTAATTTTTTAAGATTCACTCGACACAGGGTCTGACTGGAGAGAGGCAGAGGTGATACCTATATTTAAGAAGAGAGCAAGTGCAGATCCAGTGAATTATAGACCTGTAAATCTCACTTCCGGAAAAGCATGTAAGAAATAGTAGATAAGAATATGTCTATTTGAACAGGATTATAAGTAGGAGTCAACATGGATTTATGAGGGATAGGTCATGTCAAACAAATCTAATTAGTTTCTATGAGGAGGTTAGTAGGAACTTGGATCAAGGCAACTCATTGGATGTAGTCCTTTTGGATTTTGCAAAGGCGTTTGATACAGTGCCACATGGAAGACTATTGTGCAAACTAAGAGATACAGGAAGTGCAGTAAATATTTGCTCATGGATTGAGAGCTGGCTAAAAGACAGGAAGCAAAGGATTGTTGTAAATGGAACATACTCTGATTGCATAGTTCTTACAAGTGCTTCTCCACTACAGCACTTACATACAGATGTGCAGCTGGAAAGCAGGGTCAGCCATTTTAATATCATCAGCTAAGGTCATTGGTTAAAGAAATGTGTATACTTTTTGTAGTAGTCACAATATTATGGATATATTCAAATTAAAGGGATATGGAAGGTTTCTGGATTTCACTAGTAATAGAATATACCTATTTACTTTTATGAACGTTGTTATAATATGAGATGCTCTGTTTTTATGCCTAAAATCATGCAAACTATACCTGCTTTGATTAGCCTTCTACAGCTCATGCAGCTCATGAAGACAGACACTCAAAAGAGCAGTGTTTTAATCAATGATTACTGATTGGCTAGTATGAGACACTGCACACGCAGTTCGCCTGTATTGTGTCTTCATGAGCTGCAGAGGGTAGACCCAAGCAGCCACTATTTGGATTATTTTAAGCAGCGCTTTTAAGCACTTCTTAATAAAATAAAGTACATTAAAGTAAATAGGGCACCCCGTCTATCGCTTGTATCAAATGTGTGCTGGCGTAATCGTGCAGGCAATTGCACATCAATGGAGCGCAATAAACAATTGCCCGCTGACTAAAGAGCAGGGACAGGTGCAGGGAGAGAGAGACAACACTGACAGGAGGGAGAAAGAGAGACCACACTGACAGAAGACTGAGACGGGGAGAGAGACAGAGGTGAGACTGGAGCAGACAAAGGAGAGAGACAGGGGGAGTGAGACATAACTGACAGAGGGAGGAAGACAGAAAGAGAGATAGGGGAGAGACACAGCACTGACTGTAGGAGAACAAGCACAGAGACAGGGGGAGAGAGACACCGAAAGAGGAAGGGGAGAAGAGACAACACTGACAGGGGAGATTGGAGCAGAAACACAGAGAGAAAGATGGAGAGATAGAGTTGATGGGGGGATTGTAGTGGCCATCCATACTGCCATGCTTTTTCAAGCACGCGTTTTTGTTGGGAGCGCACGCGCATTTGACGGGATCGAGCTTTAGTCCTGCGCGCTTTAATCGGGTGCCAGTTATGTCGGCGCTGGTTTGTTGGGACACCAATAAATAGATATATTCCCAGTGAATTTCAGAAATCTTCCATATCCCTTTAAAAATTAGTTTCGAAATCTAAACAGCTTTGTGTTATTAGTTATCTGTGGTTGTATAAGGGACAGGCAACATCTGTCTTGGGGTGACGAACGCTGTCCTGGATTTGAGTATTTCCCTAGTTTCAAGTCAGCCTCTTACATTCTGCATGCCTCAGGCATACTTTAATTCAGGACTTTGTTCTGTACTGTAGGACAATCAATATCTAGGATGCAAGATTTCTGTCAAACTGTTTCTAGAACATAAATAAAAAAATAAAAGCAGTGCCTAATTTATATGCAGTTATTCATTTACTGTGCATGTACATTGCTGCGTTCTCATTGTGCAGACAGGAACTTTCTGAGTCTTTTCAGAAGTCAGCAACTTGAACTGCTGAAAACAAAATGGCTGATTCAACAGCAACATAATTACATCACATTCACATATAAAAGTTGTGGTAATTGCGAGTTGTCGTCACACAATGTTAAAATGTGTGCGCAACCACAACTGTCAATTACCACAGCCTCACCCAGGAACCCCCAGCCCCACTCCACGATCTCCGTGGCCTCTCCAGGATCCCCTCAGCCTTACTGCTATATCCTCTCCTTCTGCATAGTGTGTCCTTCTCATCCCAATTCTTGCAATGAGTACATTGGCCACTAGAGGCCAGTGCAACTGAGCTCAGGCATGGCCAATCGAGAGCCGATCAGCTCTCAGCCCCTTGCAGCCGCCTGTGAGCAGGATGCAGGCTACAGGATGGCTCTGTCCAGGGGTTTGAGGTGCTGCCAGAGGGTCCTGTCCTGGGTACCAGTGATCATCATAGAGAAAGGAGGCACAGGAGAGGGGGAAATGAGACACAGGAGGGGGGGGGGAGTCACAGGGGAAGGGAGAGGGGGAAAGAGTCACAGGGTAAGGGAGAGGGGGGAAGAGATACAGGGTAGGGAGGGGGAAGGAGACACAGGGGAGGAGAGAGAGGGGGAAAGAGACGGGAGGGAAGGGGGGAGAAACACATTGAAGGGGGGAAGAGACACAGGAGAGGGGGAGAGACATCGGGGAGGGAGGGGGTAAGAGACACAGGGGAGAGAGAGGGAGTTGAGACACAAGGGGCGGGGGGAAAACAATTTAAAAAACTTGATCAAGAGAAACGGGAGGGAGAGAGGGGGCAAAGAGAGACATGGGAGGGACAGGGGGACAATTTATAAAACTCCATCAAGAGAAACAGCAGAGGGAGAGAGGGGCAAAGAGGGACAGGGGAGGGGGCAAAGAGAAAATGAGGAGGGAGAAAGGAGAGACTTGGGAGGGAGAGAAAAACTATTTCTAAAACTTCATCAAGAGAGTCAGGGGAAGGAGAGAGGGGGCAAAGAGAGACTGAGGAGGGAGAGAGAGGCAAGAGACACTGGGGAGGGAGAGATGGGCCAAAGTGACACAGGAGAGGGTTAAAAGAGGCACAGGAGAGGGGGAAAGGAGACACAGGGAAGGGAGAGGGGGAAATGAGACACTGGAGGGAGAGTGGGGAAAGAGACACGAGAGGGGGTGGAAAAACAATTTATAAAACGCCATCATGACGTCATTTTTGACGGGCAAGTCGGTAGTTGCATATAAAAGCTAATAAATTATAGGCTGTGTTTTTACACACTAAAAAGTGTGGTTCATATTAGTAAATTTAAAATATATGAACAAAGAGTTCTGTTAAACACAAACTAGATTTTGGGGGTAGAGTCCCCTTTAAAATCATTTTTAAGAAGCCATTGCAAAAACATTTTTTACCTATATTTTATGATTATAATAGACATCTTCAGTGTCTCTTTAAGGGATATGATATATTTTCTTGGTAGAAGATTGCCTGTAATTTCTCTTTAATTACATAATTCAAATATGGAATGTACAAGACAAAGACTACAAAGGAATCTGTCCCTGAGGGGAGATATCTGTAAGACAATATAAAGGAGAACAGAGCATCATAGGACTAGATATAACAAGCAGCAGTGCATTTATAGAGATATTGTGTGGCCTTGTGCTGTGAATCTGCACAGAAAACTGTAAATTCCTGGAAACAAGATTAAACACTTTTTTTTTGCTGAAGTTCTTGTTGAACGACAACTGTAATAAGAAACTAACATCATAAGAAATTGTTTAAGCTATGGACATAATACATTTCCTGTTAGCTGACCTCTAGCAGTGGCGGCTACTAGGTGGCTCGGCTGAGATTTTAGTGAATATGTTGCAAGTGTAAAGCTTATTATCTACCAGTACCCTAAACCCAAACCCTAAAGCTAGGAAATTTAAAAAAATATTGGCAACGCCACCTAGGGGCCAATGGCCGTCACTGCTAGAGGTCAACTTAAAGGAAAGGTCCAGAAATTTTGAATTTATCAATACTGTTTATTAACAGAGAAGTCTATTTTGTCTTTTCTCCCTCACAGATTCAGATGCAGACTGCCTGTATCCACAGATTCACACATTCCTCTTGGGAAATCTAACACCCATCTCACTCACATAACTACCGCCAATGTTTAATGGATGCCTCCAGGGTTTAGCAGAGGCATAAACTTTCAGTAAAAAACAGTTTTGTGCCTTTAAGTATTATCTTAGTTTTCAAACATATATATTTGTTTCTTGCACAAAGGTCCTTTAAAGGACAACTGGGATCCGTTTTTATATAGTATTTTGAATTAAAAACTTGATAAGTTGATAGAAAGTCTAAAAACATTCGGCCCGATTCAACTGCAAGCCCGCAACTCAATCGTTGTAGGCTGTATGTCTGTTGGTGTGTTGCGGGCTCCCGTTTATCTCAGAATCCGGAGATGCTCAATTGCTCAAGGCCACAAGTTACTCACCCAAACATGCACTAGTTTGTAGCAGTTCAGGGCGGGAGCATGATCTATTAAGCAAGCCTCCCATTTCGAATCAGCCAATAGAAAATTAGACTGTCATAATTACATCAGTAAAACATGGCGGTTACACGTGAATCAATTAGGTTTGGGTGTCCGATATGCGATCAGACTCGCAAACCCGCAAAATAAAGAATTATGAAAATGAATGCCAATACTGTTCTAGTCCATATGGGTGGCCTGATATGTATTAACTCATTGATACCAGAGATCGATTTAACCCTGAAATGAAACATAAAAATTAATCTTATATACTGCCGATTTGCGGGCTTGAGAATGTTGTGCAAATAATTCTAATGTCATCACTTTCCCCGTTATTTTCGTTATTGATCTTTTATTTGCATTTACAGTGCTACAAATAGGTGTTTAACCCCCTTGCGGGTCCTCTCTAGAACTCGTAGGATTTTCTCCGTCTTTTGCAATTTACCGGTGTGAAAATATTTGCGGGCTTGGGGAAATTGAGCCATTTTATAGCGATTTGCGATTTTAGCCATCATAAATCTTGTAAAAGTGAAAGATCAAACGATTCGGGAGGCTGTAACTCGTAAACTTTTCGGAGCCTGCAAAAAGACGCCAATTGAATAGCATTTTAACTTGCGACCTCACTTATGGGCTACAGTAACATGCAAAATCTCAATTGAATCGAGCTCATAGCCTTTACCCTTTACCTTTTTATGCAATTATTCTTTACTTTCATTTTCTTCACTACCCGTTCTTCTTGCACCTTCTGTCTCAACAGGATGTGTCTTTATAAACTAATGACCATTCCATTAGAACTAATGAGAATACTCGTACCTTCCCATTGCGCAGATACAGACATCTTGTGTATTCAAAAGTCTCCTTCCACTATAGGATGTAGGTCACAGGAAACTAAAATGGTAGATTTCACAGCAACATAACTGCATATAAAAGTAATAAATTAGTTTGTATATTTTGGGGGTTTGCATTCTAAGCACATGATGCTTATTTTTAAGTAGTTCTTCAAAAGTGTTATTTGAAATTTGTATCCACCGTAGTCCTTTAAAGCAAAAAAATACAAAAAATAGAAGACTAGATTTGAAAAATCTAAGTCTGACTAAGAACATAATTAGGCAGGAAAAGATGGTAAAGCTAGGTTGGAATTAGTAGACAAAAGTATGTTAATGTCTTTGCGCCCTGGAGACATACATGAGTGTATTAGAAGGACATTTCACAACAGCTTTCAGTAATAATTACAACCTGCCTGCTTCTGGGAATGTGTGTAGAGAAGGGATAGGTGTCAAATTCCAAAAGGTCCATCCAGAGTTATCAGAATGTGCACTAGTACAATTAAGATTCTCTCTGAAAATGTTTTTACGTTCATGCTTAGCTGGTAATGTAAGAAGTTTATGAACATGCTTCACAGACAGGGGCCTTCAAAGAGGAGGATTGATGATAAAGACAATTACTTGAAAAGGCACACTATGAGAAGTTTAAACATGTATGTAAGTGTTATGGAACATTTTACTTTTTCTTTGTGGAGACACGGCGCTGCCACGGAAATAGTAGAAGTTTTACCTGCAATTTGATTTGCACAAAACACCAAAAACCAATCAAATTACAAGCCCAGAGTCATAATGTGTTTATAACACATACTTTTTAATGTTAATCTCCTCACACATGGAGAAATGTATGGCCTCATTCAATTGGCCGAATTTGAGGTCCGGAGGCCCGTAAGTAAGCTCACAGTCAAATTTGCTATTCAATTGTCATCTTTTTGCGGGCTTGGATGTTGTTACAAGTTACGAGCTTGAAAAGATGGTGTCCGTCAAACTCGTAATTTACACCCTCCAGAAGCCTTTGATCTGTCACTTTTGCAGGGCTAAAATCACTATTCATTTGCTCCAATTCCCCAAGCTCGCAAACGCATCCACACTCGTAAACTGCAAATGGAGGAGAAAATCCTACATGTGCTCGAGAGGACCTTCAAAGGGATTAAACACTATGGTGAGAGCTAATTAATTGCACAACAGTCTCAAGCCTGCAAAATTGCAGGAAATGCGTTTTTTTTTTTTTTATGTGTCATTTCGGGGTTAAATGATTTTGGGTATCAATGAGTTAATACATATCAGGCCACCCATATGGACTAGAACAGTATTGGCATTCATTTTCATAATTCTGTATTCTCAAAGTTGTGTGAGTTTGATCATTGGCTATTGGCCGATTTGAAATGGGCGGTTATGGGCTTGGTGAATTCATACGGTTCCCACAACTGCTCAGAACCAGTGCATGGTTAGCGAAGCTGGCTTCAGGAACGCAACCTGGAGCAATTGAATAGCCTCGCAAACGGAGACCAACAGGAGCCCACAACTCAGTTGCAGACATGCAGCCGTCTGCGATTGAGTTACGGGCATGGAATTGAATGGGGCCCTTAGTTTCTATGACTTTTACACATACTAAAACATCTATTCCCTTGTGTATAAAAGAAAACGTGTTGACATGAAGTTTCACTTTTAACAAATAATTGAATGCTTTAAGAAATATTTTTTTTGTAGCACAAAGTATTTCATATATATACACACATTATATATACAGTATATAATTTCAAACTTCCACCATCATTGTAACTGTGATTTTCAAGAAACATGGAACACGATTTTTGGACCTATAATCTTATGGTAGCGCAGCACAAGGCAGCAGCAGTGGCGGTGAGCATCCGCTAGATTGCGCTGCCAATATTCCAGTGCCATATCATAGAGTCAAGGCTTAGGTAAACTGTTAGGTGAGGGTTAGGCTAACATAAGCTTAGAACCTCTCACATAATGACAGCTCTGCAAAATAATCATCAGCGCCATCTAGCGGTTGGAGGCCACACAGCAGCGACAGACCTGTCCCGACACCGTAACAGGATAGAAACAGTATATTTTAAAATAATACAAAAGTTGTTTATTGCATGAAAAAATAAAATTGGTTTCAACTTTCTTTAAACTAACAGAAAATACACAGAGCATACTGTAGTAAGTAGGTTTACTGTATTATTATGAATCTTTATTTGTATTGCGCCAACATATTCCGTAGCGCTGAACAGGGGATAAGGACAAGGAAGAATACAATGTTAACAAACTGCAGAAAAATAGATGGCCCTGTTTTGAGCTTAGAATCTTTGCAGAAAGTGCTTTTTTCCAAAGCACCCTACAAGATTGAAAACTCGCTACTGTAGTATGCAAGTATGACTCTACGTCCATATATCTGCTCGTTGGCTGACAGGTGACAAGCTCCTTGCAGCAGCTAAACCAGTTTATTTTGCTCTGAGTATATTTTGAAAAAAAGAAATACCCACATTCAGATGCAATAAAGAAAAGTAATTCTTCCCTTGCTCCCATAAAGTGTCTTTTTATATGTAAACATCACTTATTAAGTGCTCTAGTTTGAAATGCATGTGCCACAATTATTAAGAGCAGACCACTAGTGTCACAGTTGGAAATCGTTACAGATCAATTTTGAAGTAGTGAGGGGACTAGATATATTAAAAGGTGAAGTTTAAAGAACTCTTGAAGGACCTCTACATTGCTAGGTTATCCCATTGGGCATAAGTGCTAAGATTTGTTATCTGTAAAGAGTATTCCTACATTATCCATTGCACAGTAGGATAAAGGGTTTTATGACAGGAGTTAAAGACACTTGACCCATCAGTACACATAGTCCAGGATCCTACAAAACCTCATTATAACCATTAAGGTGCCCTAAGAACATGAGATGCTGCAATTTCAGAAACAAAACATACTGCAAACATAATGATCTCCATTGGTTGGAGACGTATGTTAGAAGTTTCCTTGGCAACAAAGTTTTGCTGTGGGGGCAGCCTCTCAAATATTGTTAAATATTAAACCCATGTATTTTACCCAAACCCCATTCTTTTTATGACCTTATCAGGACGGAGCTAGAGACTGATAATCTAAAATTTAAAATGTTTTTAATTTTTAATATTAGTATTGCAAATTATTAAACAGCAATTTTACTAATGTTAATGCATAAATAATATAATTACCTCTTGCTAGGGACTCAGTCACCCAAAGTCAAGTTGTTTTTTTGTTATTCTTAAAGAGCATGAAAAACAAAATGTAAACTGTATTCGCTTTTCTTTTCTAAAGTGAAGCATTTCTGAAATATTCAGGATTGTTTGAGCTGGATTTATATGCAAAGGAGTAGCTCCCAACATTTAATTACCTGTGTCCATGCTCTAAATAGTATTACTGCCTGCTTGTCTATCTTTGTGGCAGCCAAAATAATGTTCCCCAGTGTTATCATGCATTTAAATCCCCCTTCCCTTATAAAGCACTCGTATGCCAATGTGCTGCTCAACATGCAAATTTGCATCTATGAGCTGCACAAACAATGCTGCATTTCTCTGGAATGGTTTACTGTACCGACAAAACTGCTAATATTATGTACAGTCTCTTTAAGATGAAGCCAACTTGTTCTTTAAGATTATGCAATATCACAAGACCCTTACCTCTTAAGATTCTTGAATCTGCCATAGAAATGGTAATATCAGAGAATTACACCCATATCTTTAGTTATAATGAGCTGCATATATGCAAATATAGACTATACTGCAATAACGTGTATATTACAAAGGGGCCCTTTATTTTTTACATGTTAAGTTTAGTAATAATCATGATAATATGAAGCTCATTTTTTATGGGTGAAGAACAGAACATGTTAGTTTATCATTGCACTTTTCATGTGAAGTTATGATTATTTAGCTTCCATTCTCAATGCACTGAAGGTTATCCTGGCTAATTAGAGGAGTATTGATCCAGGGAGGAATCCAATCGCAGGTAGGCAATTGGCAAGATTCACTTTTGTTCTTTTTCCTGTTTTCCTTCCTCTGGTTTAATTAACAATTAATCTGCATATTGCAGATCAGAGGAGATCTAAAAAGGTTGAACTTGATGGACTATTTTTTCAACCTCTATGTAACTATATAAAGCCACTAACTTCTTCATTTTTTAATCAAGCAAAGTTTGTTTGTTTTTTTCTAAACTAGCCCTTCATTTTAATTTATGTCCCTTAGAAATTTGTAAAGGGGCCGCTTCAAGCAGAATGTGGTGCTTGCAAAAGTTATATTGGAAGTGCTATAATGTCCTCTAGTTGGTCATTGATTCCCATCATTCATTCTGGCAGCTAAAGTTGGCTCCTTGAATCCAGTAACAAATCTGGGCATACTTTAAGGGTGTCAGCCTGACTGCTACATTATAATCCATTGGCTCTCCAGATACCTCCACCCACTGATGTCCAGAAAACACCCCAATCACCTTTCTTTCCCAGCGTCCTTTGTCCCACAAACGTCCATAAACTCCAGATCCGCTAGCACCTGGGCGTGCATCACAGTGCTGATAAAGAAGGTGCTCTGTCTGCTGCTCCACACGACATGAACGGTAAACCAGTTCCCCAGGTCGGTCACTGTCAAAACCTGAGAAGTGCATTCGTCTCCCTGCCAGATCATGTAGGGGAGGAGAGGCTGCTAGGCGCATGTGGGGCTGTGCCTGGGGTCGGCGCAGTTCCAACAAAGCATAATCATAATCCATACTGACTTCTAGAGGGGCCCCAATCCACGCTCTTGGCACTCGTGTACTTTGAACACGCACCCATCGCAGGGAAGGCCTGGCTCCAGGACGAAGGAAGCCGACACGTAGTCTTTTTGCCCCTTGTACATAGTCCTGTCCATCATGGATGCAGTGGGCAGCAGTGAGGACATGCCTTTCAGTCACCAACACACCTGTGCAGCCTGTGGATATGCGTACTGCCGCAGCAAAGGGGAAATCCTGCAGAAAGTGACGGTTCCTTATGGAAATGCGCATGTCTTGACCATAAACTTGCCTCCGAGTACGCAAGTGGGCTCTCTTTTTTGCTATCCTTTCACCATTTTTTTGCTTTCTCACTGTCACAGTGGTCAGTGTGCGGCTGCCATTGGAGTAAGTAGTCTCAAAGTCCAGCAGATGATCCGTATGAAGTGACTCTGATTGGGACTCATGTAAGACACACTTCTCTGTGCATGCTGTGCTCAACTCAGGAGCACCAAGGGCAGTAAAACTTGAAGGGGTCAAAGACACAATCCGATGCGGGATCAACTCCACATTCAAGGAATCAGAAGCAGTAATGAAGAGAAGAAGGGAGGACATATAGATGAGATTCGAGGTCCCAAATACGTTCATATTAATATCACTGCAGACAAAAAATGGTATTAGAATAGTAAGGTTATATTTTATCTTTGCAGCCCTAATGGAGATAAACTCCATATCCCACAGTCCTCTATTGTCTTTATTATTGTAGAAGAGACAGATTCCAATTCGTAGTAGAACAATACGCACAATGTCCAAAAGGACTTTATGTTTGTGTCCGAATTTTATTTGTTTGAGGCAAATTGGGGTAATTTATTAAGAAAGGTTTAAGCCAGTCTCTATAGAAAACATAAGAAGCTAATTTCTTAGCTTCAGTTATGTTTTTTGGGGTTTTTTTATATATAAAAATAGCAAATTGCCCAACGTATTTACATTACCTGTAGGTGATGTCACAGACTCAGAATCTTCTGTCCTTCATTGTAATGCCAAGATAGATCACACTCACTAGGGCTCTGTAATAAAAAGAATCAATTGGCATTTTACACATACAGTATACAAGTAATATATAATAAAACTTTAGGACTAACGTTTATGTTTCCATTTCACAGTCACCAGTAGATACTTTCAAACTCTCAACTTTCTTGACACCCTGACACTGCTCTTTCATGGTTTAGATTTTATACATAAAATCAAACATATAGTATCTCCGTCTCTGGCTCCTCTTCTTTGCCTTGGCTGCTGACTGTTGGTGTACACCAAGGTTCAGTCCTAGGCCCGCTACTCTTTTCCATCTATACATCCTCCCATGGTACCCTAATAAAATCTGTTGAATTTCAGTATTATCGATATGCGGATGACACTCAAATCTACCTCTCAGCACTAGAACTATCCCCCTCACTTCTAGCTAAAGTTGCCAACTTCCTCTCCAGCATATTCTCCTGGATGTCCGCTCATCAACTGAAACCCAACATATCAAAATCTAAGCCCCTAATCTTCCTTCCCTCTTCCACAATTTACACGTCTCCAACTGCCTCTCTAGTATATCCTCTTGGATGTCTGCCCACCATCTAAAACTCAACATGTCTAAGACTGAACTCCTAATCTTCCCACCCTTTACTACAGCTTCAATACCTCACATTTCTCTCACTTTTGAAAATGCCATCATCACTCCCACCTCCCAGGCCCATTGTCTTGGGGTTCTACTAGACCTTCCCCTCTCTGTTATTCTTCACATACAATCAATCACAAAATCTTTGTCATTTTCACTAAAAAATATCTCCACAATTCGTCACTATCTTACAAACGACACAGCTAAAATTCCAATCCATTCTCTCATCATATTTTGCCTTGAATACTGCAATTTTCTCCTTGCTGGCCTACCCATCACCCGTCTGTTCCCACTCCAATACATATCTAATGCATCCGCTAGACTCATCTTCCACACTCAACGCTAAGTTTCCGTATCACCTCTCTGTCACTCACTCCTGGCTTCCAATAGCCTCCAGAATAAAATTTAAAATCATGATCCTAACGTATAAGGCTCTCAACAATAATGCACCCATTTATATCTCTGCTCTTTTCTCAAAATACTTTCTCTTCTATCCTCTATTATCACCTCCTCTCACTCCCGCCTTCAGGACTTTTTCTTAGGCTGCTCCATTTCTCTGGAACTCTTTGTCTCGCTCCTCTAAACTATCCTCCTGCCTCAAAATCACACTATTTAATGAAGCTCATCACCTCTACTGTTAATATGCATCTATCTCCCCTGTACTACACTCAAACTCTTTAGACTGCAAGTTTGTGAGTTTTCAATCTTGTCGGTGCTTTAAGGAAAACACTGTGAATGTCTGATTTTAAGCTCAAAAACAGGGCCCTCCATTTTTCTGCAATTTGTTAAAAAATAAAATTGATTTGTTTCCCTGCACCCTGTTGTAGCATTACAAATAAAGGATAATAATAATATTAAAGTTTATAGATATATGTGCACTTCAATATAATAATGCATAGGTATTTTTACACGTGTATGTATATGTTTACATAAGACTATATAAGTGCATCAATATATAGCTCTTTATATAACATCTTAAGAATATTAGTACAAACCATCAAAATATAACTCTCTACATAACAGTGTCAAAATATGTATGTACAGCGATTAGTATATAGCTCTCATAACATGACAATATATATCAACTAGGAAATTGCACATCAAAAATTACGGGATTAAAATTGTAAGGCTGGCAATGCTGTTTGCCACACAATGTGAGGCTTTTGCTCCTCTGAGCCTTCGGCGCTCATCACGTGGCGAGCCTCTCCCCTGTGTACTTCAACTTTCCTGCTTTACACTGATAACCTTCAGCGTTCATTGCAAGCCTCTCCCCCTCGCACTGCTCATAGTCAGCCCCGCGATGAGAGCCTTTGCGTGTTACGCGCTGAAGGCCTTTTGTTTTATTTTCAAAGTCCAGCATGCCTGGTGTTGGTGGTGTAAGTGTTACTGTCTTTGCCGTTGTGTATTTTCTAAGTCCCGCGGGCCTGGCTTTGCTCAGCCTCGTTTTCATGCAGTTTCCGAACATTTTACGTTTTTCAGCCGCCATTTTTTTCCTCGCTTAGCCGATTTTTGATTGTCGAAAACCCCCAAATATTGTTCAAAATCGAGTATAACCTCACTCCCAGGCTTCCTGGCTCTCCCCCTGTTCTGTGAGTGTGTTATTATTTTTGTTGATTTTTTGTTTTTGTTTTTAGGCTTCGCAGATGAGCGCCTCGCACAGCGTCACTAACATCACAAACGTTACCCACACTGACAGGTTTATATATCATTTACATACAGCCACTAGCTTATATCTGGCTGCATATAAATTACCCTGAAATAAACTGGATAAATGAGACCAGCAGTTCATCTAAGGGGAGCAGGTTCTTGAGTACACTCAGGGATCATTATCTGGCCCAGGTTATACAAGACACTACTAGAAATGAAGCGCTTAGATTTACTCATCACAAATAATATTGATATAGTATCAAATACTGGAATAGGGCAACCTTTGGGAAACACTGATCACAACACAGTCTCATTTGAGATTGAATTAAAAAAACTGAATTTTAAGGGGCCAACAAAAACTTTTAATTTTAAAAGGGCAGTTTTTAAGGGTCTAAGGGCAGCAATACAAAGTATAGACTGGGACAGAGAACTGGCAGGTAAAAACACTGACCACAAGTGGACAACATTTAAATCCTTACTAAATATACATACACATTGGCATATACCGTGTGGGAATAAAAGTAAAAGGAGTAAATCACATCCAATGTGGCTTAACAATGATTTAAAGATCAAGATACGGAGTAAAAAACATCTATATCTAATTTTTCAAGATTCACTCAACACAGGGTCTTTACCAGATGACTGGAGAAAAGCTGATGTGATACCTATATTCAAAAAGGGAGCAAGAGCAAATCCTGGGAATTATTGACCAATGAGCCTCACTTCTGTAGTGGGGAAGCTTTTAGAAGGGTTAATAGGGGATAATATACAAGAATATATCTATTTCTACAGGATTATAAGTAGGAGTCAACATGAATTTATGAGGGATAGGTCATGTCAAACAAATCTAATTAGTTTCTATGAGGAGGTAAGTAGGAACCTGGATCAAGGCAACTCAGTGGATGTAGTCTTTTTGGATTTTGCAAAGGCTTTTGATACAGTGCCACATGGAGACTATTGTGCAAACTAAGAGATACAGGAATTGCAGTAAATATCTGCTCATGGATTGAGAGCTGGCTAAAAGACAGGAAGCAAAGGTTTTTTGTAAATGGAACATGCACTGATTGGACTAATGGGGTAAGTGGGGTTCCTCAGGGTTCAGTATTAGGTCCACTTTATTAATGACTTAGAGGTAGGATTGGAGTGTGGTGTCTCCATTTTCAGGCATAACACGAAGTTGTGCAAGGTAATTAAATCAGATAATGATGTGCTTTTCCTCCAAGGGGATTTAGATAAAATTGAGGAATGGACATCTAAATGGCAGATGAGATTTAATATGAATAAATGTAAAGTTATGCATCTGAGAAGGAAAAATAGCCATGCAATTTATAATCTTAATGGAGCAAATCTAGGTGTATCAGATATTGAAAGGGATTTGGGAGTGCTTGTGGACAACCACCTAGGTAACAGTGCTCAAAGCCAAGCAGCTGCTGCATGTATGGCATGTAAGAAGGGTATAGAAGCGAGGGAAGCAAATATAATTCTGCCACTTTACAAATGTCTAGTACGCCCTCATTTGGAATATGGAGTACAATTTTGGGCACCGCTTCATAAAAAGGAAATTTTAGAGCTGGAAAAGGTGCAGAGGAGGACAAGAAAACTAATAAGGGGAATGGAGGGGCTAAGTTATGAAGAAAGACTAACCAAATTAAACTTATTTTCTCTAGAAAAAAGGTGTCTAAGAGGAGATATGATTACCTTATATAAATACATCCAGGGTCAGTATAAAGATTTGTCAAGGGAGCTTTTTGTGCCAGGAGGTTTTCAACTGACAATGTTCCCTTGAGGTTTGAAAAAAAGGATTCCACCTTAAAGAAAGCAAAGGGTTCTTCATAGTAAGGGTGGATAAACTGTGGAATTGTGTGGTGACAGCGGAGTCGATAGATAACTTTAAAAATAGATTGGATATAATTTTAAATAAAAAGGGCATTCATGGTTATCCTGGTTAATTAGAGAGGCATTATTGGGGTCAGGAAGGAATTCATTATTTTCCCCTTTGAGACAATTGTCAAAGTTTCACTGGGGCTTTTAATGTTTGCCTTCCTCTGGATCAATTAACAATGAATCTGCATATTGCAGATGAGAGGAGATGTAAAAAGGTTGAACCTGGACTAAAAGTCTTATTCAACCTTAATTACTATGAGCCTCATTCAATTGAGCAATTGTAAGTTACTGTAGCCCATAATGGAGCCTGTAAGCTAATTTGCTATTCAAGTAAAAGAGTAAAAAGATTCCACCTTAAAGAAAGAAAAGGGTTCTTCACAGTAAGGGTGGTTAATCTGTGGAATTCTCTACCAGAGGATGTGGTGACAGCGGATTCGATAGATAACTTTAAAGGGGGACTGGATTTATTTATAATTAAAAAGGGAATTCACGGTTATCATGGATAATTAGAGAGACAGTATTGATCCAGGGAGAAATCCGATCGCCAGTATCTGGGGTCAGGAAGGAATTCATTTTTTTTTATTTCTTTTTCCCTTTGAGACAATTGGCCGCTTGTTTTTTTTGTTTTTTTTCTGTTTGCCTTCCTCTGGATTAATTAATAATTTTATTTTATTTTTTAAAAATAAATAGATAATTGATTAATAATTAATCTGCATATTGCAGATCAGAGGAGATCTTAAAAGGTTGAACTTGATGGACTGAAAGTCTTTTTCAACCTTAAATACTATGGGCCTCATTCTATTATCGGCCGTAAAACGGCCGCAAGGCTAGGATCTCCCCTTACGGCCGGCCATATATCTTGCAACCGGCCGTAAGCTCAGAAATCTTTAAACGCAAAAATAAATTCAAGACGGCACTGTACAGCTCTGTAAATGCTAGGGATCATAATGGGGGACATGAGGATTAATAGCAACACCCTCTCAAGCTTGCACATCAGCCCAAATCCGAGATTACATTAACTGTTTATTTTCCGGCCGCAGCGTGGGCGGGTCTGAGGTGCTCCAAACCCTCTGGACTTTTTACATGGATATGTGACATAAATTTAAAAAATATATATTTACGGATTTGAGTGTAGTGGAATGTTGTGCTATTAATGCTAACACCCTACAATCACTTTATAGTCTCATAAGAGTGCAGGATGGCTTTATTATGGCTTTAAAATGTGCTTAATTGTGTGCCTGCGGGACCTTTTTGGTGCAAGTAAGCTGCAGCTCGGTTTTAGCCTTGCAGAGAGGGTTCCCGGAGCAATTGAATAGCAACCGGGGCTTTCTTGCGGCCGAAACTCTTGCGGCCGTTTAAGATCAAAGGTTTTCCTCCGGCGCGAGCGGCCGCAAGGGATAGCAAGGCGCCGGCCGCAAGCCTGCCGGAATCCCCGGCCGTAACGGAAAAGAATAGCCGAATAGCTTGCGGCCGGTCCTTGCGGCCCCGCATCTCCTACGGCCGTTAATAGAATGAGGCCCTATGTAACTATGTAACTATGTAATATGTGTACAGGTCTATTTTGTTTTTTCTTCAATGTAACTGTGGAACTTCTTATACTCAGCAGGTTTTGCAAGGACCAAAATTCAAAAGCACCCGGCAATTGGCAACCAAAATGTAAGCTTATCACCCTGGATTCTTGAGACTTTCTAATTTCAAAGGGAACAATGTGAAATTACTTGGAGTGAAGACAGTATAAAAGCATTTAAAACAGGCTTGTAATTTATGGTGCCTTCAAAATCTACAGTAAGTATATCCTATTAAAAGGCAAAAGTAGTGCAAAATTGTGTATGAAAAAAGAACATGTCTGATACATTACCAAAATATTGTTTTGCGTTATATTAATTTATAAAAAGTGCCACAGAAAAAAAAAATCTGTTTGATTCAAACTTTATCTTACAAGTGAACTGAAAGGAAGTTTAACATTTCATGAATGAAAAGCCTGTTAATTCTATTGTTATCTGATCACATTAAGATTAATGTCAATACAGGCAAATGAGTTACAGTGCATACCTTCATAAGATTCGATGTCCCTTTATTTCCTGTAACATGTCAGTACAGAGGAAGAAAAACTGCTCTATTGTGTCTCAGTTTAATACTCGGTATCCACACTATAAACCACTTAACTTTCAAACAAAAAGTATGCTTTGTATAATCCTTTAAAAGCAAATTAAAATATTTCAGACTACAGTGGCCTTTAAAACTCAATACATCCTACTAACTGCTGCACATTTTCTGCTTCTCTTCTACATTATGATGTAAAGCCGAATACATAAATTCAAAGTATGATTAATAGATTTAGCATACAATTTTTAAGAAAATATACGGTATAATGCCAATGCTAAGACCACTCCGTTTGAGAAATGCTGTCTAGACAATGCGAATGGTAAACGGAACATTTCTATAATCTACAATTACCTAATTGAGCAGTCAACGCCACTCAGATTGCATCACCAACATTCGTGGGAGTCAGAACTTGACATGGAACTAACTGCTATACAATGGAGTAGTATACACAAACAAGCCACAAGTTCCTCATTGAACATAATTCTAAGGGAAAATAGTTATAAGACTACTATGAGATGGTATTTAACGCCAATAAGGCTAAAAATCTCCAATCCCTCGCTAGATGGAAAGTGTTTTAGGGGATGTCCGGACATGGGCACCCTTAAGCATGGGAATGTCCCAAAATTGCCCATATTTGGCTGAAATCTTATGAAATCTTAGAGAAACTATGGGGATGCCAGATTCCCCAAAAAACGACGGAGGCCTTATTACGCCTGCCCATAGAAGGCCTTAGTAAACAGGCTCAACTCCTATCACATCAAATATTTTTAGCAACTCGAATTACGATAGCTAAGGCCTGGAAATCAGAGGTACCTACATATAGCGTAGTTCTAAACAGACTTAAATTCATATATGACATGAGCGTTATCTCGGCTGAATTGGATCGGTCATACAAGAAATGGGCCTCATGTTGGGACCCATGGATCCTCAAGATTGGGTGGTAAATATGCAGGGACATAATCATACAATTTGGGCTGATCTTATGAGGAACAACTCTTAAACAAATTCTACCTCTCCTTAGCACCTTCTCTTCCATACCTCCCTTTTGTTTTTCTTTTCTCTATTCTCTTCTTCCCCTCTTCAAAAGGATCTCTATAAGATTATAGGTATATTAGATCGTGCTCTAATACGTAAGTAGTTTGAATAGAGGGAAAAATAATTAAATAGATAAAAAAACTGCAATAATTACAGTTAAAATGTTATTTACTTGTATACATCTTACTTTTGTTAAAAAACAGTACCTATCTTATGGATATATTATTGATGAACGATCTGTGTTAATATATTAACCGGTTATTCGCAATAAAAGTTGTTTGGAACAGAAAAAAAAAAAAAAGAAGACAAGAAAAAAAAGGTCACAAACTTTTATTTATGTATAGTTTAGCGTTATTTGACAGTTTATTGATACACTATGGGAATTAATAACCTTTGTTTTGGACCGGGCAATGTTGTTACATATTGTATGTGTCCTTGATGACCTGCTATCCTATATTGTACTGTTGCAACCTTGTCTTTAATAAAAAAGATAAAAAAAAAAAAAAGAAAATATACGGTATATCATTTAAAACAAATAATGAGGAAAACTAACTTCTGAGTAAATTGGCCACCATTTAGTCTGCCATTGTATGTGACTGCCTAAATAGCTAGGCTGCCCATATTTGTGGATATTTAGGAATATCTTGACTATGTATGTAATTACAAATACTAATTAACAATCCCCTTTATAGGATTCATTCTGCTCTTAGAATTGTGGGACACTTTATGGTGGTTTGAACCACTGTAAAGCTAATGTAGTTATCACCAGATAAGCATATAGAGGCTCCAATGAGATCAGATCCTCATTTCTTGAAGAAGGATGCAGAGCTGATATGGCTGTGCCTCCTAATGTTCCATTTCCTATTAACTTCTCTCCATTGATATCTTACTACATCATTGTCTGTGTGCTGCATTCTTAGCATTCTAGAGATTAATTTGCCAGAAAACAGCCAAGGTTTCTAGTACAAGCTGTGCTCATAATTTTCAAAAGGATTTTTTCCCACTAGTAATATATACTTTTTGATACTGAGGTACTAATCACATATTATAATAGTCCAACTGCGAGAAGCGAGGCATGCAGTTTGCTCCGCAAATGCGGACCCTCGCGAAGCGAGGGGCCGCATTTGCGGAAGGTGGACGCTCCAACGTCGGCTGTGTTTGTCTGCAAATGCAGACCTTCGCTTCGCGAGGGTCCACATTTGCGGAGGTGGAGGCTCAAAGGCGCCTCACACGCGGTTAAAAACACACACACGCGCACAACTTAGAAAAAAAAATGACCTCGGAACCAACCTTAACAGCACAAACACCCACACGCACGAAAAATAAGACCATAACGGCCGAACCTTGCGCACCTAAAAACAGTCAAAACACACCAAATACTCACAAAATATACATAAAAAGCTTACCCATAGCAAGGGGGGGGGGGGCATCTAGGACCTCTGAAAGTGAAGTTACACCTCCATTTAAGTCTAAATTCCCGAGTTCAGACACACGAAAATCCCCTAAGCGAGAGAAAAAATGGCCGCCAAAAAAAACAAAAACGAGGCTCAAAGCTCAGGACTGCCCAGCCACACGCACGACTTAGAAAAAAAAACGACCTCAGAACCAACCTTAACGTAACAAACATCCACACGCACGAAAAATACGACCATAACGGCCGAACCATGCGCACCTAAAAACAGTCAAAACACACCAAATACTCACAAAAAATGCACAAAAAGCTTACCCATAGCAAGGGGGGCATCCTCTGAAAGTGAAGTTACACCTCCATTTAAGTCCAAATTCCCGAGTTCAGACACACGAAAATCCCCTAAGCGAGAGAAAAAATGGCCGCCGAAAAAAACGAAAACGAGGCTCAAAGCCCAGCCACGTACAACTTACCCAAGAAGGGATCCAAGATAAGCTCAGAAACCTGCATTAACCCCACAGGATCCGAGATAAGCTCGGAGACCTGCATTAACCCCACATTAACCATCGCAGTGGGGGTCCCGATCGTAATGAAAACTCCAAATTCCTGCGTTACGGGTCCTTAAAGGACCGTAAAGTTCCTTAAAGGACCCGTTATAAAAGAAAACAAATATACACTATCATTCTGTCACTCATGGGGGTCAACATAGTCCCCCATAAGTCCTTCAGTAACCCTATCACTCATGGGGGTCAATCTAGACCCCCATAAGCCCTTCATTAACCCTTTCACTCATGGGGGTCAATACAGACCCCCATAAACCCTTAATTAACCCTGTCATTCATGGGGGTCAATATAGACCCCCATAAGCCCTTCATTAACCCTGTCACTCATGGGGTCAATACAGACCCCCATAAGCCCTTCATTAACCCTGTCACTCATGGGGGTCAATACAGACCCCCATAAGCCCTTCATTTACCCTGTCACTCATGGGGGTCAATACAGACCCCCATAAGCACTTAATTAACCCCCTCATTCATGGGGGTCAATACAGAGCCCCATAAACCCCTAATTAACCCTGTCACTCATGGGTGTCAATATAGACCCCCATAAGCCCTTCATTAACCCCCTCACTCATGGGGGTCAATATAGACCCCCATAAACCCTTAATTAACCTTGTCACTCAGGAGGGTCAGTACAGCACCCCATAAGCCCTTAATTAACCCCCTCACTCATGGGGGTCAATACAGACCCCCATAAACCGCTAATTAACCCTGTCACTCATGGGGGTCCATACAGACCCTCATAAGCCTCTATGTAACCCCATCAGTCCCATAAGGGTATATTAAGACCATTATGGGCCTGTTACAACCCAACATTAACCACATAAGTGCCATGACTGTCCTCAAGGACCATCATGACACAAGTATATCACTACACTGCACTATACCCCCCCAATAAAACATTAAATATCAACTAAACAGCCTCTACACTAACCTATTAACACCAAACTACCTACCTACCCCCTAATAAACCCCACCACTCAGAAAATAAAAAAGCCTAAAGTCACAAAAAATAAAAAATCTACATTACATAAAATAAAAAACCTAAGTCACAAAAAATATAAAATCTACATTACAGAAAATAAAAAAACCTAAGTCACAAAAAATAAAAAAGGAACATTACAGAAAATAAAAAGAAACATTACAACCCCTGCCCTCCCCCCCCCCCCCCCCCACACTACAGGGGGAAAAAATTACACACCTGAAAAGGAAATACATATACTACATACAATACAATACATACAATATAATACAATACAAATACATACAATACATACAATATAATACAATACAATTAAATGCAATACAATACAATACACCCCTATCTAATATACAATACATCCTATCTATCTAATATACATCCACTAATCTATCTAAATACATACCATAATCTAATATACATCCTATCTATCTAATATACATCCCCCAATCTATCTAAATAAATACCACAATCTAATATACAATACATGCTATGCTATCTATATAAAACACATACCCCTAGCTAACATACAATAAATGCTATCTATATATAAAATAATCTAATTCTAAGCTAAAATAAAATAATTAAGACCACTTACCTTTGCAGATGTCCATTCAGATCAGCCACCTAGGGGGATTTTTTTTTTTTACAGTAAATAAATAAACATTCTAGACATTCTAAATATTCTAATCACCTTTCCGGCATGTCCGTCCTTATTCTTTTACCCTTCTCCGGCGCGGCACCTGTTAAAAAAAACATAATATTAATACACATACATAAACATAAAAACAAATAAAATAAACATAATCTACATTGTACTTACTTCCCTGCGATGTCTCCGGCCTCCTCCTCCTCTTCTGCCCCGCCCTGTAAAAAAAAAAAGTACTCACATCCGCACTCACGGACATCCCTGACTCTAATGAGGCTCCCGAGACTTTTCCGGAAGAAAATAGGCAATGGCACCTTCTGATTGGTTGAAAACGCTGTCTATCAAATTCACCCAATCAGGAGGCGCCAATGTGTGAGCCAATCAGAAAGGGATACACCCTATAATCCCACTCTGATTGGATAATGCACCTGTCAGTCGTTATTTATACCAATCACAAGGCGCAGATGCCTTCAGCCAATCACAATGGAATACACCCCCACAGGGTGATTGGCTGGAGGCATCTGCACATTCTGATTGGTTGCAATGACAATAGCCAATCACAATGGAATACACCCCCACGTACTGATTGGTGAAGGCATTTTCGCCTTCTCATTGGCTATTGTCAATGTCAATCAGTATTACAGCCAATGGGAAGGCGCAGATTTCTTCACCAATCAGTACGTGGGGGTGTATCCCATTGTGATTCGCTGATGGCAATAAAGCCTTCGGATTGGTTCAAATAAAGATTGACAGGTGCGTTATCCAATCAGCGTGGGATTTTGGGGTGTATCCCTTTCTCATTGGTTCACAATTGGCGTCTTCTCATTGGCTGAATTTGATAGACAGCGTTTTCAGCCAACCAGAAGCCGCCATTGCCAATTTTATTCTGGAACACTCCGTAGGAAGCTCATTAGCGTCGGGGACAACCGCCAGGGCGGATGTGTGTTGTTGTTTTTTTTTTAAAGAGCGCTGATGCTTCCAGGGCAGAACGCGAGGAGGCCGGAGACATCGCGGGGAGGTAAGTACAATGTAGATTGTGTTTATTTTACTTGGTTTTATGTTTATGTATGTGTGCTAATGTAATGGTTTTTGCATGCTGGAAAGGTGAGTAGAATATTTAGAATATTTAGAATGTTTATTTATTTTATGTAAACGTGTTGTATTAATTTTTAAAATCTTTTTTACCCTAGGTTGGTGATCTGAAGAAACATCTCAAAGTTAAGTGGTCTTAATTATTTTATTGTAGCTTTAGAATTAGGGTTGCTATATAGAGATAGCATGTACTGTATATTAGATAGATTGGGGGATGTATAGTATTTATTGTATATTAGATAGATAGTATTGTATATTACATAGGGGGATGTATATTAGATAGGGGGGTGTATATTAGATAGGGGTGTATTGTATTGTATTTAATTGTATTGTACTGTATTTAATTGTATTGTATTGTATTGTATTTAATTGTATTGTATGTATTATATGTATTTCCTTTTCAGGTGTGTAATTTTTTTTTTCTGTAGTGGGGGGGGGGGGGTTGTAATGTATTTTTTTTATTTTCTGTAATGTTTCTTTTTTATTTTTTGTGACTTAGGTTTTTTTTTTCTGTAATGTACATTTTTTACTTTTGGTGATTTTAGTTTTTTTATTTTATGTAATGTAGATTTTTGATTTTTGATGACTTTAGTTTTTTTGATTTCTGTAATTACAGTGGTGGGGAAGGGGTTATTAGGGGGTAGGTAGGTATGTAGTGTAGGTGTTAATAGGTTAGTGTAGAGGGTGTTTAGTTGATATTTAATGTTTTATTGGTGGGGTATAGTACAGTGTAGGACCGTCATGGCACTTATGTGGTTAATGATGGGTTGTAACAGGCCCATAATGGTAATAATATACCCTTATGGGACTGAAGGGGTTAAATAGAGGCTTATGAGGGTCTGGATAGACCCAAATAAGTGACCGGGTTAAAATGGTGTAGTGCTTACACTTTGGGTCATGAGGGTCCTGGATGACCCTTATGGCACTTATAGTGTTATTACATGCGTTCATTAGTGTGTTAGAGGGGTCTATATAGTTGAGGTACACAGTACACTCACATTGTACTTCAACACTTTTTTACCCTAGGTTGGTGATCTGAAGAAACATCTCAAAGTTAAGTGGTCTTAATTATTTTATTGTAGCTTAGAATTAGGGTTGCTATATAGAGATAGCATGTACTGTATATTAGATAGATTGGGGGATGTATAGTATTTATTGTATATTAGATAGATAGTATTGTATATTACATAGGGGGATGTATATTAGATAGGGGGTGTATATTAGATAGGGGTGTATTGTATTGTATTTAATTGTATTGTACTGTATTTAATTGTATTGTATTGTATTGTATTTAATTGTATTGTATGTATTATATGTATTTCCTTTTCAGGTGTGTAATTTTTTTTTTTCTGTAGTGGGGGAGGGGGGGGTTGTAATGTATTTTTTTTATTTTCTGTAATGTTTCTTTTTTATTTTTTGTGACTTCGTTTTTTTTTTTTCTGTAATGTACATTTTTTACTTTTGGTGATTTTAGTTTTTTTATTTTATGTAATGTAGATTTTTGATTTTTGATGACTTTAGTTTTTTTGATTTCTGTAATTACAGTGGTGGGGAAGGGGTTATTAGGGGGTAGGTAGGTATGTATGTAGTGTAGGTGTTAATAGGTTAGTGTAGAGGGTGTTTAGTTGATATTTAATGTTTTATTGGTGGGGTATAGTACAGTGTAGGACCGTCATGGCACTTATGTGGTTAATGATGGGTTGTAACAGGCCCATAATGGGGTTAAATAGAGGCTTATGAGGGTCTGGATAGACCCAAATAAGTGACCGGGTTAAAATGTTGTAGTGCTTACACTTTGGGTCATGAGGGTCCTGGATGACCCTCATGGCACTTATAGTGTTATTACATGCGTTCATTAGTGTGTTAGAGGGGTCTATATAGTTGAGGTACACAGTACACTCACATTGTACTTCAACACTTTCTTTTATTGACCGTCATTTTTTGACGGGCAAGTCGCCAGTCACATATAATAGTTGTCAAACTGTGATTCGTCATCATGCTTGCGAGCCTCGCGTACCGAGGCGAGCCTTTGAGGCACAGAAGTCTTTCGACCTCGCACGACTTAGGCGATGAGTGTAGTGAGGTGAGCAGTTGAGTCATTGAAACTCACAGCACTTAGGCGATGAGCGCCAAAGGCGCTCATTGCCTGCAAGCCTTGCGATGCGAGCAGTTGAGGCATTGAAAAACACAATACAAATAAATATACACTCACACACAGCACGGGGGAACAGCCAGGATGTCTGGGAGTGAAGTTATACGTGAATTTAAGCCAAATTTGGCGAGTTTCAGCACTCGAAAATCGGCAAAGCGAGAAAAAAATATGGCGGCCGAAAAAAAATGAAAGCAAGGGTACATGACCACGAAGCACGCAAAACACTGCCACACTATTACGAAGGACGGAAAATGCTTGCGAACCGTGTAAGACATACACTATCGCTGCCATTTCACAACACTAACTTGCACATTACCACATTATGCTTTTGAAATAGAGGCTCTCCCGCCTAAACAAACGATTTGCCCTCGCTCACTCAGCCTGTATACATTGCACACTTAGCACATTGCTGACCCTTTCTCCTCAGATGATCAACAGTCTCCCTGTACATTTAAAAAAAAAAATACCAAAATGATTGTTAGCTATTCAGGATATTGATTGCTGCATATAAAGTAAAAATAGGTAATGTATATAATAGTTACATAGTTACATAGTATTTAAGGTTGAAAAAAGACTTTCAGTCTATCAAGTTCAACTCTGATCTGCAATATGCGTATTAACTATTAATTAATTGTATAAAAAAAAAAAAAACAATTCCCTCCCGATCCCAGACACCGGCGACCGGACCTCTCCCAGGATCAATACTGCCCCTCCAATTATCCATGATAACCCTGAATTCCCTTTTTAATTAGAAATAAATCCAGTCCCCTTTTAAAGTTATCTATCGAATCCGCTGTCACCACCCCCTCTGGTAGAGAATTCCACAGATTAACCACCCTTACTGTGAAGAACCCTTTTCTTTCTTTAAGGTGGAATCTTTTTACTTCTAATCTCAAGGGATGTCCACTTCTCAGTTGAAAACCTCTTGGCACAAAAAGCTCCCTTGACAAATCTTTATACTGACCCTGGATGTATATAAGGTAATCATATCTCCACTTAGACGCCTTTTTTCTAGAGAAAATACGTTTAATTTGGTTAGTCTTTCTTCATAACTTAGCCCCTCCATTGCCCGTTTTGTTGCCCTCCTCTGTACCTTTTCCAGTTTTAAAATGTCCTTTTTTATGAAGTGGTGCCCAAAATTGTACTCCATATTCCAAATGAGGGAGTACTAGAGATTTGTATAGTGGCAGAATTAATTGTATTGTATGTATTATATGTATTTCCTTTTCAGGTGTGTAATTTTTTTTTTCTGTAGTGGGGGGGGGGGGGGGTTGTAATGTATTTTTTTTATTTTCTGTAATGTTTCTTTTTTATTTTTTGTGACTTATGTTTTTTTTTTATTTAATGTACATTTTTTACTTTTGGTGATTTTAGTTTTTTTATTTTATGTAATGTAGATTTTTGATTTTTGATGACTTTAGTTTTTTTGATTTCTGTAATTACAGTGGTGGGGAAGGGGTTATTAGGGGGTAGGTAGGTATGTAGTGTAGGTGTTAATAGGTTAGTGTAGAGGGTGTTTAGTTGATATTTAATGTTTTATTGGTGGGGTATAGTACAGTGTAGGACCGTCATGGCACTTATGTGGTTAATGATGGGTTGTAACAGGCCCATAATGGTAATAATATACCCTTATGGGACTGAAGGGGTTAAATAGAGGCTTATGAGGGTCTGGATAGACCCAAATAAGTGACCGGGTTAAAATGGTGTAGTGCTTACACTTTGGGTCATGAGGGTCCTGGATGACCCTTATGGCACTTATAGTGTTATTACATGCGTTCATTAGTGTGTTAGAGGGGTCTATATAGTTGAGGTACACAGTACACTCACATTGTACTTCAACACTTTTTTACCCTAGGTTGGTGATCTGAAGAAACATCTCAAAGTTAAGTGGTCTTAATTATTTTATTGTAGCTTAGAATTAGGGTTGCTATATAGAGATAGCATGTACTGTATATTAGATAGATTGGGGGATGTATAGTATTTATTGTATATTAGATAGATAGTATTGTATATTACATAGGGGGATGTATATTAGATAGGGGGGTGTATATTAGATAGGGGTGTATTGTATTGTATTTAATTGTATTGTACTGTATTTAATTGTATTGTATTGTATTGTATTTAATTGTATTGTATGTATTATATGTATTTCCTTTTCAGGTGTGTAATTTTTTTTTTCTGTAGTGGGGGAGGGGGGGGTTGTAATGTATTTTTTTTATTTTCTGTAATGTTTCTTTTTTATTTTTTGTGACTTCGTTTTTTTTTTTTTCTGTAATGTACATTTTTTACTTTTGGTGATTTTAGTTTTTTTATTTTATGTAATGTAGATTTTTGATTTTTGATGACTTTAGTTTTTTTGATTTCTGTAATTACAGTGGTGGGGAAGGGGTTATTAGGGGGTAGGTAGGTATGTATGTAGTGTAGGTGTTAATAGGTTAGTGTAGAGGGTGTTTAGTTGATATTTAATGTTTTATTGGTGGGGTATAGTACAGTGTAGGACCGTCATGGCACTTATGTGGTTAATGATGGGTTGTAACAGGCCCATAATGGGGTTAAATAGAGGCTTATGAGGGTCTGGATAGACCCAAATAAGTGACCGGGTTAAAATGTTGTAGTGCTTACACTTTGGGTCATGAGGGTCCTGGATGACCCTCATGGCACTTATAGTGTTATTACATGCGTTCATTAGTGTGTTAGAGGGGTCTATATAGTTGAGGTACACAGTACACTCACATTGTACTTCAACACTTTCTTTTATTGACCGTCATTTTTTGACGGGCAAGTCGCCAGTCACATATAATAGTTGTCAAACTGTGATTCGTCATCATGCTTGCGAGCCTCGCGTACCGAGGCGAGCCTTTGAGGCACAGAAGTCTTTCGACCTCGCACGACTTAGGCGATGAGTGTAGTGAGGTGAGCAGTTGAGTCATTGAAACTCACAGCACTTAGGCGATGAGCGCCAAAGGCGCTCATTGCCTGCAAGCCTTGCGATGCGAGCAGTTGAGGCATTGAAAAACACAATACAAATAAATATACACTCACACACAGCACGGGGGAACAGCCAGGATGTCTGGGAGTGAAGTTATACGTGAATTTAAGCCAAATTTGGCGAGTTTCAGCACTCGAAAATCGGCAAAGCGAGAAAAAAATATGGCGGCCGAAAAAAAATGAAAGCAAGGGTACATGACCACGAAGCACGCAAAACACTGCCACACTATTACGAAGGACGGAAAATGCTTGCGAACCGTGTAAGACATACACTATCGCTGCCATTTCACAACACTAACTTGCACATTACCACATTATGCTTTTGAAATAGAGGCTCTCCCGCCTAAACAAACGATTTGCCCTCGCTCACTCAGCCTGTATACATTGCACACTTAGCACATTGCTGACCCTTTCTCCTCAGATGATCAACAGTCTCCCTGTACATTTAAAAAAAAAATACCAAAATGATTGTTAGCTATTCAGGATATTGATTGCTGCATATAAAGTACAAATAGGTAATGTATATAATAGTTACATAGTTACATAGTATTTAAGGTTGAAAAAAGACTTTCAGTCTATCAAGTTCAACTCTGATCTGCAATATGCGTATTAACTATTAATTAATTGTATAAAAAAAAAAAAAAACAATTCCCTCCCGATCCCAGACACCGGCGACCGGACCTCTCCCAGGATCAATACTGCCCCTCCAATTATCCATGATAACCCTGAATTCCCCTTTTTAATTAGAAATAAATCCAGTCCCCTTTTAAAGTTATCTATCGAATCCGCTGTCACCACCCCCTCTGGTAGAGAATTCCACAGATTAACCACCCTTACTGTGAAGAACCCTTTTCTTTCTTTAAGGTGGAATCTTTTTACTTCTAATCTCAAGGGATGTCCACTTCTCAGTTGAAAACCTCTTGGCACAAAAAGCTCCCTTGACAAATCTTTATACTGACCCTGGATGTATATAAGGTAATCATATCTCCACTTAGACGCCTTTTTTCTAGAGAAAATACGTTTAATTTGGTTAGTCTTTCTTCATAACTTAGCCCCTCCATTGCCCGTTTTGTTGCCCTCCTCTGTACCTTTTCCAGTTTTAAAATGTCCTTTTTTATGAAGTGGTGCCCAAAATTGTACTCCATATTCCAAATGAGGGAGTACTAGAGATTTGTATAGTGGCAGAATTATATTTGCTTCCTGGCTTCTATACCCTTCTTAATACATGCTAATATTTTATTTGCCTTTGCAGCTGCTACTTGGCTTTGAGCATTGTTACCTAGGTGGTTGTCCACAAGCACTCCCAAATCCCTTTCAATATCAGATACACCCAGATTTGCTCCATTAAGATTATAAATTGCATGGATATTTTTCCTTCCCAGATGCATAAATTTACATTTATTCGTATTAAATCTCATCTGCCATTTAGATGCCCATTCCTCAATTTTATGTAAATCCCATTGGAGGTAAAGCACATCACTATCTGATTTAATTACCTTGCACAACTTCGTGTCATCAGCGAAAATGGAGACACCACACTCCAATCCTACCTCTAAGTCATTAATAAATATGTTAAAAAGGAGAGGACCTAATACTGAACCCTGAGGAACCCCACTTACCACATTAGTCCAATCGGAGTATGTTCCATTTACAACAACCCTTTGCTTCCTGTCTTTTAGCCAGCTCTCAATCCATGAGCAGATATTTACTGCAATTTCCTGTATCTCTTAGTTAGCACAATAGTCTCACATGTGGCACTGTATCAAAAGCCTTTGCAAAATCCAAAAAGACTACATCCACTGAGTTGCCTTGATCCAGGTTTCTACTAACCTCCTCATAGAAACTAATTAGATTTGTTTGACATGACCTATCCCTCATAAATCCATGTTGACTCCTACTTATAATCCTGTTCAAATAGACATATTCTTGTATATTATCCCTTATTAACCCTTCTAAAAGCTTCCCCACTACAGAAGTGAGGCCTACTGATCTATAATTCCCCAGATTTGCTCTTGCTCCCTTTTTAAATATAGGTATCCCATCAGCTTTTCTTCAGTCATCTGGTAGAGACCCTGTGTTGAGTGAATCTTGAAAAATTTGATTTTTTTGGCTATTACAGAACCCAGTTCTCTTAGTACCCTTGGATGTATTCCATCAGGACCCGGGGCTTTATTAACATTTATTTTTTCCAACCTTTTTTGGATTACTTCCTGTGTTAACCAATTATTTGGCAAAGGTAGTGTAGCCCCATTATGTTGCCGTGTCCCAACCACTGGTACCTCCCTTGTGTATACCGAAGAAAAGAACCTATTTAGCTCATCTGCCTTTTCTTGGTCACTAATTATCAGACGGCCTGTGTTACATTGTAATGTTCCTATAGCTTCCTTCCTCGCCTTCTTCCCATTAATATACTTAAAAAATATTTTAGGGTTAGTCTTACTCTCTTTTGCAATTAATTTTTCATTTTCTATTTTAGCAAGTCTAATCGCCCTTTTGCAAGCCTTGTTGATTTCCTTGTATTCATGTAAAGCAGTCTCTGTCCCCTCTTGTTTGTATAATTTAAATGCCTGTTTTTTACTCCGTATCTTGATCTTTAAATCCTTGTTAAGCCACATTGGATGGGATTTACTCCTTTTACTTTTATTCCCACACAGTATATGTCGATGTGTTTAAATGTTGTCCACTTGTGGTCAGTGTTTTTACCTGCCAGTTCTCTGTCCCAGTCTATACTTTGTATTGCTGCCCTTAGACCGTTAAAATCTGCCCTTTTAAAAGTAAGAGTTTTTGTTGGCCCCTTAAAATTTTGTTTTTTTAATTCAATCTCAAACGAGACTGTGTTGTGATCACTGTTTCCCAAAGGTTGCCCTATTCCAACATTAGATACTATATCAATATTATTTGTGATGAGTAAATCTAAGATAGCTTCATTTCTAGTAAGCTCTTGTACAACCTGGGCCAGATAATGATCTCTGAGTGTACTCAAGAACCTGCTCCCCTTAGATGAACTGCTGGTCTCATTTATCCAGTTTATTTCAGGGTAATTAAAATCTCCCATTATTAGAACTTGACCATGCCTAGCTGCATTTTCAATCTGTAACAATAATTGTATTTCCTCACTTTCAGCTAAATTTGGGGGTTTATAGCATACTCCTACTAATATTCTTTTGGAATTTGCTGCTCCGCTATTTAACTCTACCCACAAACATTCAGCATACACCTTATGTTATGAGTCTGTAGTTCTGAAGTGCCTGCCACTGTACTTGAATTACTTAGTACTACCTCCCTATTGACTATACTACCCCTCCCCACATCTCCTCTCCTATGAGTTGTTAATTCATCCCTTATACCCTCTACACTTTCTACCCCATTACTTATATCTAGTCCCTCCCCCCCACCTACTAGTTTAAAAACTCCTCCAGCCTTTCTACCATCCTATCCCCTAGTACAAAAGCTCCCTCATCATTAAGGTGCAATCCATCCCTACTGTAGAGATTGTACCGAAGTGAGAAGTCAGCCCAGTGCTCTAAAAATCCAAACCCCTCCTTAGTGCACCACATCTTTAGCCACGCATTAACCTCCCTAATCTCCTTCTGCCTCCCTGGGCTAACACGTGGCACTGGTAGTATCTCAGAAAATACTACCTTGGAGGTCCTTGCCTTCAGCTTATTACCTAGTACTCTAAAATCATTCTTTAGGACACTCCATCTTCCACTAACTTTGTTATTGGTACCAATATGTACCAAGACCGCCGGTTCATTTCCAGCCCCTCCCAATAATTTGTCTACCCGATCCACAACATGACGAACCCGAGCACCCGGGAGACAGCAAACTGTTCGATTGCTGGGATCTGGGTGACAAATCACCCTGTCTACCTTCCTAATAATAGGGTCCTCTACAACCAAAACCTGTCTGTTGCTCTGCCTATGCTGCCCTCCCACTCCTTCAGTAGAACTGTTCTCCCGGCTGTTAGAGGGAACAGCTTTATCTGACATTGCCATTCCTGAATGGACATCCCCAACAGTTTCACTCAATCTGGCAAATGTGTTGGTGTTTGCCGGCACCCGGTATATGCTAATGACGCGGCGTGCATGTGACGTCACATGCGCGCCGGGTTAAGATGGAGCAGAGGCCGGAGAAGAAGCAGGTAAGTGAGGGGGAGAGGGGAGAAAGTGAGGGGGGGGGGTTGAGGAGGGGGTTGATGAGGAGGAGGGGGTTGAGTATGAGAAGGGGGGAGGGAAAGAAATACAGGGGGGTAGAGAGACACGGGGGGTTAGAGAGACACGGGGGGTTAGAGAGACACAGGGGGGTAGAGAGACACGGGTGGGTTAGAGAGGCACTAGGGGGAGTGACTCGAGTATAATCCGAGGGGGCCCTTTTTAGCCTTAAACAAAGGGCTGAAAAACTCGGCTTATACTCGAGTATATACAGTAATATATTTGTATAAAGTTTTCCTCCTTTGCACTATAAATCTGCCCTCTCTTTTCTTTGAAGTCCCTACCCCTATTTAAACTCCTACACTTCACTAGAACTGCACCTGATACCGAAAATGTTCGCAAGCTCACAAGTTCGCTCCTTCTCCCGTGTATACTAACTTCTGCCTTCTCACCTGGGCACAATTAGTGCACTCTGCAATTTATCAGTCTTTATCTGTAAAGGAAAATCCACTTGTAAACAGGCCCCAAAACAGCTCACAAACCCTTTATACTGGTTAAACAGTCAAGCCACACCCCTCTCACCTGAACACAATTAGTGCACTCTGCAATTTATCAGTATTTATCGGTAAAGGAAAATCCACTTGTAAACAGGCCCCAAAACAGCTCACAAACCTTTTATACTGGTTAAACAGTCAAGCCACACCCCTCTCACCTGGGCACAATTAGTGCACTCTGCAGTTTATTAGCCTTTACTTGTAAGGTAAATACACTTGTAAACAGGCCCCAAACAAGCTCACAAACCTTTTATACAAGTTAAACAGTCAAGCCACACCCCTCTCACCTGGGCACAATTAGTGCACTCTGCAATTTATTAGCCTTTATCTGTTAAGGAAAATCCACTAGCAACTTGCCCGTCAAAAATGATGGGACAATAAAATTGTAAGGCAGGTAATGCTGTTTGCCACAGACATTAATTTTGGTCTGAGATCCTTCGGCACTCATTGTGAGTCACGCGCTCATTGCGAGGCTGTTGGTTGCTGTATTTTTTTTTTCTGATAGGAGCTTTTGCTGTTATTGTTTGGTCGCCGCTGATCTTCTTTTTGCGAGTTATTGCAAGGCTTTGTGTGCTATGAGCAGCGTTGGCGCTCGTTGTGAGGTGCGCAGTGAATGTGTTTGTTTATTTTTTTGTTTGTGTATATGTATTTTTGGATGCTAATTAAATAATTAATAAATTAATAAATTAATATAGTTTACCTATTTGGAAGTAATAAATGCAGGAAGCATTGTGCTGAAGAGCTGACAATCTGTTTTGATGTTCCTGCAGTATGCAATGTCGGTTTGCACTGTTGTGGAGCTGAGGTGTAAGTGTCAGCAATGTGTGCAGTCTGTAGTGTAAATAGGCTGCGTGCGGGAGGGAAAGCCGTTAGGGTAGCTGTGTACTTCCGCATTGTGTAAGTTAGTGTTGTAAAATGGCGGCTAATGTGTATGTGGTACGCGGCTGTGGATTATTTAGCGACGTTGCTAAAAGTGTATCTTGTACCTCGTACAGCTTTTTTGGAAAGCCGTATGTGCTTGGTGGTGTCTTTAGGGTCCTGTAGACTCGTTTTCGTTTTTTTCGACTGCCATTTTTTCTAAACTCGGGAATTTGGAGTTATATTAAGGTGTAAATTCACTTTAGGAGGTCCTGGGTGAGCCCCCCGCCCCCGCCCCCCCCCCCCCCCTGCTATGTGTGAGCTTTTTATGTATTTTTTGTGTTTATTTATTGTGTCCCGCGTCTTGTATTTTTTTATGTTAAGTTCGTAAATTTTGCGTTCTAAGTACCGCGGTTTGTATTTTTATGTGTATGTCCGTATTTAGTGATTGCGTGTTAGATCTATTTTGTTAAAGTGCCGCTTGTGTGGCTGTTTGTAACCGCGTGTGAGGCGATGTAGATCCTCCACTTCCGCAAATGCGGCCCCTCACTTCGAGCCTCTCCTCACGTGTCCTTTGGCTCCTCTCTATATTTTTTAAAATACTAATTAATGAATTAATTGAATAATAAATGAATATAGTTTACCTTTTTCTAATTAACATATATAACAATCATTAGCCTTAATTGAATAATAAATTACTATAGTTTACCTTTTTCTAATTAATATGTGTAACAATAAATAGCCTGAAGAGGTAACAATCTGTTTTTATTGTCCTGGAGCATATAATGTCCAGTTGGACTGTTGCTGGCCTGAGGATATAGTTTTATGAATGCCCCAACTATGCATTAGAAATAGGCTGTGTGCGTGAGGGCAAACCGTTGGTTTATTTGTGTAAAGCGATACTTTAGATGCGTAATGTTGTTAGTAGCAAGTTAGTGTTGTAAAAGTGCGTTGTTTGTCAATGTGCACGCGGTTTGCGAGCATTTGCCGTCCTTTGTAATAGTGTATTTTGTACCTCGTATATTCCTGGGTAAAAGTGGTACGTGTTTGGCTGTGTTTTTGCGTGGTCCAGGGTCATGTAGCCTCGTTTTCATTTTGTGTGTCCGCCATTTTTTTTCTTGCTTAGCCGATTTTCGAAAGCCGAAACTTGTTAAAATTGGCTTCTATTCGCATTCCACCTCCATCCCACGCATCCTGGCTGTTCCCCCGTGCTGTGTGTGATGTTTTTGTTGTATTTTTGTTTGTATTTTGTGTGTTTTTAGTGTTTTTTGCTTTGCGCGGTTGGGCCGTTAACTTTGTATTTTTCCTAAGTCAACTGCTTGCAGCCTAAGGTGATCCCGTGTTTCCTAAGTGTTTGGAGGCTAAGTCCTGCGTGTTTCAATGTGTGATTGGCTTGCCTGGATTCGCAAGACTTGCAGGAGCGCCTTCGGCGCTCCTTTCTGGCTAAGTTATGCATGTTTCAATGCCTCCACTGCTCGCATCGCTTCACGAGGCTCTCAGGCAATGAGCACCTTTGGAGCTCGTCGCTCAAGTGCTGCGTGTTTTAGTGCCTTAACAGCTCGCCTCGCTATGCGAGGCTCGCAGGCGCTCATTGCCTAAGTCATTCGCTCCATGCAAAGTGTGACAACGTCTTGTAGTTCTACAATTAGAATATGTGATATATATACAGTAAATAAATAGTACATTTGTGTTCACATTTGAATGTCTAAAACAAGTTAAAAAACCTGTTTCCAGCTCATGCTTCTGAGAAAAACAGTTATTACACTGCATTCTGGGAAGCTGAGCAGGGACATGCAAATGTGCCCACAGATGCTTTGTTCTTCAATCCATAACCATTTTAAACATGGCTTCCTTTAAGCTTATGCCCGCTGCATTACATAGCTTTTATGCAAAGCCAAGGTTGTATTATAGACAATCCTACCCACGGACAGCCGCTTCAAGGTTACTGACTATCATCAGCGTGGGGCGAAATCCCGGCTTGTGTTGTGGACCTTATGTATATGGAGTTGATGGAATCCTAGGTAAACTATTCAAAATCTTAAAAGATGATGCTGTGATAGAGATACTTGCATTATACCAACAAATGTGGTAAAACTCAACATTGGCCAGTAGACACATCCCAAACAAAGGCAGTGCCAAAGAGTGCTCCAGTAATCAAACAATTGTTCTCACTTCACATGCCAGCAAGTAATGCATAAGATTGTGCAAGCTCGAACTGAGAAATGCCAGATGTGCAAGCCGGGTTTTGCAGAGGCACAAGAGATCAAGTTGCCAATATCTGCTGCATAATTTATCTCTGCTTCATAGACTATTCTAAATCTGTAACTGTGTGGATCACAACAATATGTGGCAAGTTCTTAAAGAGATGGGGTTACCAGACAATTTTATCCCTCTCCTGTGAATCTGTATGTGGACCAAGAAACCACGGTCAGGACTGAACATGGAACAACCGAATAGTTCATCAGTAGATTGGTAAAGGAGTGCAACAAGATTATATATTGCCACCTTATTTATTCAGCTTATATGCAGAATACATCATGCGTAAGGCCGGACTGAAAGAATCCAAAGCCAGAATGCATATTGCTGGAAGAAATATCATCAGCCTCCGATACGTAGATGATAAAACTCTGGATGGAAACAAGGAAGAACTAAAGTGCCTATTGATGAAGATGAAAGAAGAGAGTGCAAAAGCTGGCATGCTGCTCAACGTTTAAAAATGAAAATCATGGCAAATAACATTCTCAGTTTCTGGCAAATCGATGGGAAACAAGTGGAGGCAGTGGCAGATTTTAATTTAAGATCTCTTCAGATGGTGACTGCAGGCATAAAATTAAAAGATTTTTGCTTCTGGGGAGGAAAGTTATGGCAAGTTTGGACAAGCTAGTAAAAAGTAAAGATATTACATTATCAGGATAGAGAGTTAACTCCTGCAGCAGTAATTAAGATAAAACACATGTTCATTGCTGGCCTAGCAGCGGGAAGGCTACAATTTGGACTTCATGCAAGCAGTCCCTGTGTGAAGCCTCTGTAAGATGTTATGTTGTGAGACCACCTGTTAATGGATTGCTGCACATTGGAGAAAGACAGATAGTTACCTGCGTGGAACTGAAAGAGACACAGACGTTTACCTGAGTGAGGAGCCTAAAAGTACAGCTTATCAGACTGTTTTGATTTGCACTTACACAGAGCAGAGAGAGAAAGTGTTTAAACCTACTGGACCCAGGAACCTAGGAGACAGCAGTTTGCTACAGGAATTGTGGCACCCGCAAATGGAAGAAACAAAGAGCCCGTAATGTAGCCCATAAACTACTTTGCTATTCAATTGGCTTTTTTTAGTTACCTGCAGAAGATCTGGGGGTTACAGGCTGAAAATCCCTGTGGTTGTTAAAATCGTACCCCTGACCCAACTCAGCCTTTGATCTTTCAAGCACGTAAATGTTACAATGGCAAATCGATATTCAATTGCTACAATTCCTCATGCCCGCAAATGTTTTCACACCCGTAAATGGCAAATGTAGAAGAAAATCCTATGGGTACTAGATAGTGTACAATTTAGGATTTCAGCCCGTAAATTGCAGGCTTGTTCAAATGCTCTGTAAATGTAGCAAATTTCAAGTCAAGCCCGCAGACTTACGGCCAGTATAACGCTAACTGAGACAAAGGCTTCCATTGGACTTAAAGGTCTCATTTCAAGTGACAGTTTTGACCCCCAACAGAAGTCTGATGTTAATTCTCCCTATAAAAGTGAATTTAGGGTCCTTGGGTTGAGGCATATGGAGAGAAGGGCATGGTAGTGCCCAATCCATCTGTTTAAAGTGAATAATAATTGTGAAGAAGAAAGACCTAGAAAATAAAAGAACTGTGTTTGTTTTTGGCTCCATTCAGAATTAGTGGAATGGAAGCTTGTTAGTGGGGTAATTAACACAAATGTAAGCTAGCACTCTGTTTTGAGTTATGCTTGTAAACTGGCATCTATTTTAGTAAAATTTGCAAAGCACATTTAAAGCCTCCTGTAATTGTGTACATGCATGGATAAGTGTCAGAAATATGACTCCAAAACAGAGAAGAGAATAGTTTGCCACAATATATATATATATATATATATATATATATATATATATATATATATATATATATATACTGTATGTTACATTAGGGAGATCAGCCAAGCCAAAGATAAAATCTAAGGACGAATCTGCACACACTTTCCATCAAAAAGCACATCATGAAGACAACTATTATTTACCCCGGTTGAACACCATGTTACCCAGGATAATCACCCCATCCAAAATCTGAAAAATCAGCATACTCAGGGCAAATTTCAAACACATCTAGGAGATGAAAACATTTGAAATAAAGATGAATAAACTATCTAACATAAAAGATACCAGACTTATTATTGACTGTTTTCTTTTTTATCATATTAATAACACTTTTTGTGACATTCTTTTCTGTGCTTTATTGTTGTTTTTCTAATCTTTAATATGTGTGGATATTTACTTTTCTGTTTCCTTATCTCAAACCCTATAGACTCCCATTCTAGATCTATCAGAACACAATATATGATGCCTGTCTGTGTTCCACTCTGAATATCTGCTCAGTTTTACCATGCTCACTCTTACTTGTTTTATTCACTATTGCTTCTCACTTGATAAAGAGAGGTGCAACTATCTCATAATTTCATATAATATACATGCTATATATACTTAATAGATGTAGTACATGCATATTAAAAGGACAAGGAACACATTTTTAATCATGCATTCCGAAGACCATGTTATAAAAGTAAAGTCGTTTTTGAATGGAAAGCACTTTGGCTGACATACGCAACCCCCTCAGAGCAATTAAACATTAGATTCAGTTTACTGTGTTGTGCAATCCTCATTTTTAAAAAGAAAACAGACATAATTACAAATACTGTCTTTTAGATGTAAAAAAAAAAGTTGTATTATTAATTTCTATATATATAGATAGATTAATTTTTAGTATTGCAGTATATTGTGATACCTTTTGTATTGAACAAATGCCTTATTTATATTAACAAGCTAAAAAAAAAAATTCTCTGCTGATAACTATTAATTGCAAAATGTGATATGACCAAATGATTTATATGTATTGTACCTCAGCTATTTCAGTCTTACAGAGCCATATGAGACAGTATATAATGACGTGTATTTTGCACCAGAGCTGGATAGCGCTAGACCTGCCGTCTGAACTGTATCAAACAAAGTGCCTCCTTTTGTTTTGTTCTTTGTCTATTTCCCGCCTTGTTCAAATAGGTTATCCTGGCTTTACCACATATTGGGATTAAAGTTCTGTAGCTATTATAGTGAGTGTCAGCATATAATCTACTAGAATTATAGACTCCCATAAACTCCAACGACTCAAGACTCTGGTTAATGCCACTTGCTGCTGGGCCTGTCTCATTCACTCTTTCTTTCCCTCCACCCACTATCTGCCAGGTACACCCACATGACATGGCAGGCCTACTTACCTATAAATGTAACTGTTTCTAATACAGGGTCTCAGTGACGGAGGTGTCCTTTTGCTCTCTGAGTGGGTGTCAGCTCTGCCTCATGTCCCTTTAGCTTCTGTATGAGCTGGGGGGAGTGGAGTTTTTCTCAGACAAGCTCCTGCATGATAGGAATGCTTTAGACAGCCAGTTAGGGAGGGGGAGAGGCAGGCCAGTTATAGGAAGGAAGCTACTTATCACATTTCACCTGTTGGCAAAATAGTTTGGATTGAGAGGGAGAAGGGCAGGTGTCCTGCAGCGAGAGGGAATCCCATATCAGATGGGAGGAAGGCACAGCCTGTGTGATGGTGCTACAGAATGGGAGATGCCAGCTGTATTTATTTATGGATTAGGCATGTAGAGTGAATATTGTGTAATGGCCATTCATAGAAGTGATAACAATCAGGGCCAGGTCCCCCTAGTACAAAGGTGGGGCTTCTCCAGTTTCCAACTCACTCTTTATATATATATATATATACTAGCGATTCGCCCGTCAAAAATTACGGGGCAATAAAATTGTAAGGCAGGTAATGCTGTATGCCACAGACAGTCATTTTTTTGGTGGTCTGAGATCCTTCAGCGCTCATTGCGAGCCTTGCGCTGAGCGCCTCTGTGGCTTATCGCGTGGCTCACAATGAGCGGCGAAGGTGTATTTTTTGTTATGAGAGGTGCTTTTGCTGTCATTGTAAATGCAAGGCTGTCCACTGGTGTAGTTTGTGTGCTATGAGCACCGATGGCGCTGGTTGTGAGGAGCACGGTGAAGGGCTTTTGCGATTTTTTTTATTATTTTGTGTATATATGTGTTTTTTTATTATAAATAAATAATTAAAAAAATTATATACTTTACCTATTTGTAATTAATATATGCAGCAAGCAATATTCTGAAAAGCTAACAATCTGTTTTGATGTTCCTGCAGCATACAATGTAGGTTTGCACTGTTATGGAGCTGAGGTGTAAGTGTCAGCAATGTGTGCAGCGTGTAGTGTAAATAGTGTGCGTGTTCGAGGGGAAGCCGTTAGTATACCTGTGTACTTCCGCATTGTGTAGGTTATTGTTATAAAATGGCGGTGAATGTGTATGTGGTACTCGGGTATGGATGATTTAGCGTCCTTGCTATTAGTGTATGTTGTACCTTGTACGGCTTTTTGGAAAATCATTATGTGCTTGGTGGTGTTTTGCGGCTTTAGGGGTCATATAGCCTCGTTTTCGTTTTTTTGACGGCCATTTTTTTCTCTCGCTTAGGGGATTTTCGAGTGTCTAAACATCCTGTGTGTCCCCCCTTGCTGTGGGTAAGGTTTTTATTTCATTTTTGTGTGTATTTAGTGTTTTTTTACTGTTTTGCGCTGAGTGACGTTCAGCCGTTAAGGTCATATATTTGCGAGGTCATAATGGTTTATAAGGTCATAAAGGTCATAAGTCCTGCGCTTCGTATTTTTTTGTGTAATTCCGTAATTTGTTTGTTCTAATTCTCGCGGCTCGTATTTTTTTGTGTAAGTCCATATTTAGTGATTGTCTGTTAGATGTTTTTTTTGCAAAGTCCCGCTTCTGTGGCTGTGTGAAACAGCTTGTGAGGCGCCGTAGGAGCCTCCACCTTCCACAAATGTGGCCCCTCGCCTAAGTGCGGCACGGCTGCTTTGCCTCCCATGCCTGCAGCTTTATCATGTTTTTTTATTCTCAACAGATATTTATCTCATACCACTCATTTATAGTTTATAGTTTTCTTTCTTGTAACTAAATACAAATTACTATTAAAACAATTGCCATGAGGTGATTTGATTCTATAGATATCTTTTTTACTTACATGTAAAAAAGATCTACAGCTATACCTCATTTAACCCTGTAGATAGGTTCCAGGCAATAGGAGTGTTAGGCGAGACCGCACTAAACTGGGCAGTTTAACATGGGGAAGATTGGGATAGGGGAACTCATGAAAAAAACACACAATTTCAATTGAAATTTAAACTTTTTTGGTTTTATATGAACCCCAAATAAACAGCAAACATAACACAAACTAACCATTAGCAGAAATATAAACGTTAAATTATTGATGTTGAAGCTTCTGGCTCATCCTGGATTCTGTTTTCTTTGAAGAAAAAAAACAGTGTTATAGTGAATCAGTTGGCGTTTTTTAATCAGTTGGAGTGTTAAGAGGGGTACGGCAGGCAAAAACAGCCTTATATCAGGGCAATGCTATAGAAAATCAGACCGTTATAAGGGATCTGGCAGGCAAAAAGAGCGCTATAGTGAATCAGCTCTAAATAGGGTAGCTTTAAGCGGGGTATACCTCTATATACTAATTGGTGATGCACTGGCACAGTGTATTCAGTTGATGCAGGGAAAGGTTAGAAGCCTAAAACCAGTAACATCAAAATCTCAAATGCTTTCATTTACTAGCAATTTTACTCCAACTCCCCCCCCCGTCACCTAAAATTAACCCCCCGAATTGCCCCACATTAACCCCTTGCTGCAGGGGTCCATAGGGACCCCCGCAGCCCCCCCACATTAACCCCTTTAAGCAGAGGACCCGATCGGCACCGATCATGCCCCCGCTGCATTTAAAACTTTAAAATTCCCAGCCGCAGCTCCTTAAAGGCCCTGCAGCACACTTTTAGCAATCCCGGCCACGGCACCTAATATTAATCCCCCTCTATGCTGGGGTCCCCATCGGGAGCCCCGAAGTGTCCCCACATTAACCCCTTGCATCGGGGGTCCCCAATCTGCATAGATCAGGCCCCCGCTGCATTGAAACTTTTAAATTCCCCGCCGTGGCTGCTTAAAGGTCCTGCGGTACACTATTAGCAATCCCGGCCGCTGCACCTAAAATTACCTCCCCTCTATGCTGGGGGTCTCCATCAGGACCCCCGAAGTGTCCCCACATTAACCCCTTGCTTCAGGGGTCCATAGGGACCCCCACAGCTCCCCAAGTTTAAACCCTTGCAGCGGGGTCCCTGATCAGCACAGATCGTGACCCAGCTGCATTTAAAATTTTACATTTCGCGCTTCGCGGGTCCTTAAAGGACCGTAAAGGTCCTGAAAGGACTCACGCTAAAAAATATTAACACTGGCCAACTAAAATTAACCCCATAACTCACGGGGGTCAATACAGACCCCCATAAGCACTTAATTAACCCTGTCACTCATGGGGGTCGATACAGACCCCCATAAGCACTTAATTAAACCTTTCACTCATTTGGGTCAATATAGACCCCCATAAGCACTTAATTAAACCCATAACTCATGGGGGTCAATACAGACCCCCATAAGCACTTAATTAACCCTGTCACTCATGAGGGTCAAAACAGACCCCCATAAGCCCTTAATTAACCCTATAACTCATGGGGGTCAATATAGACCCCCATAAGCCTCTATTTAACCCCATCAGTCCCATAAGGGTATATTAAGTCACAAAAAATAAAAAACCTATCTTACAGAAAATATAAAAACATGTCACTGGGCACTGGAACAATCTGCGCTCTAAAAAAAAAAAAAAAAACGAACAGAGGTCCGCAGTCACAGACCTCCCCGACACTAATGAGTCTCCTAGAGCCTTTTCCGAAAGGAAATTGGCAATGACGGCTTCTGATTGGCTGAAAACGCTGTCTATCAAATTTCAGGCAATCAGCAGGCGTCAATGTGTGAGCCAATCAGGATGGGATACACCCCAAAATCCCACCCCTGCAGTATGGGGATGTGTATAGGGAGCAGGGGGGAGCCTCACACGGCTGTCTCAGCCTGCTCCGAGGCATCACGTAGAGGCTTTAGGATCCCTTGCTAGCACTTTTTTGTGCTCGTAGGGATTCTTCCGAGGTGCGAGATTCACCTCATAGATTTAAGGCTGCGTGTGACTCGGTAGCTCTCTCGGAGCTTATTCTCGGAGCTTATTCTCGGCCATCATCTCGCAAAGCAGGCTGCGAGGGAAGTATTGGGGAATCGGTCCTCGCAAACAGTAAAAAACTGCCATTTGCGAGGACCGAGAGAACTAAGAGGGCTAATTTAATAAGGCCCCATATGTAGTAACTTAAGTGTCCTTTTTGTCTAACCATTTAAGATCAGGAAAACACAAATGTGGGAGAGGGAATAACCAACCAGGAACAAGCAGCAAGAACATTGTTTAGCAAAGCTTGTCAATTTATTGTATTTGTTATTATATATTTTATTTTAAGTCTTTTTACTTATACTCATATTGTCATTTTCCTAAAAACTATATGTTATCTGGGAGGCTGTGGTTCAGGGTATTACTTTTGTATTAGCTTTAATGCCTCACACATTTATAATGGTGTATTACCACGTCTTAACTACATTCTAAGGCATGTTGGAGCATTTTTAACATTTTAATAGTAACAGTAAAGCCAGATCATGTCTGGGTTCAAGAATAATTATTCAAAACGTTTCCATTCCACTGACTCACTGATCTTGTCTCCCACAAGAGCAGACTCGTGCAGGTTGTCTCCTTTATGTCTTAAATGTAGTTGCTCTATTGAATATTATTATTATATATTGATTAATAGAGTTTTAGGCAATGTGACACCCAGGAGGGCCCACTGAACTTTTAGGCACTATGGACTATTGTGGGACATGAGGGGAACCTGGTACCAGAGCACAGCTTTTTCCCATTCCCACCAAGAACAATGTCCAAACCCCTGAATAGCTGGACTGTGGTTGCCATGTTGGCCCAATATGGGTAGTATTATTACAGATGTTTATGTGTGGCACCATATTGTGTTATTGCAAAGACCCTAAGACTGTTTTGGACTTTGGACTGTATTGTGAGCCATGTTTTACTGTCTGCCATCCTGTTATACTTGTTAACATATTATGTACAGTTATGGATGTGTGGATGGTACCCAGTCATGTTTGTCTATAAAATGCTACATTTTCCTCATAGAGTTCAATAAAGTATGTTACTAGAGTCTCCTGGGGATGTGGGGTACAGGGTACAAGGTTGCAGGGGTTCAATCTATTACAGGGAGGGTCACGTACACCATCAGAGTGTCTCCACTCCTGGTCTGATCAGATAGCCCCTGGAAAGTCTGAAACAAAGGGTATAATTAACCTCCCTGGTGGTCTGGCCGTGTCAGTACCCCTGAGTGTTAAAGCGGTACACTCAATGGTACTCACATGGCCAGAACGCCTTGTAGCCCCCTGCTCCTACATTTACATTTTTTATGTAGTGTTGTGTAGTTGTCCCTCTCCCCCAGCCGCTGCAGCACACCATCCCCCCCTCTCCTCCCCTTACCTCTCACCCTTCTGCTTCCCTTCCCCCTCTCCCTTCTACTCCCCTTCCCACTCTCCCTTCTCCGACCCTGCCCCCTCCTTCCTCCCCCTTCCCACCATCCTCTTACTGTGTAAAGCCTCTCATCCTTCCCCTGCAGCACTTCTTCTCTCTGTGGCCGGGAATCGCTATTGACGTGACATGCAAGTGACGTCACTCGGGACTCCTGGACACTGCCAGAAAACGTGTCACAGGGGAAGGATGAGCAGCTTACACAGGAAGAGGATGGGGGAAGGGAGAGGAAGTGTGTAATCCCGAGCGTGACTAGGGGTTGCTGCTCTAGGAACTGCAAATTAACCCCGAGCCACGCTCAGGATTACCGCTAGAGAGGTTAAGTTAGTTATGCTGCTAGGCTCCAGGAAACATGAGGTGATTAGGAAGGCTAGCATTGCAACTGGTTTTCAAACGTTTGCTAAGTCCCCCAGAAGCATTTAAAGTAACAGTATAGCACAAAAAGTCAAAAATCATGAAATTTCAATTTACCATTGGAAAATAGGTAGGGGAATTATATTGCCAGCATGCTTCATGTTCTTAGGGCATATGCCTCTCCCTCATCCTGTATACTCTATGTAATTCCCCATGCAATATTACTGTAATAAAATGAATTGACGTGTTAGTATAGTTAATGTCATGTGACAGTCTGATGTATATTTGGTCCAGAGGTGCAATTCCCAGATGTTCCCTGATTTAATTACTTTGCACAACTTCGTGTTTTCAGCAAAAATGGGGAAACTACTTTCCAGTCCCACCAAGTCATTAATAAATATGTTAAAAAGGAGAGGACCTAATACTGAACCCTGAGGAACCACACTTACCACATTAGTCTAATCAGAGTATGTTCCATTTACAACAACCCTTTACTTCCTGTCTTTTAGCCAGCTCTTGATCCATGAGCAGATACTGCAATTCTTATATCTTGGTTTGCACAATAGTCTCCCATGTGGCACTGTATCAAAAGCCTTTGCCAAATCCAAAAAGACTACATCCACTGAGTTGCCTTGATCCAAGTTCCTACTAACCTATCTCTCTGCTTCCCCTAGCTTCCAAACTGCTGGAGCGTCTCATCTATAACCACCTTACCAGTTTCATCTCCTCTAACTCTCTTCTGGACACCTTCCATTCTGGCTTTCGGCCCCAACATTTTGCTGAGACAGCTCTCATAAAAGTCACCAATGACCTGCTCACTGCCAAGTCAAAAGGCCACTTTTCCATTCTGCTTCTTCTGGATCTCTCTGCCGCCTTTGACCATTCATTTCTACTCCATATTCTCTCCTCCCTCTGCATTCAAGACACTGCTCTCTCATGGTTCTCATCATACCTATAAGAACGATCGTTTAGCGTCTCCATTTCTGGCTCCTCGATTTCTCCTCACCCCTTATCTGTTGGCGTACCCCAATGATCAGTCCTAGGCCCCCTCCTCTTCTCCATCTACACATCCTCACTTGGTACTCTAATAAACTCTTTTGGGTTTCAGTATCATCTCTATGCAGATGACACTCAAATCTACCTCTTGGCACCAGATCTATCCCCCTCTCTTCTAGTCTCCAACTGCCTCTCTAGTATATCCTCTTGGATGTCTGCCCACCATCTAAAACTCAACATGTCTAAGACTGAACTCCTAATCTTCCCACCCTTTACTACAGCTTCAATACCTCAAGTCTCTCTCACTGTCAACAATGCCATCATCACCCCCTCCTCCCAAGCCTGTTGCCTTGGGGTTCTACTGGACCCCACCCTGTCTTTCATCCCTCACATACAGTCACTAACAAAAGCTAGCCTTCTCCATCAAAAAAACATATAAAAAATACGCCACTACCTCACACAAGATACAACTAAATTCTAATACACTCTCTCATCATTTCTCGTCTCGACTATTGCAACTCGCTCCTTGTTGGCCTGCCCACCAACCACCTTTCCCCACTTCAATACATTATGAATGCCTCTGCCAGACTCATCTTATGTACACAACGTTCAGTGTCAGCAGCGCCACTTTGTCAATCACTCCACTGCCTTCCCTCCAGAATATAAGAGTATTCCCTCCAGAATAAATATAAAATCATGACCCTAACTTACAAAGCCTTCAACAACAGCGCACACCCATACATTTCTGCTCTCATCTCCAAATACTTTCCCACACGCCCTCTTTGTTCTGCTAACGACCTTTTTCTTTCTACTACTCTTGTCACCTCCTCTCACTCCCGCCTCCAGGACTTTTCTCGTGCTGCCCCTATTCTCTGGAACTCCTTGCCTCACATCACCAGACTGTCCTCCTGCCTTAAATCCCTCAAAACTTCAATAAAAACAAATTTCTTTAAAGAAGCCTATAACCTTCCATCCTAACATGCACAACACTTCTCTCTCTATACTGTACCACATACAAACATCAACCTTTAGATTGTAAATCTGCGAATTTCAATCCTTGGGGAAAAGCACTATGGACACCGAATTCCAAGCTCAAAGACAGGGCCCTCCATTTTTTGCAGTGTGTTAATTTTCAATTTGTCTTTGCCTGTAACTTAACTTATGTATAGCGCTACGGAATATGTTGGCGCTTTACAAATAAACAATAATAATAATAACCTCCTCATAGAAAATAATTAGGTTTGTTTGGCATGACCTATCCCTCATAAATCCATGTTGACTCCTACTTATAATGCTGTTCAAATAGACATACTATTGTATATTATCCCTTGTTAACCCTTCTAAAAGCTTCCCCATTACAGAAGTAAGGCTCACTGGTCTATAATTCCCCGAATTTGCTCGTTACTTTATACTTTATATATGTATGTTCATTACTGTAGCCAGTTACTGCAGTTGTACGGCACTTCCCACTCATTATAAGATTTATGACGTTCGCATTTCCTATTGGCTCCTACAGCCCTGTCTCATGCGTAAAGCTTGGTCTGGCTACTCCCTGCACAGAAATCTGTTGCGGCTAAGCCAGGATTTACTACTGTGTACTGAGTGCTCTAATCTGGGGGAGTAAACGATTTACATTAGTGTAGAAGTTTGGGAAAATAAAGCTGCTGCAGCCAATTTACTGTGGTGCCTTAAGAAAACCTGATTTACCTAGGGCTCAATTTCAGCAGCTGTGTAAGCCAAGAACATAAAAAATTTTTTTTTAGAGAAAGTAATAATTTTTAAGCTGTCTGTTTATGAATAGAGGTTCACATCTTGCTTTTGTTGCACTTCCTCAGGGCATAATCATGAGGGGTGTGTTTTTTTATCTATCAATTGAGTGATTATGGAGAAGAAGGGAAGAAAGAGAATTCAGGATCACAGTGTATTTTTTTTCTAATTAAAAACTAGCTTTATGACTTTTGCTCAGCCTAATTATGCTCTTAATCAGACTCAATGTTTTCAAACAAATATGTGTATTTCCATTGCACCCTGATCCTATAAAATAAATTGGAGTGGGTATTGTTGAGTGAAATTAATTCCAAATAGTGAATGCATAGAAAACGTGTGCATCTTTAAATAACACAAGTAACTTGCCTGTCATAAATGACTGTATCATATGTTCAGTTGTCTGTTCTGTCTCTCTCTGTGCTGTCTTTCTCTCTGTGCCCTCTCCCTCTCTCTGTGCACCACCTCTGTGTGCCATCTGTCTCTCTGTGCTCTGTCTCTCTCTCTCTGTGTCCTCTCTCTCTTAGTGTGCCCTCTCTTTGTGTGTGCACTCCCTCTGTGCTGTCTCTCTCCTACTCCTCTCTCTCCCTCCCTTTCTTTCTTTCCCTCCCTCCCTCCCTCTCTCCCTCCCTCTGTCCCCATCCCTTTCTCTCTTTCCCCCTCCCTTTCTCTCTTTCCCCCTCCCTTTCTCTCTCCTCCTCCCACTTTCTCTCCCTCTCTGCCTTCTCTCTATCTGCGTTCCTCTCTCTGTCGCACTCCAGATCCCTTTCTTTCTCTCTACCTCTCCCACCCCCTCTCAGCCACGCAGTGCATGCGAAATAGCGTTGCTTTTTTGTGCATGTGCACAAATAACACAACTGCACATGCATGAAGTTGCGCAATTCTCTGAAGTGCAGGGAAATCAGCATGTGAGTAACGCCTTTGCAGAACGCATCTCGCAGGCGTTACTCACATCTGATAACTATCATAGTTGATTATGGATATTATTCCTATTGTCAATGCTACGGATTAGATTAGCCTTGTGCTTTGCACCTGCTACACCAGGGCCTCCATTCAATAGAGCTATTGTTGTTTACGAGAGCCCATAATGTAGCCCGTAAACTAATTTGCTATTCAATTGGCGTCTTTTTGCAAGCTGCAAACGATCTACGGGTTGCAGGCTGAAAATCCCTGCAGTTGTCAAGATCATAACTTACAACCCATCTAAGTATTTGATCTTTCAAGCCCACAAGAGTTACAATCACAAATTGCTTTTCAATTGCTACAATTCCTCAAGGAAAAAAGAGGGGGAGAGCGCACGCCACTTCCTAGTGCAAATCAATATAGTTTTATTCCTAAGTATATAGGCATAAAAAATGGACACTCACATGTATTGCCCTCTATATAAGAGGTATTTTATATGCACATAGGATTATACTTTGATCTTCCACATTCGCTTATTGCACTGCTTCCACACGTTAATAGCAGAATGGTAGAATATAATACCAAAGACAAAATACACCTTGTATATATCTGATATTCACAGTATAACTCTGCTGGAGGAGAAAGGTCCACCTTATAGTTTCTCAGACTTTCAGCTCTGATCTCATTCACTAAGGGGTACTGAGCCCAAAGTGTGTGAATTATCAGAATAGGTGGCCAAAACCTCTACTAAGAGTTAGAAGTTGACATCCAGAATCAGATAAAACAAACAAGGTAGTAAAAAAAAAGCAAACCACAGTCCATTTAAAAGCCCATTTGATAAAAACAACAAATCCAAATGACATATAAATAAAGAAAATTATAGTGCTATATTAAAATTAAAGTAAAAAAATATGTATAAATGAAAACAGGACACCAATGTGTCTACCTGTGGTACCAAACGTGTTTCGCCCGTCTATTGGGCATTATCAATGGCTTAATAATGATATATCATATATCATTATTAAACCATTGATAAAGCCCAATAGACGGCCCGCAATTGTTCTCACACCCATAAATGGCAAATGTAAAGGAAAATCCTACGGGTACCAGATAGGACTGACAAGGGGGTTAAACACCTGTTTGTAGCACTGTAAATGCAAAAAGAAAATCAATACTGCACTTTAAATGACGGGGAAAGCGATGAAAGACATTAGAATTAATTCCACAACAGTCTCAAGCTCGTAAATCTGCTATCAAAAATATGTTTTTGTTATATGTCATTTCGGTGTTATATCAATCTCAGGAATCGACAAGTTAATACTTAACAGGCCACCCACATGGACTAGAACATTTCCTTCATTCATTTTTATTATTTTGTACATTGCCGGATTGGGAGTCTGATCGCATATCGGACCCCTAAACACTATTTGCTTGACATGTAACCTCCATGTTTTACTGACGTAATGATGACAGTCTATTTTTCTACTGGCTGTTTCTAAATGGGTAGTTACGGCTTTGCTTAATTGATCATGTTCACGCTCTGATTGAATGCTACATACGATTGCATGGTTTACTGTTTCGGCTTTCGCCCCGTAACTTGCAAGCTTGTTCAATTGAATCGCTCTGTAATTGTAGCAGATTTCAAGCCTGCAGACATATAGCCTGTACTGCAATTGAATAAGGCCCCAGCAATGTTCTCCCCTGTGAATTCACCTTTCAGTGGCTTCATACATTTAATAAACCAATCGTATTATGGTAAAGCTTAGGTTTCCCACTATAATGGTTCAATGTTTATGACTTTGAAGTCTTAAAGCTATTGTTTTTCCCCTCGAACTCTGAACTTCTTTTTCAAAGTGTAGACATTTCCCCAGATTTTGCACCATAGGCATATTTTGGTTTTATGCTACCCTAGGCCTCACACCCCACCTATAGCTATCTTTTCTATCTCCCACTTCTATATTTCAAACCATAAGTTTAAGTGCTGTCCTAGGCAGAAACACGTGCACAGTAAATATATGCTGTAAATAGGCACCAGCAGTAGAGCCGGTTCAGTCTGTGCCGCAATTTTTGTCATCAAAGATAATGTTTTTCTAATCACAATAAATTGAAAAGCTGCTCATCTTTACATCATACAAGTTCTGAAGTGAACACATTATAGTGAAGGTAGAAATAAACTGACAGGTTGGATTATTGCTCTCTCCTGAACATGCTACAAGCAGTAGTCTCTATAGAAGACAAAGAACCTTTAACCTCCTTGGCGGTCTGTCTGTGCCCCCGAGTGTTAAAGCGATACACTCGGGGGTGCTGATAAAGCCAGACCACCTTTTCCGCCATCCTGCGTCGCCTATGCACGCAGGGAAGGGAAGGCGGATGCGTGTTATCTCGGGCGTGGCTCAGGGTTGCTGCTTTAGATACTTCAAAATAAAAAGTGTGAGGCTTTTGGTCCTCTGAGCACCTTTGGCGCCTATGCGAGCCTCTCCCCCCGTTTACTTCAAGTTCCCTGCCTTGCACTCATCGCCTTCAGCACTCATTACGAGGCTCGCAATGAGCACCTTTGGCGCTCATTGCAAGCCTCTCCAACCAGCCGTGCTCATTGTGAGCCCCACAATGAGTGCCTTCCTCTCGCCTACTGTACGGGCAGCTCATTGTACCTGCAAGTTTAGTGCTTGTGAAAGCAATGTGTCTCTTTCCATCATCTCCCCCTGTCCCTTCCCTATGTCTTTCTCCTCTGTGTGTCTGCTGAAAGTTTGCGTGGCGCGCGGTGACTGCTGTTGGTTTTATTTTCTATTGTCACGTGCCTGGCGTTGTTCGTGTAAGTGTTACTCTCTTCGTGTATTTTGTTCTTTTTGCGAGCCTGGCGTTGCTGAGACTCGTTTTCATGCTGTTTCTGAAATTTTGCGTTTTTCTTCAGCCATTTTTTTCCTCGCTTAGGTGATTTTTGAGTGATGAAAAACTCCAAATATGGGTGTAATTTTTGTTTTTTTTGTTTTGGTGGGTTTTTAAAGTTAAGCGATTGAATGGTGCTGTGCCACTGGCGAGCTCTATGTACTACGCCGCTGGCTGCAATGGCGCCGCTGTCTTGCACATTATCAAATTTAATTATTCAAAAGACCATATACGGTAGATAAAATGTGACTACTGTTGCCTGTCAAAGAATCACTGTATCAGCATATGTAGAAAATGCACTTTCGAAGAAATGCTCCTGATAATGTTTTAGAGAGCAAAATAAACAAACACAATTGCTTTATGTAAACACTATTAAATGCAGTTACGCTGTCACAATAGCCATCATTGTTGTTTTGATATATGTGCATCTCCAGGTGGTAGGACACCTAGAAAGGCTATAAAGATCTAGTTATCTCTACTGAAATGCCCGGTCCTTTCCCTCTTTCGCCAAAAATTCACCAGAAGTGACAGCAGCAGTGCCGCCCACCAACCGCTAGATGGCGCTGATGATTTTCAGTGCCAATACCATAGAATTAAGGTTAGGTAAACTGTCATGGTTACGGAGAGGGTTAGGGTAAGGGTTAGGGTAACCTTTTAAGGTTACAACTTGTGTGAAATATCAGCAGCACTGCAAAATATCCACAGCGCCATCTAGTGGCTACTTGCGGGCACTGCAGCTGTCAGTGCCGGCGAATTTACAACGTGATAGATCCAAACGCCCCATTGCTTTTAATTGGAAATGTTATCAGTTTACAATCTTCCTTTCCATAGCAGTAAAAGAAATAAGGCAATGACTGCCCCCATCTCAGATTACACTTGTATTTGTTTAGGTTGTTCAGCCATGTCCGACTCTCCTTGACCTCATGGACTGCAACACACCATGCTGATACATTTGGTATTCATGGCAGAGATACTGGAGTGGGTTGCCTGTTCCTTCTCCAGTGGGCCACAACCTACAGCTCCTGGTTCCCCTAGGTGGTCTCCCATCCAAGAACTGACCAGGACCAACCCTGCTTGACTTCAGAGTGGTGTAACGTCTTGGTTCCCTGACTGGAATCGGACCAAGACCGTATCGATGAAAGCACCAAATCCTAACCACTGGACCACCAGGGAACCCCTCAGTATTTAACAAATTAAGGCTGTATTTGCTCATTATCAAGTCTTTCAAATGACCATCCTGCAAATCTGTTTCAGGGATATATTCTGAGATCTAACGTATTAAAGTCATTATTCACCCCAAACTCCTCCTCCCCTGTATTCTGTCTGTCATTAAATGCTAGCTCAGTATAATGATTTATTATGCTCTTGGCTTCTCTATTCACTAACAGAAACTTGTCTTTCACACTGGCTCAGCCCCGGAGGCTGCCATTGTCTGCCTCTTGGTCTCACTTCTCCCTAAGGGACGTGACAGGGGCAAGCAAATACTTCTTTCTTCTCAGTGCCAATACTTTACTTTTCAGACATTCTCATTCTTTCACATAATTTCTTCACAAATTGTTGTTTCCACATTCCATTTAAAGGGCAAGTGTAAGCACCTTTCATGTTACACCTACTTTTAGTTTATCATTAAATAACAAAAAAAGATATATGCAAACAGCAGCAAAGCAAACATTTTGCCAAATATTAGAAGTTACTGTTAAACTCATTAATGACCCAATGTGGGGAAAGATACAGCAAATGCCATTAGTGCAGTAAACTGTGTTTTTAAATTAATGGTGATCTAAAAACAATTCACGTGAAAAGCACTTACACCTTTTAAAGGACCACTGCTGTCTTTTTTTCTGTAAGATAGTTTAAATAAGTAAGCTTTATAATTGGCAAAAAGAAATAGACACAACCTTTTTAAATTGTACATGCAGAATGTTTTACTGCAGGGATCCATTGGCTCTTTCCAGTTATCTGCCTGCCAGCAGTAGAGGCCTGCAGACACTAGATGGCGTGGCCGAAATATTCTTTAATTTCTTGGTAGTGTGAGTGATTTTTATCATCTGCCACTGCTCTAAACCCTAACCCCTAAATCTAACGATAACACTAATCCTAGGAACTGAAGAAAGTTTTGGCAACACCACCTATTGGCTGCCAGCCATCACTGCTGGGGGGCAGAAAACAGGAAAGGTCTGATCCATTTTGTTTTTCATGGTTAATTATTCTCAGAACATCTAATGAACTTACCATTACGCCAAATGCTAGAAATGGCAGTTATAGATGCCACATTACCAACTGTGTAGATAGAAACAATGGTAGAATCCACTGCAGCATGACTGCATATTACCCTTTGTTATCACATATTCCATGACAGGTGCTATCCAGAAAGCAAATCAAGCCCATTGTGTCATTTAATTAGTATATTATGCCACACAACAATACAAGCAAACAACTCAAAGTGAATTTAGGCTAAAAAAATTGTCTCATACATTCTACAGATCTGTGAAATTTTCTAGGGTCTAGTCACTCTTAAAATTTGCGCAGCCAATTTTCAGCGTCCATACCATAGAGTTAGGGTTAAGTAAACTTTCAGGGTTACGGTAAGGGTTAAGGAGAGGGTTAGGGTAACCTTCTAAGGTTACAACTTGAGTGAAATATCGGCAGCGCTGCAAAATATCCACAGCGCCATCTAGCGGCTACCTGCTGGCACTGCACCTGTCTGTGATGGCGAATTTACAACGGTATAGATCTGTTTCTAGCAGCGTGTTGGGCAACAGGTGGCTGGGTGGGGGGGTTGTTAATTTTAAAGAACATAACATAAATTGTACTAGCCATTTTTCTAAAATAAATCATTCCTGAGATATTCAGCATTTTTATGTATATTATTTGTATTATTATTCAAATAAGCAGCTCTTGAATATTAATATGTCTTTTGTGTGCTAACTAGTAACACAGAAATATAAATACCCCTCTTGCACACAACTTCCACTTATGTCTCGGTACAGCAGATGAATGAAAAAAATATTGTGTACTAGTTAAAAGGGTTAAGGTCTTATTTACTAGCTTACATATAGTCTCACTCAGACTCAAAGTTTGTATATACGTTTATAGATTGCAAGAGTGAAGCATTTGTGGGCACATTTGCATGTATGTCTCGGAATTCTGAGCAGGAAGTTTTTTTTTACTTATTTTAGATATTCAAATGTGAAAACAAATGTACTATATATATATATATATATATATATATATATATATATATATATATATATATATATATCATTATTTCCTGGATAAATAGCCATCCACTGATATAACCTTGTATGCCCTTTTTATTAAAAACAATATTTCTTCCGATATGAGTAAATGGTACCAAGCAAGTTGTATTCAAGTAAACCCACTTTATATTCTATAGATAATAGGTAAGAGATAATTATGACTGCACAAAGATATATGTAATTATGCTGGAGTGAATGCTGGTGCAAAATAATATGGGGGTCCCTAACAACTACTCAATACAATGTACCGTAGATGCCTATAGGAGTTAATAAACACCCACAAATATATGTAGGGGTACAGATTACCCCTAGGTCACCCTCTTCTAATAAATTAAGAGACCACCTTTACTTTTGTACCCAGTTGTGGACCTCTTGTGATTTGCACCTGCTGCACCAGCAGTAGCTCCACCACTACAGGAACTAATGGACAGAATGAATTAGTTTACAATTACATGGCCTCCTTAGACAGAAGCTTAAAAAAAAGAGGAAGCCTGCAGTAAATAGCAATGCAATTTAGTGAAAATAATGTCCGTTTTTATATGTTCTAAAAAATATTTTGCCTATTATCAAGTTCGGATCTATCCTGTTATGGTGTCAAGACAGGTCCGCCACTGCAGTGTGGCCTCCAACCGCTAGATGGCGCTGCCAATATTTTGCAACGCTGGAGACATATGAGAGAAGTTCTAAGCTTATAATGTTAGCCTCACCCTAACAGTTTACCTAAGCCTTCATCCTAGACTCTATGATATGGCACCGGAATATCGGCAGCGCCGTCTAGCAGATGCTCACCGCCACTGTGCTGCGCTACCATAAGAGGATAGGACCTCAAGTTCAGCTATTTAAAGAAATGTAAAGGTAAATGTGACTACAGTGATCTGTTAATAAACATAAGTAAATGTTACAGAAGTGTCTCAGTACTTGATTTTATCAGTTACAAGTCTTTTACTCCAAATAACACAAGTGATGAGCTGCAGGCAGCAAAATCATTAAGTGTCTGCTAAGAGCCCCAGCAATAAGCAGCTCTCCATGGGGAAGGTTTCATCACAGTTTGAAAAGCAGCAGATTTCTCTTTAAATTGAAATCTTACTGGTGACTGGCCATCTTACATAAATGCATGGCTTCCAAAATGTGTTATGCTGTCCTATGCTCATTCAGACTAGGAAAAGAAGAATATCATTAATGGAGGAATTGTAACTCTTTATCACCCAGCCTGCACAGCTGGCTCTGATTAGTGTCACAGGCCAGTGCTGCTCATTATGTATACTGCCAGTGCAGGGGAGGGTAGAAGCAGCCAGCAACTTTAAAAAATAACCCAATTAATTTTGCAGCAATTTTAAAATAGGGTAACACTTATTCGATGTTTTCCACCCACTATCTGTGACACAGAGACATCAGTGTCCCTTTAATCTCACCCTAAAACTTCCAACAAGTAATGGGAATCATATCAGTTACTTATGCATATTACATATTTGAGCACATACATATGAATTATGACTAACGTATTAACCACTGTTTCTAATACACTAGCGACTTGCCCTGGCAATGCTGTTTGCCACACAGTGCGAGGCTATGGCCCCTCTGAGCACCTTTGGCACTCATTGCGAGCCACAACTTCATCTTCGGCGCTCATCGAGAGCCCCATGATGAGCGCTTTTGGAGCTCATTGCAAGCCTCTCCCCCTGTGTACTTTATAGGCCTCGCGCTTGATCACCTTCGGCGCTAATTGCAAGCCTGTCCCCCGTGTAGTTTAGGGGCCTTGCGATGAGTGTTACTGCTTTAGGTTCAGTGTTTCTGCCTTGGGTTAAACATAACTGGCTTGTATTAAGTTTTACTCGTTTGCGTTAAGTGTTACTGCTTAGGGCTCAAATTTACGTCCTTTCCATTTCCGTTGTGTTTACGTTTTTTCGGCAGCCATTTATTTTCTCGCTTAGGCAATTTTCGATTGGGAAAAAACAGCAAATATGCCTCAAATTAACTTGCAACCTCACTCACAGGCTCCCTGGCTCTCCCCTGTGCTGTGTGTGAGTGTGTCAGTTAATTTGAGGAACATTTGTGTGTTTTTGCAGGTCTTTCCAGCTCGCTGGTATGGCCGTTAAAGTCGTAATTTTGTGAGCCCTGCAGTCTATCTATGTGCTTCAGGTCCAAAGTCCTACGGGTCGTAATTTTGCGGCAGTCTCTAAGTCCAGGGGCCCTGCGCGTCTCGGGATGAGTTCCTGCGGCTTCGCGAGGCTCGCAGTTACAGGGGGGAATTTTAACATTGCGTCATCAACAACCCCGCAATTACGACAACTTTATATGTGATTGTTGTATTTTAATTGTCCTGCTTTTGTTGACTAACTCCACTCCAATTACCATATTAATGTGTTTCTTTAACTGTACAAAACAAAGCACATAACACTAGGTGTACATCAAAGCAGGGAAGGGGTGAAATATATTTAAAGGAAAAATGTAATACAGAGGAATACAGTATAAGAACTCTTTCCTTAAGATCCCAAACCGACTAAACAAAACCATACCTGAGCCCTATTAGCAGAGTGGGTTAGAGAAGGGACCAATAAACTAAGTTGTAATAGGATGTTTGACCATCATTAGATTACTGACATGCACACTGTTTGAGGCCATAGGTTGGGAGTTGGGTTCCTTATGGACCCTCTAATTTATATTTAAAGGTGAGTGGTGGATATAGAGTGTCCAGGGTAGGCTTTAGTTTATTGGTTCCCCTTCTAGGCATATGGGCTTAAATAGACAGTTTAATGTTGGGAATTTTGATTACCTTAGCCTGTTTGGGGCTAGCATGACTTGGGGCTTTGTTCAGTTGTGTCCATCTCTCTGTGACCTCATGGACCATAGCACACCATGCAGATCCAGTACGTATTCATGGCAGATATACTGGAGTGAGTTGCCTGTTCCTTCTCCAGTGGGCCACATGGTATTCCTAGGTTGTCTCCGCTCCAAGTGGTATGACCTCTTGGTTCCCTGAACCCATGTCGCAGCAGTGAAAGCACCAAATCCTAACCACTGGACGGTCCTTTCCCTCTTCACTTGCGCAAAATTTGACAGCAGTAGTTTCTCTGCCAAACGATAGATGGCGCTGCTGATTTTCGGATACTGCTGCACATTGATATCAGGCGAACTGACAGAAGAAGCCTTGAGCTATGAGAGGCGCGCCCGAGGGCAGAGTGCCAGCGCCGAACCTATCGATGGCCTCGCTGACGATTCAGCGCTGTCGAGTTGCGTCACGTCAGAGGAGGGAATAGTTTTTGGCCTTACCTGAAACCTATCCAGTTGGTGCCTTTTTTATTTTATTAAACACATTTTTTATTCCTTCAAAGTCTCATGCATCAGGGACAGTCAGCTCCTTAGGCAATTCTAATTAAAAGGGATCTCAGAAGACCCCTGTTTTGTTTTTAAAACTTGTAAAGTGGACAGTCAATAAATGTCGACTGCAGATGCACAAGCAGTTCAAACACACAAAGTTTAAGGATTAACTGTGCAGGAAGATGTTACTATTAACTGATACATTTCAACTTGCAGGAAGATGTTACTATTAACTGATACATTAACTTGCAGGAAGATGTTACTATTAACTGATACATTTCACACTGAGTACCCACAAGCTGCCAAACATACATCAGTATCTTATCTTATCACATATATAGTTGTGAGCGTACAAGTTGTTGCTAACGATTGCTGGCTCGCACAGCGAGCCGCGGCCCTCGCATAGCGCTCCTTGCCAGCAACTGCGACCCTCGCAAACTTTACGTCGCAACGCAAACAACACGACACACCAACTACGACCCTTGCAAACTTTACCTCGGAACGCAAACAACATACGAGACACGTTACCACACATTACGACCTCGCAACAATCGGATGCAACTCGCGAACATTACAAAATTCAAAACACAATAAATACACACAGCACATACATAAAAAGCTTACCTACAGCAAGAGGGAGCATCCAGGACCTCAAAAAAACAACTTACACCTTCATTTAACTAAAAATAAAAGAGTTTGAACACTAAAAAATTTGCTAAGCAAGAGAAAAAATGGCCGCTGAACAAAACGAAAACGAGGCTACAGCACTCTAAACACGCAAAACACCACAAGAAACTCGCAAAATACCACAAACGACCTACGGATATTCCGCTAAGACGCATACCACACATTACCCGCCATTTTACGCTAATGCGGAAGTACACAACTACGCTAGCGGTTTCGTCTCGCGCACGCACACTATTACACTGCACACATTCATCACACTTACACAGCAGCTCCACAGCACTGATGCTGCAGCAACATCAAAACAGATTGCCAGCTCTTCAACACAATGCTTCAAAATAGATAAAGTATATTCATTTATTAATTGTATTATATATTTCAGTAGTACACACAAAACACCATTAGCTACCTTACAATTTCATTGCTGTCATTTTTTGACGGTCAATTCGCTAGTTTTTAATATACATAAAGAATGAAAAGCAAACAACTGCAAAAGTTTGGGATATACAGATTTAGAATTATAATACACTTTATATTGGGTGTCAATTTTAATTAAAACAGATCAACAGATATACATATCATACTCTGTAAGCTATTGTGTAATGAGAGTGTGATACTGAGCCTCAATAAAGTGTTAAAAACAAACTCCACCTCCCTACAAGCTCTTTCTATTTATAAAATACTAAATATATTTTGTTTTACGTTTTGCTCATATCCAGGAAAAGAAAATTAAATAAATCTCTTTCCTGTATTTCTCGTGGCAAACGCCCATAGGAAATACCCCATACACACGAGGGAAACAAGTAATATTGCCAAGTTTTACAGAGAACACAAGACGTTGGTTCACATCAAGATTTGTGTGAAGATTACGCATTCATGCTACCTGATAAATATAAATACTGGAATATTTGTAAGCACAGGGCGTAGATTCCTGGTTGACTGAACTTCTTTGAGCTTCTGATGTTCTCTCAATGACATTTGTATAAAATCATGCAAAAGGATCATAAAATGTGGTGAACTTCGAAACTACTCATTCATGCATGAAATTTAAAAAAAATTAGCAGAAGATGCTTTCCTACATAATTGGAACATGAACTTCCAAGGCCATCAGACCTTGCATGATATGTCCTGCTTGACCCCACATTCAAGATGATGGCTGTGGTCTCTCAGAAGAAAATATTCAAACACTCAATAAAATTCACTAGACCACAAACCTATGTCAAAACAAAAATACTACCCCTAGCTAATGTTGTCCACCACCAGTCACACATAAAAACAACACTGATTATATTGTTGTAGGTGCTATTAAAGTATAAAGGGATCCTTTAGTAGAAGGGGAGTTATAAATAAAGTCCATCAAACAAGGCATTAGGACATACCATTATTAAGTATTGTTGTATTGGGTTGCTAATGCCATGTTTTTTGTTTTTTTTATTCCATTGAACTGACCGACCCCATGCATAAATTGAATATATAATTATTATAATTACGGTATTTCATAGGGAAGTTGAGTTTTCTGTGTTATCCTTTACAGTTTTAACTTTAATATACAATTGTTCTTGACTGAAAAATGACAATTCGTTTTCTGATCTGATTTAGTTTGACTCCTGAAGGGTGTGTCCAGGTAAACAAATGCACTTCCTAGTAGTACTGTTGAAAGCACTCACAGTTTCAGATGCCACATTCCCAACCACAACAGTGGAGCCCAAGATACATTCCCATCACAATCCTGTCCTGCAAACCCCACAGTTAACTGAGGACCACGCACCAGGGCTATTTGACTGCAGCACTGATGTACGATGGTCCCTCCTGCCGTAGGAGACACTAAGCTGCAAGATCAGTAGTCTCTGCGGCAGGGCTGCAGTAACAAAACCATTCCCATGGCAGGGAAGGGGTTAAAACTATTAGAGATTGGCCCTATACGCCCAGGGAACCTCTGAGGATTCCCTCCTTCCCTAACAGACCTCATGCCACAGGAGTCCCACATGGCATCTACATACTAACCTAGCCATGGAGGTCCTTGTAGGACCCCCACGGCTCTAAACCTATGCCCCCATGCCATGGAATCCGTGCAGAATCTCCATAGCATGTACATCTAAATTATATGCCATGCAGGTCCTGTAATGCTTAGATTGACAAGTTTTATCAATTTGAGCATTCCAAATGATTAACATAAATTTCTCACGCTAAAAGAGCAGAGTGACATCACCAATGACATCAATTATGATTGGCTAAACTATGAGTGTCAAATATTTCTGCCAATCAGAACACATACAAATGACTATTTAAACCGTGAAAGCACAGCATTTGCAGTGGTGGAGGTCCTCATAGGGTGTCATGCTTTTTAAGTGGATGGTTATTTCCAAGGTTCAGTAAATGAGGATTTATTGGCTTTAGTCAAGAAAGAAGAGGATGCGATTCTTCAATCAACATGTATAGCCTATTTGATCCAGGGCAGAAGAGTGAGGACCAGGGCATCGTGGATCATCACTGGATGGGCATCAGGGTTAATTCTCTAATTTATTTTACAGTAATTACTTTTTTAATTTGTATATTTTTTTATTGTAATGTTTTTCTATTTTTGGTACTTTAGGGATATTTTTAAATGTTTGTGTAATTTAGATTTATTATTTTTGTAGTTTTTAGATTTAAATAGTGTATTTATTATTGTGTGTAATGTGTTTTTTTTTTTACTCATGGTGCCTTGAGAACCCCCATGGCACATAATGGGTTAATTAGTATACCATGGGGGTCTGTATAGACCCATCTCAAGAGTTAATTGGTTGATCCACAGAGCTCATTTAAGGACTTCCATTGCATAGTATAGTTATTAGGAGCCACACAGGTTCTGTCATACATACTTAGAATGTGTACCAAATGGAGGTCCTTGTAGGTCCTCCTTGGCATATAACTTAGAGGTACATGCATGGGGGCATGTTTTTAGTGCATTTAGGTGCCATGTGGGTCTTTGGTTAGTATTAATGGGGGAGGGAATCCCTGGGGTTCCCTTCTGCATGTGAGAGGTGGGAAGCCCCAGGATTCCCTTCACCGCAGGAGGGTAGAATACATGGGGTTCCCCCATTTACTGTACCGTAAATGGAAGAATTCTGGGGATCCGTGGGCTCATACGGGGTAGATGTACTGGGGGGATCCATGAGAAATATACATACACATCAGCATATACCATGTGGGAATAAAAGTAAAAAGGGTAGATTACAGAAGAGTAAGACTAACCCTTACATATTTTTTAAGTATTTTAATGGGAAAAAAGTCAGGAAGGAAGCTATAGGAACATTACGAGACACAGGCCTTCTGATAATTAGTGACTAGGAAAAGGCAGATGAGCTAAATAGGTCCTTTTCTTTGGTACAAACAAAGGAGGTTGCCAGTGGTTGCAACATAATGGGGCTACACTACCTTTGCCAAATAATTGGTTAACACAGGAAGTAATCCAAAAGAGGTCGGAAAAAATAAAATGTTAATAAAGCCCCAGGTCCTGATTGAATACATCCAAGGATAGTGGGAGAATTGGGTTCTGTAATAGCCAAACCATTATGTCTAATTTTTCCAGATTTACTCAACACAGGGTCGCTAGCGGATGACAGGAGAAAAGCAGATGTGATACCTATGTTCAAGAAGGGAGCAAGAGCAAATCCGGGGCATTATATACCTGTAAACCTCACTTCAGTAGTGTGAAAGCTTTTAGAAGGGTTAATAAGGGATAACATACAAGTATATTTCTATTCAAACAGGATTATAACTAGGAGTCAGCATGGATTTATGAGGGATAGGTCATGTCAAAAAATCTAATTCGTTTCTATGGGGAGGTTAGTGGGAACCTGGATCAAGGCAACTCAGTGGATGTAATCTTTTTGAATTTTGCAAAGGCTTTTGATACAGTGCCACATGGAAGACTATTGTGCAACTAGGGGGTACAGGAATTGCAGTAAATATATGCACATGGATTGAGAGCTGGCTAAAAGACAGGAAGCAAAGGGTTGTTGTAAATGGAACATGCTCAGGGACTAATGTAGTAAGTGGGGTTCCTCAGGGTCCAGTATTAGGTCCTCTCCTTTTTAACATATTTATTAACTTAGAAGTAGGACTGGAAAGTAGTGTCTCCATTTTTGCTGAGGACGCAAAGTTGTGCAAGGTGATTAAAACAGAAAAGTATATACTTTCCCTCCAAAGGGATTTGCATAAATTAGAGAAATGGGCAACTAAATGGCTGATGAGATTTAATACAAATAAATGTAAAGTTATCCATCTGGGAAGGAAAAATAGCCATGCAATTTATAATCTTAATGAAGCAAATCTTTATTAAAAGATATTTAGGCGTACTTGTGAAATATCACCTCGGTAACCGCAGCAAAGGCAAGTAAAATATTAGCATGTATTAAGAAGGGTATAGAAGCCAGGGAAGCAAATATAATTCTGCCACTATACAAATCCCTAGTGTGCCCTCATTTGGAATATGGAGTACAATTTTGGGCACCACTTCATAAAAAGGACATTTTAGAGCTGGAAAAGGTACAGAGGAGGGCAACAAAACTAATAAGGGGAATGAAGGGGCTAAGTTATGAAGAAAGACTAACCAAATTAAACATTTTCTCCAGGAAAAAAGGTGTCTGAGGAGATATGATAACCCTATATAAATACATCCAGGGTCAGTATAAAGATTTGTCAAGGGAGCTTTTTGTGCCAAGAGGTTTTTAACTGACAAGAGGACATCCCTTGAGGTTAGAAGTAAAAAGATTCCACCTTAAAGAAAGAAAAGGGTTCTTCACAGTAAGAGTAGTTATTCTGTGGAATTATCTACCAAAGGATGTGGTGACAGCAGATTCAATTGATAACTTTAAAAAGGGATTGGATATATTTTTAAATAAAAAGGGTATTCAGGGTTATCCTGGATAATTAGAGAGGGAGCATTGAACTAGGGCGGAATCCGATCACCAGCATCTGGGGTCAGGAAGGAATTACATTATTTCCCCTTTTGAGACAATTGGAAAAGTTTCACTTTTTTTCTGTTTGCCTTCCATTGGATCAATTAACAATGAATCCACATATTGCAGATCAGATTTTAAAAAGGTTGAACTTAATGGGCTAAAAGTCTTTTTTCAACCTCAATAACTATGTATGTGTAATTTTACGGTACACTTAACCCTTCAATTGCATCCTATATAAGAAATCAAGCCTTATTTCAGACTTAATTGAGGTGTTAGAGTGGTTGTAACATCACATCTGACACAGCTCTTTTCATAGGCATTATTCTAGAGTACACACGTTTGGGGAGGGGAAATAAAAGTTTACACAAACTAGTGCCATTAAAAAGAATGGCTTGAAGAGTACTTTGAATCTGCAAATTTTAGCCTATTTAGCAGTGGCATGGAAAATTAAGTTACAGTATTGGTCCAAATATAAGCCGCACCTGCAAATCAGCCGCACCCGTAAAGTTCAAGGGGAAAAAAATAGAAAAAAAATCTAAGCCGCACCCATAAAATAGGAGAGAAAAAGACTCTCAAAGTGATCAGCCATTGCAAGAAACAGGCTTTCCATTTAGCACTGTAGCTTTTTTTGCAGGTTACAGGATGTTAGAATCACTAAAACCGTAAATCGCTATTCAATACAGCAGTCTCAAGCACGAAAATCAGCACCCTTAACTCGCAATTGCGCAAATCTGCAGTAATTTTGCGTTCGAGAATAGAGGCCGCACACGTAACAAGCAAAGTTCGCAAATCTGCAATGTTTTTTTCTTTTTTGCGGTCGCGAATATAAGCCGCACCCGTAACTCGAAAGCTCAAAAAAAAAAAAAAAATCGTGAAAAGAAGAGGTGGGGCTTATATTCGGACCAATATGGTATTTCAATGGAGTCTCTTTCTATATCAGGAAGTTGATAAACAGAATCCAAGGTTGTAGATTCCACAGTATAATTGTATATAAAAATAACTTGAGGCTGTATATTTTTTACATTCAATAAATATTTCTCCAGTGGGCCACCGTATACAGCTCCTGGTATTCCTAGGTTGACTCCCTACTCTGCTTCAGGGTGGTGTTCCCTCTTGGTCCCCTGACTTTGAAATCAAATCCAGGTTGCAAGCACCAAATCCTAATCAATGGACCACAGAGGAACCCTGTTCAGTTCTTTTACTGGTGCTCTAATTCCACCTCCTTTTAAATACTGACCAGACATCAGTGGCAATAGCACTTTTCACCCTGTTACTACTACTTTTATCTTGTTTCTTTCAAACTTAAAAATGATGCCAGTAAAATATAGAATATTTAAGCAATATTTACATTTTCTTCTTTGATTCAGTTCTGCCTCAATTATGAACACCATTTAGATTAGTCCACTAATTTATCAAACAAAAATGAACAGGGTAGTCTTAAATTTTAGATGTTGTAGATACAGAAATAGGGTAAATAAAAATGGCAAACTAAGTAATCTTGATAATTACTCTTATAAGAACTTGTTGCTCTTCAGTTCAGCTTTCATATGGCACATTTATACATCTGTTAAAAATACACTTTAAAATAAAAAAAATCTCTACCCAGGTTCCCATACTTTCAACAAGATCACCACCATAATTATTTAAATGCAAACACTTAAAAAAAAAAAAAAAAGGTACCCACCATCTCTTACAAAGCTCACTATTCGATACACTGTTTAAATGATTTGTGAAATTTCAGTTGTAAAAGATACTACTGCTCCTTTGATTAAAAAAAAAAAAATCCCTGTTTCTTGGAATGCAGACTGGACCTTCATTGCCTGTTTAGATGGGAATAATTTGACACAAGACTTAGAGGGTTATAATAAGATATTTCTGTACGTTGTTCCCCACCCCGTATGACTGAATTTGGGTATAAAAATAACCTCCCAACAATGCGCATAGCCATTAAAGATTTTCACGGAAATTTTATATAAAAAAAAACGCAATACACAAAGCAACTTTTTTTACATAACTATTCTACAAGTATAAAAAAAACACAGATCTTGTTATACAAATAATACATGGCAGAATCAGTACAATAAATATAGTGCCTGACGTAAATACACATTAAAAACATTTAAAGACATCAAGTACCTAGTACTTAAATTATCAGACAGGTGCAGTACAACTGCTGTTAACCATATAACATTCAATATTTTCTGTCCAGATTGTGTTGTCCCTCAAAAAAGTTCAGGTATATTTACATGAAATTTATACATTCTTTTTACCCATGCTATGGACAGAAGTCATCATAATGAAAAAGGATAATAAAAATAAGTAATTTACGTTAAAAGAAAAAAAAAAAAAAAGAGGGGGGGGGGGGTGTATGTGTAGCAGACAGATCTCCAAGGCTTAGCCTTTGGTATTGTAGAAACTGGCATTTCTACCTTAATCTCTGCTATGAACAGTGGTTAAACTATTGGTGTATACATAATGAAATAAATGCATGAAATATTTCTCTTTTTGGCACTTAGAATGATAAAATCAAATTGCATTGTAATGCTGATAGCAATGTGGATTGTACAATAGAATCACATTTCGTTCAGCTCCAAAAATACAGTCAACAGAAATACAATAAGGTTCAAGAGGCATAAAAAAATATTTTGGGCAAATCTAGAAAATAGAATCACTGGTGTATTTTCATAAATGTTTGAGGGCTAGGGGAAAAAAAAAATCTCTAAGAGTGCTACTAGTTCATTAGGCCATCTTTCCAACCCAATCTAATTAGAGATGAGAGGTCAATGTTTGTCAGCAAACAGTAGCTGAAGGGTTGGTCTCTGAGCTAATTAAGGTATTTGGTTTAGTCTTCACAAGGCTGTCATTCCCCTTGGAGATCTGTTCTTCGGTGCTATTCCTAATTCCATAGATGAAGTAGATAGCAAAGCCTGAAATACAATGAAGGCATTTTATTTAAAAACAGGAATCATAAATTCTGATACAGGCTAAAGGGTGTTGGGTGATACTTTAATTGGGTCCTCGGACCTTCAAGGCAACTTAAAAAAAAAAAAAAAAATATATAATAATAAATAAAAACAAACATTTTAAAATGTTCCTATTAAAAACAAAATGAAGACATAGCAAAAGATTAGAATTAACTTTGATTTTACAAAGACTAGAATATGAATATACACTATTTCTCTGCCATCACAGTGAGTGGTTAAGCAACATAATTACCTATTAACATCCAGACACCAAAGCGAGCCCAGGTTCCAGCATCTAGCTGCATCATGAGGTATAGGTTAACAAATACACTGAAGAGAGGCAGTAAAGGTAGAGCTGGAACCTGTGGCGAAGGAAAGTGAGGAAGAAAAAAAAATACACAAATAAATGTACAGTAAAATAAATGTTTGAAATTGCTTGTACAAAGTTTTAGGCAATACATAAATAAAAAGTACATTTGTGTGCTCATTTGAAAAAAACGATATTTCCTGTTCAGAATTCTGAGTTATTACACTGCATTCTGGGAACCTAGGCTGGGACATGCAAATGTTCCTACAAAGACTTTGATCTTGTAATCTGATACCATTTTAAATATGGCTTCCTTTAAGTATATACTGGCTGTATTATAAAACTAAACAAAGCTCGATATGGATTGCACACAAGCCAGGAAACCTAACCATGTATAGTTGTTTCAAGGTTACTGCCTCTCCTTAGCATGGGACCAGTTCCTAGCTTTTTTAGTAGATTTTGTGTCTACCAGAATTATTTAATTTATTGTGGGAAAAAAAGTTTTATATAAAAATGGGACTCACTTTAAAAGAAAGAGGAGCTTTGCTTTCAGGCTGCCTCCAGATCACAACTGTGATCAGTGCTGACATCACTCCAAGAAGTGAAAGGATAGTTATCCAAGCAGTGCAGCCATTGAAAATATCATTGATCTTCTGGGCCAGGAGCAAACATAGGAAAAGGAACACAATAGCTGATGGAACAAGAGAAGTGTTATAATATATATTGCATTGAATAAATAGCTATCTACCTTTAAAACAAAAATGAAAAAGGTGCATGACTATCATTCTATATTGTATTTAGACTAGCTTTAGGACCACTGTAGAGTGAGTATGCATGCATAAAATAATCTTTGGTTTCTGTTAATCAAATATTTTGGAGGAGACTTTGAAATCAAACTAAAAACGGGAATGTTGCATAAAAAAGCGATCAGTGTCATCAGGTTAAAAATGGAAGTTCATTAGTTTACAAGTACACACCATCCTGAAAAATTATTAAATAGTTCAGAGATGCAAACTAATCTCTAAATGTTAAATCTAAAAACGTTTCGTTTATTTTTTTTAATGCTTTTTCATAAGTTTAATTACTCAAAAAGAACTTAATAGGAAAAATTAGATAACCAATTTGTTTACTTTATTTAGTTCTTTACACACATATGATCAGAGATCTTGAAAGTGTGATACTTACATATAACAGACACGCAGGCATACACAATGCGACCAGAATTTTTTGTGGGGTAGCTTCTACTTGGAAAAAGTAAGTGCTTAATGTTGAAAGGCTCTTCGAGGGCCTTGTCTTGGGTCTCATTAGCCAGTTTCTCTGGCTCTGTTGAATTCAGCCTCACCATTTCTGTGTCCTTTGGATCAGAGAGTAACTCATCCGGCTGATACCTTTAAGGCAAAGAAAGAAACATCTTAGACAAACTCAAGTATAATATAAAAAAAATGCCATCATGTTGTGCTGAAAATTAATGCAAAATCCTATTAAATGTACACCATAACACTTTCAGTCTGAAACTGAAATTAGAGTAGGGGGTATCACTTGTAGAGGTATTCAGTGTCGTTCCATATCATTTCCTCACACCTAGGTTCATAATCTGCAGCACTATTTACTTCTGGGGATGTACAAAACGAATTTGATACAGTTCAATGTAAATAATAGATAAGCGTTCACTGATCCAAAACATTGTAAACTGCTAAGATTTAAAAGTAAAAGGGGAAGAGGGGGCCATTATGATATTCTAGGAAAGAGGAAAAGACCTAAAAAAAAATCCAGAGTTCAGCAAAAATAACAGTAAAAACAGGAGTAAAAATGGTGCAAATATGGTTCATTCATTTAATTAGCAATACCCTGTTTTATATTCAGATACACATATTACACTTAAAAGTTTAACCTATCAATGTAAATTAGTGAGACATTCAAATGCAAGGCTCACCTGAGGATAAGCACACAAACTGCTACCAAAGAGTATGCAAGTAAGGTACCAATCGACATCAAATCCACAAGATGCTTCAATTCAAATAGAAAAGCCATAATAGCTGAAAAAAAAAAAAAAGGAATTTATGGAAAAAAACAAACAAACAAAAAAAAAAACGCAACAGATATAATGTCCACGTGCTTACCCGAAATGATTCCGGAAACAATGGTAGCAATCACTGGAGTTTTTGTTTTCTTGTTGATCTTTGAAAGAAATCTGAAGAGCAGGCCATCCTCCGCCATGGCATAAATGACACGAGGCATAGGAAACATGGAACCCAACAAACTGCAGAATAAAAAAAATAGTATCAAAGTCACAGCTGCCCTTTTAGATTTTTTTTTTTAAAAAGACAAAAAAAAAAAAAAGTCACACACAACCACCCAGCATTTACCTAAAAAAGCAACACTCATTGAGTTTCAGCTGTTGCCTTAAGTAAAGTTACCTCAAACTATATTAAATATAGTAAATTATTTATATTTAAAGATCTAGGGTAGCAGTGGGAAACTTGTAACCCTCTGAGCATTTGCATGAAGCGCTATTCTTTTTTTCTGGAATAGGAAATAAGTGACTCATTCACAAAATAAATCCCCCCCCCCCCCCCCCGTGTGTCTCTCTGGGGGGTTGACGATGAGGATGGGGGGTCGAGGATGAGGGGTCGAGGATGAGGGGTCGAGGATGAGGGGTCGAGGATGGGGGGTCGAGGATGGGGGGTCGAGGATGGGGGGTCGAGGATGGGGGGTCGAGGATGGGGGGTTGAGGAGGGAGGATGGGGGGGTTGAGGAGGGAGGATGGGGGGGTTGAGGAGGGAGGATGGGGGGGTTGAGGAGGGAGGATGGGGGGGGTTGAGGAGGGAGGATGGGGGGGTTGAGGAGGGAGGATGGGGGGGTTGAGGAGGGAGGATGGGGGGGTTGAGGAGGGAGGATGGGGGGGTTGAGGAGGGAGGATGGGGGGGTTGAGGAGGGAGGATGGGGGGGTTGAGGAGGGAGGATGGGGGGGTTGAGGAGGGAGGAGGAGGATGGGGGGCAAGGGGAGAAGAGACACGGAGAGAGAGGGGGACACAGAGGGCACCACATTTCCCACCCTTGGCTTATACTCGAGTCACTCATTTTACCCAGTATTTTGTGGTAAAATGGGTGCCTCTGCTTATACTCGGGTCGGCTTATACTCGAGTATATACGGTAACTCTCATTCTCCTCTAATTTCTCCCATGCAGTGAGGGTTACACATTTAACTATGTTCTCAACTGCAGGGGTTATAGATTATGTAGCCCTCTTCAAGACTGAATAATATGCAGCAAACCAAATTAAACAAAGCACATGAGATTGTCTGTATATAAACTGTTTTCCATTGGAAAGAGAAATAAATAAAAAATGAATGAATGAATAAATAAATACTTCCTTAAAAGAACAGGGATAAAGTACCTTGTTGAGAGTGCACAGAGGGAGCCGATAGCTACAATGTAACGTGCCGGCTCCCAGCCCACATATTGGAATGCATCTGGAAGGGGGCTCTCACGGTTCAGTAAGTAATATGGCATCATAAGAGTGAGAGCTGCAGAAACTCCAAAGTACGCCACAAAACACACAAGGAGGGATACAATAATACCAATGGGAATTGAGCGCTGGGGATTCTTTGCTTCTTCACCTATGAGACAGAAAGAAAACCGGTTTTCAAGCTACTCTTCATTTATATGAATATATCATTTGTTAAGAGCAAATTCAATAAGATCAGCAATTTTTTTCCCTCCAAATAATGCACTCCGACAAAAATGCTAAATATATTTAACAGCTTTTTGAGCAATGTAGAAATCATGCTTATCGTGTGGTGACCCTATATACTACAGTATGCTCTGCATTTCTTCTGTTTTAAAGAAGTTTTAATTTGACATGTTTTCATGGAAGAAAAAAAAAAAAGTTACCTTTAATACCTGCCTTTTAAAATGCAAATACAAAAATGTTCTCTGACTTTTTAATCCTTTTTATTAATTCTGTTTTGCCTTCTGCTGAGCTGGTTTTAGAGTTCTACCAGACATATCATTGCTAAATATGCATGAAGAGCCATTCTCAACCCATAGTGTTTTGGAAAAAAAAAAGTTTTTACATGCTACACACAGACTGTAAATGGAAATCTTTATAAAACTATGTATTTTATAAAGTAAGTATAAAGTGCTTCTAAGTACGGGAAGTAAAATTTCTGCTTGTTTAAGAAAACCAAGTGACTAGCATGAACATTTATATCTGAAATCTGTTGTGCTGTATCAAATGTGATAACAAGATAAACTTAAGAGGAAGAGATTTTAGGTTTTACACACATTTCATAAATGTATGCATGTGAGGCAGTATCAGAGACTACTTACTTGTCGTTGCGATGCAGTCAAATCCCACAAATGCATAAAAACAGGTAGCGGCACCAGCCACAATACCCCCAAAACCAAAGGGGACAAACCCCCCCGAGCCAAGATCACCAATGCTAGAAAACATGAAAAATAAGGAAATGTAAGATTACCTCACCTTACAAAGCAACGATCCTACAGTCCATCCTTTTCCGTGTAAAATTTTGTTCCACCATCACAATGTTTAATTGCGAACTATACATTTGGGAAGCCATACATATTTGCATACATCTTACTGAATGTGGTCATGTATTTGAGGTTCTGAATGAATTTGAAGCTCGGTTATGCATTCATTTATAATCAAACTCCATTCCCAGAATACAAACATTTCCTGACCAAAAATTAGCTTGACAGCTGCTTCATGGATTTCAAACAACTAACTTTTACAAATCATTATAAAAAGTTAGGTGCGTGACTATTATAGAATTCAATACCCTTACCTGGCAGAGCGATTAGTCTCCGTGTCATTGATATAATCCTCCTCTGTGAGCTTCCAGTTCTTGACATCACCCTTTATAAACCCAGCCACGATGACAAAGCCCAGGACCAGTAAGTTTATTGCAGTAAATATCTTATTTACCAGAGCAGATTCACTTACACCAACAGCAAGCAGAACTGAAATTTGAAAAAAGGATTAAGACTTCAGAAGAGTACCTATATGACTTATTACTAAAAACAGCTTAAAGTGTGAACAAATAACTCAATTGAGAGGTGTGGAAGAATGCAGCAAACACAAAATATTAGAGAGAAAAAAAATAGACGCACAGGCAGACTTTACCTTTTCTTAGCTACACAAAAAAAAAATCTTACTGTTCTTCCAGACAGAGCTACCCCAATGCCCTTACTGGGGTGGATATAAGCTGCTCAGCTGGAGACTAAAGTTACTACTTAAAAGCAAATTTACTATTGAAAGTGGCCTTTTAACATAGCTCTCATCGAAAGCATTACAATAAGGACATTCAGTATAATAAAGGTATGTACGGACTAGTTCGGTCTGTTTTATAGACACACCCACAGAACTGAAGTTTACTGTTCACACACTACTGATTCCAGGAATGTTGTGCCGCAAGTACAAAAGGAGTATTGAGAATGGACAAAAGCCGCTCTTTATATGAGAAGACCGTCACAATTCTCTGCTGACTACAGTTTTTTTTAGAAATTAGTTAGGTTTTGTACATGAGTGACCTGAAAGCTAGCCCACAGAATAAGCAAAACATTCATTAGCCTAATGAGGCAATTCTTCGCTTAAAAAGAATAAAATTATTGTGTGCTGGGTGTTGAACTGGTAAAGTACTAAAAACAGCAACCAGAAACAAACTTAGATATAAATGGAAGAGAACTAGGGAATGGTCTACTTCTATACACTTAATTTACCTGTTAGCAATATAACAATAAGTAGAGCAAAAAAGTCTGGATATTTTGCAAGAACATCCTCCACAGATATAGAGATTCTCTCTTTGAAGAAGTTTGAGATGTGGTTACCGATTATGTTGTCAAATGTCGAGCTCCAGGCTCGTGCTACACTGGCGGTACCTAAGGAAAAGAACCATCACAAACAATTCATCAGTACATTAGATAACTCCATAATGTAGCCACTTAAGACGGGATTTCAGAAAAAAAAAATATAATAAATCTGACATTAAGAGGACACTGCAAAGGTCCCAGTTATGATAAAAATGAAGAGTACATATGTATAAAAATAGTTACATTATGTGGTAATTTTATGAGCTTGATAGTTGGGTATATTAAGCATAAATTTGAGAAAAGCAACACCACTACAAATAACTCTCAAAAGATTACAGATGTCACATACTGTCAGGTGTTAAACCACATGATTATGGTCTGTTTGTGTATTGTAAAAATATTATTATACTAATCTACATGATAGATCAAAGAACATTAAGTTCTGGAACAAAACATTTGAACGGCAAAGCTCTTTATTGTTCCAGTTTTAGTCAAGTTAAATAAAGAATTTAGTTTGTAGTTCAAAGGTATTTGAAATTAAAGGACCACTGTAATGCCTTAAAAATAGATGAGTTGGAACTTTTAGCTGCTCATGGCTCTAGTAGATTTTATAAGAGCAATATTTAATATTAAACACTTTCATACAAACATCTAAATTGCCTGACGAAGTGCTTGTTTGCACCCCCCTAACAGAGTAGGAATGTCATGCAAGGAATACATGGTCATATATTTGCTTATGTTCTTCCTAGTGTAAACTAATTTAAAACCAGTTCTCTAGACTGAGGAGCACTTGCCCCTTTCTATAAAACCTTGCCTGACCATTTATCACTGCTTCCGTAAGCATTGCTCTCAATCCTAGAAGTTTGTTCAAAATGTTCTGAATATAATTATTTTTTAAATTAAATTAAAAAAATAAACAGGGATTATAAGATCCCAGTTAAACAGAGTAGGCGCTCTAGAAAAATGTGTATTCCGAGTTGTTCTACAGGCCTATTTCATACACTTCTTATAGAAGTCCGATAACCCAACGGTAAAAGTTCTGCTAACATGAATGTTTATAAAAATCTGCACTCTTTTCAGGTATCGTGCTACTCTCCAAAACAGACGCTCCACCGGATCGTTTCTAGATTGATACAAATGAGAAGAGGGAAGGAAAAGAGATAGTGCACAGATTCCTTGGACAACCTCAAAAATTAAGAGGTATAAAAATTACACATGGACAAACTTGCTTACATAAGAGTATAAGAATCCTATTCATCTTTTGGTGGAACGGAGTGAAATATATTGTGGGAGGAGGACTTTACTACTATACCACCCCAACATTGACCAGCTTAACGGATTTCTCCATGTGTATTATATATCTCATAATTTTTTAGGTTGTCCAAGGAATCTGTGCGCTCTTTCCCTTCCCTCTTCTCAGTTTTAATTTCAATTGCATCTCAAAGAAGGTATCTGGTAATTCACCACTGTATTTTCTTCAAGTCATGCTCTCAAAACAGTAAAAACTGATCTGGTGGCTTGCCCCTGTCAGCGAATAAGCAGTAATATAAATGTATATCATATTTCTCAGCCAATGTATGCATGCTGTGTGAATGTCCTGTTTGATTCAATAAAAAATTAACCAAAGTTGTATTTTGCAAAAAAAAACAAAAAACACGATTCTATGTTTCAAGCATGCTCTGCCTAATGCACAAAAAAAAGTGTTGTGTCCTTTTACATTTTAATATTGAATATTTATTTTCAATTAATTTATTAAAGATCAATAATCAGTTAAAATATATAGTTCCTTTTTATTGTAGTTCGTGCAGTGAAAACATTCAATTGTGTACACTGGAAGGGTTTGAAAAAGAGTCTTACCTAATACATAGGAAAGGATAAGATTCCATCCAGTTGTGAAGGCCCATATCTCACCAACCGTGACATAGCTGTAGAGATACGCAGACCCAGTCTTGGGAACTCTAGCGCCGAACTCTGCGTAACACAAACCAGCAAGCACAGAGGATAACGCAGCAACCAAAAAGCAAAGTACAATAGAAGGCCCTGCTTTTTCTTTGGCCACTTCACCCGCAAGAACATAAACACCAGCTCCAAGAGTACTGCCAACTCCCAAGGCAATGAGATCCAGTGTTGTGAGGCATCGAGCAAATGAAGTTTCTTGATCATTAAAGTCCACAACTCTCCTGCGGATTAACTTATTTCCAAAACTGGACACTCCTCTCAGTATGATGCTCATGTCTATATAAGTCTTCTATTCCTGCCTTTTGAACTGCAAAACAAAAACAAATAAAAAGATCAGCACAGGGGTACACCTTGTTGAAAAAAATATACTTTCATAAAATATTCAAGAATAAAAGGGTTAAATCTATAATTAAAGAGAATTCATAAAAACAGGACTTAAATGCTAGGAGCCACTGCTTTAGTTGTACATATAACTGTATAATCCATAACCTGGCTCCTACAAATGTCAGACAGCCTGTTTTATATTTTAAAAAGAGCAGTTTTAACAATTCATTGTGATGCTTTTGTTTAAATAATTCTCAGAATTGCAATTATGCCCCACATTTTAAACACATTTTTTTTCAACATAATTCATCGGAAAGTCATTTGTGTTTTTCCATTACTGTAAAGGTCAGGCTAGTCCTATAGTATTCATATTAGATCATATTATACTATTACAAGTTAACAGTGCTGAAGCAAAACAGACTTTGCTGTCCATATCTTATGTTAATCTTGTGTGTGTACGCAAGTTGTCGCCAGTAATCTTTGCTTCACTGTGAAGTATGGTCTAGATTTTATCCTTAAGGGTAGGCAGAATTTCCCAACTAAAAACCCTGCTGCTCATAAAATATGACAACTAGATCAATACAATCATTGATGGAGGTTAAAAACTGCAGGATATTAATGACCTGTCCAAGTAGGTTAGGTACATTATCCATCTCGCTTAACATAGGGTAAACACATTGCAACTCTAAAATATCGTTGTGCTACTGGGATAGAGGTCAAGTGTAAAGGGACATTTCCAAAAGGTCAGTTCCGATTAGTACTGCTTACTTTTAGTCTTTAGAAGACACATTTTTTTTTTTAATGTGCATCTTTTCACAAGCGGTAATTCTTGGCAGAAGGGATTAAGAGTTTCAACCTAAAAAGCAACAATGCAGACTCTCAGCTCAACTTCATCACAGGTAGTAAGGTACATAGAACCAAGGACACTTCTAAAGTAAAGCGTGGCAGACAGAATTTTATGCAAATAAGCAACTCATAAACACCAAATAGACGCTTGATGTGCTAATTAATCAGAGCGCTTGTCTGTCTCCATGGCCCCAATGCTTTCAGAATGCCTCTCTCTCTATCCTTACCAAGTACTCTGATGTACTTTAGAGAGGGAAAAAATAAAAATAAACATACCAGTGTAGAGTCTTTCATGCTCTAAAATGAATTCAAGTTGCCAGCATTTTCTGTAGAACTATTTACAAAAAAGATACACCGAATTCTAATGTAAGAAGAAATACAAGTACAAATCAATGTGGTTTAGCAGACGGTGATGCAACAAAGTGTGTGTGTGGGCCCCAAAAAATTACTTCTATCAAATTTGTTAAAGTGGGATGAGCAGAAAAGGATACACATAAATGCAGCTATAAATTAAATTGCTTTCTGAAGGTATACACATGACCACTCTCTGGGATGCTTTGATAAGACATTGTAGACACATTGCAATACTATCTTAGATAATCACATCTTGTTGACAAGCCGCAATAGCAAGAGCCCCCTTTCACGAGCACATTATATGGCTGCTAGAGGCACAGAATGGCAGCTGATACTTTGCAGATCTGAAGATTGCTATTTTACAGATGACTTGTCTTAAGTATCCGTACAAAAACACTTATGACATATATAGTATAAATGGCTTCTCTTGCAGTCATAAGAAGCAAGATGCTAAAGAGGTTATGCTTTGGAGTCATTATCGCAGCAATCGTCTGCTATGTATAAGAACACCTGGCTGAGAGCGCCGCAGACAGCGGATCTGTGAGAAGCAATTATGGAGAGGAGGAAAATAATAAGGGGATACACTACTGCTCATTTGACTTGAAAATGTAAAGCACTTTAAGTCAGCTCCATAGACAGACTGAAAGTACTCCATACTTTGTTAAACAGTTTTCAACAGGGTCAATGGAGCCAATGTAAACCCATGTGAATAAGCGCAATGCATATTGTTAAATACATCAATGAAGCTACAACACTAGTCTGCAGATGGATATAGAATTTGTGGTTAAAGGGACATGCAAATATAATTGGTGTCGCATTTGAAAGATGGCATTGGTTAATAAGCCAGCCTGCTTTATGTTTCAGTTGAGGATCTCAGACCACAATAAAGTTCATATTTTACCACGGAGGAGCTTGCCCCTTTCGTCTAGGAGTAATTTACCTGCGTCACTTTTTACATTTCAAATGTGCTCCAAATGCCTAAAAACACCATTTTTAATACCCCCCCCCCCCCCCCATATAAATAAATCCTTTAACATATTTGCCCTAGTCTCAAAAGGCTATATTTTTAGCAAAATGGCATTAAAAAAAAAAAGTCAGTAACTTTTGAAAACATACTTTAAGTTAGTAAAACGTTATTTAATCATTAAAGAAAAATACTAAAATACCAACAGTAAAAATTAAGTTAGCCAAGCATGCTTAAGTCTAATTATATGATATCATTTATTTTACAAAAATAGGCTACCATGTTTCCAAAAAGTGATTTATACTCCCATATAAATAATTCCCTTTATACACGGATAGAAGCTGAAATGAGTGCACCAAGCAGATAAAAAGGAATAAGGAAAGGTCTATGCTAGAAGTTAAAAATAAATCAAAAGCAAAATATATCTACAGTATTGCAAAGTAGCCAAGGTAACAAGACCGAGTAGAACAAGACAGTTGTGAATAAATGTTTCAATTCATGCAATATTTTAGTCTTTGAAACAGATGTTCGTATTAAAAAAAGGGATTCCTTCAACGGTTTAATATTAAACAAATCACTTAGTGTCTGTATAAATCGAAGCCATTTCTACTCCAAGCAGTCCATGCACGGGTCATGCATATATTGTTTCTTTAGTACTAAATGTACTACTAGCCAGTCCAAAAAATAAAAATAAGCAAAATTGAGAATGTGGACAGTACATCTAGCACCAATGGAAATGCTACATGCATGAGATGTTGGGGGCAAGCCTTTTTTGGTACTATTTGGAAGTATTCAGTGAGCAAAAACTTGTGAATAAAATATTTAGATACACAAATGAACACTTAGGTTGTTTATTTTATTACAAACAATGAAACTTCTATATCCCTTTAAACACTAGTCATTTTTAAAAATGTGGCAATACAATGGTTAAAGTTAAAATGACCAAAACTTTATGGACCATTGCAGGGCCAAACTTTCAAAAAGGGGCTGTCACCCTAAATTAAGTTTATTTTTAAAGTTCTCCCTAAATCCCCCGAAATACTGGTAATACCGCCTGCTCATGCCAATAAGCTGTTTTGATTTGCTAATTGGTGAAACACTCTACCCCGGTGTTATCATGTACTAAGATTACCTCCACTTATCAAATAGCAAATTAGCATTAAGGCAACAAAAACCATATCTAGTCATTAATATATATATATATATATATATATATATATATATATATATATATATATATATATATATATATATATATATATATATATATATATATATATATATATATATAAAAATATATAAATAAGTAACCAATCCTTGATATATTTTATAAATATTACATTAAATCTTCTATATAAAAAAGTGTTCGCATCGCATATCACTGGATAGTCAGATAGTTTATCTTAAATATAAAGGCTGTAAACTGCATGAATTTCCATCTAGGAGAAGAATATTAGAATTGAGTAAAGGTGAATACAAACAAGTGCAGAATGAAAATAACCAGGCTGTCACCATCTAGCATGTAACAAGTGACAGGATCAGGCCCTTTTCATACCAAGGAAACAAACTCCAAGAAGAGATGACAGGAGAGAATACATTAGTGTCTTGCAAGATATTTTACTCTGCCACCTTAATATGTATAGCTGAAGGTGAATTGAGTTTGTGCGATTCTTTTTTTCGATAAAGTAGTTTTCAGAGCAATGCCTGGTAGGCTCTCAAACTTGTTTAGAGCTACAACCAGAATATGGGTCCTCTAATGAAAATAGGGAAAACTGTTGAACTAAACAGCGCCTAAAATGTAATTCGTTTGCAGTTTTCTTGGCTCTTACAAGCCTGACAGATGCGCTAGTCTGTACACTGGAGTGACATTACGTAGAAGATTGTTTCTCTCCATCATACATTCATTAGTACAGACTAATAGTGGAATTTACGATCTATACCCTGTGCACCACTATTAAGACAAACTAGAGCTGGATTGTCCATTTTAATACCCAGAAGCCACAGGTTTCCACTGCACCAAACCCAAACATGTATGTGTTAGGAGCAGGTACGTTATTTTGCTTAATGCTAACCCAAGTTTCCAGCAAGTATTGTAATTTGTGCAAGAAAACACAAGGCTAGTCACATACCTTAGGAAATAATGACTAAAATAAATATTCTTTTGTACAAATGTGCAGGGATATTTCCATTTACATTTCTAAAGTCTACTCAACAGCCCTTTGTGGAAGAGATAAAGTTTAAAAACATATGACTGTGTAAATTGATTGGACAACCTTGTTCAATTGTGACCTTTTCTGCTTCCTGCAAATGTCATCACATGAGTTAGGTACTCTTTGCAACAGAAGTGGCAATTCTGGATTAGTTCTTCCATATAGAAGAGCCACACACTTTTAAGAGCCTTGCCTCTTTAGAAAGAAGTTATTTTTCTTCAACGATTGGTCCTAAAGACACCTCAAAAGTTACCTCTTATGGATCGTTGCTGTTCCTTCGGTCACCCTTTTCTAAAAACACGAACAAGGAGTCCGTGCAAAAGCCAAACATCCAGGAGAATCCTTCTGTGAAGATGTGGATTTGTATTCTGGTGCTATACCATACTGATCAAACAAGCTCAACATTCAAGAAACGGCATCTACTACTAGGAGCTTTTTTTAAAAATAGATTTTAGAAGTATATTTATAAACCACAGCCTACCACTCCTTCATTGGCTGCCGCATGGGTGCATCTGGTATGCTGGTCAGTTTTAGACATTGGCACAGAGCTATTTTAAAAGCACGCTTTAAAAAGTGGACATATTTTTGAGAAACATTCTAGTTCATAGAGCGGTGTAACAACTGGTGACCTGAAAAATATTATGTATGAGAATATGGGAGGACTTAAATTACTATGTTAAAAAAATGCTTAAAACTAAGCCTAGATTTTGAATTTGATAAATAAACAGCTTTGCAAAATAACTTGCTAGCCTCTGATAGAGATCAGTTGGAGAGTTCCACATCTTTAAAAAAAGACAACAAAAAAAACTGCAGTTCGTTTTACAATATTCTCTGATCATATTATTTTGCGTACAAAGTGAAAAAAAATACTACACTACATATTGCATCCAACCATGAGCAGCAATTGTCTTTAGGGAGTGGACTTTTACATGGATGACATTTACATTAGTCATACTGAAAACACTGACACCACACTTTCAATGGAAGCATATGTATACGTTGGTACTGAAAAACTACTCCACCTTCTACAGGAAATAAAGAAACAAAGATAATTTTACTACACTATAATTGCAAAAAAAAAAGATTGATTACATTATGGAAAAAGCTAGGCACAATATTGAATTGGCTACAAAAATCAAATGATAAAGACAGGGATTATTTTAATTTGACAGGACATGAGCACGAGGAAATTACTAATTACATGCAAACAAGAGGTAATGCAGCACAGTCAGGAGTACCACTTAAGGACATGTTTCTTAAAGGGCAGTCCTAGAACCAGTTGGGGTTCCTCACAGTTCTAAAGGACCAAAAGGAATAAGGAGATCCCAACACTTTAACAAATGAAAGTATGTTTAAAGTTAATAATGAATATATTTGCAATTAAATGTACTCCATTCAAACCTCAGGAGGGGAGAAAGACACAGGGGAGGTGGGACAGATAAAAATTACTAGCTGGTCTTCAAAAAGGTTCGGACCCACAGACAAATTACTAGCAATAATGTATCATTCTGGCATGTAAAATCAACCAGCTTTTATTTCTCTTTAAGAAATACTTCTGTATGGAATCAATTTGTTTGTTTTTTAAAAGATGCAGAAAAAGTATGAATTATGTTTGCATCTTTGAAAATCACAGGGAAGGAGTCAAAACCTGTGCATTGAACTATGATAAAAATGTCTACATTTCTTTAAAATTAGACCATTAAATTAGTTTACAGTGGCAAGCACATACAAAATTATATTTACCTATATTCTCAGCTTATAACATAATTGGTTTTACCTTAGTCAATCTGTTCATACTGTACTTAAAAAGGGCAAAGTGCATCAAGAGAAGGGTGTACGTAGATATATATATGTACAGCTTCTAGGGAGGTGTCTGAGACTACAGATTAGTAAAAATGTGTTACTAGCGTACAACAAAAAGGTCTCCATGCAACTCATCTAATGAAACCATAACAAACCGCTTAGATCCAATAGGAACCCACACAAACACACATGTGTTTACACTACTCTAGGTATAATGGTAGAAATAAAACAGCTTCAAAATTCAAATCATTTGCAAGTTACTGAGAATGAACGCTCACATCATGAAGGATTATAACGCACTAGAGTGTGAACACATCCAGACAACTGTTAGCATTAATAAGACACCGATCACTTGTTAGAAACACTATAAAATTGTAGCTAAATAAAATAGGAGTTGTATATAGTAGAATTACCTACATACAATTAAAATGTGAAACATAGGTTGATGCAACTCTAGCTAAATCTATGTTCCCCCTAGATCTTTCAGATGAAAAAAAAGACAGCTAGAAAATAAGTTTAGTGACCCACAACCAGGTCTGATGCAGACAGTATATTGGAGATGCTATGTCATTGTCAATAGCAATAATTAGAATTGGATATTTCCTGGCCAGATACTTGTAAAATTGGATAAGGGAGCATCTTGCAGAAAACAGATGACAGACTGCAATTAGCCTGAAGAATCCATCCATCTTCATCAAGTCATGTTAGGAAGGATCTGAGAAAGTGTGGCTGTGAGGGACATGCCAAATGGATGCAAATTACCATTTATGTCCTTTTGCTAAATTCAAGGTAAGCGAAATAATGTTTATTTTGGGATATTTTCATACAAAAAGTGTTTACATACACTACAAATTATCTTCTATCAGATGCATTGATAATCCAACTCACATACATATCAAATCCCTTTAAACACCTATAACAAAGGTATAATAGGAGGAAGCTGAATACTATAACATTATGGATTGTTTGCATATTAAATGCCATTTAATCATGTTATGCTGCAGATTCCTACTTTTCTTATCTCCACCTACCATTTATCCAAATGAAGTGCACCAATGCATTCAACAGCTAATACAACTGAAAATGAGTCTTAAGCAATAAAAAAAAGTAGCAGGTGGCCATTTTAGGAAGGAGCTTAAAGGGACATTGAACCTAATGGCTCTTTTCAAGCATATAAAAAAGAGCATGTTTTAAACATTATATAAAGTTGCTTTTTGCATGGAATTATGTAAAACCATTTTATAAACTTTACTAACAGTAAATGCAAATAGCATATTATTATTATACTTTACTAGTAACATGCCAACATATTCTGTAGTGCTTTATATGGCTGGGTCACATACCTCAAAAACAATATTAATTCATTGCAAAAGAATGGAGGGCCCGGTTTTTGAGCTTAATATAAAACATACATAGTGCTAATTTCCAAAGCACCTTACAAGATGGAAAACTCGCTAACTTACAATCCAAAGGATTTGGGTGTTATACAGGGAGGGTGATAGCATCTGTAGATCTAACTGACATCAGGCAGCAAGTTTCCAAAGGCAGTTACATTTCTGAAAAAGTTTTAATGGTTGGAAACCTTTATTTGAAAAGGAAACAAAAAATATATATTTACAGGTCCCTTTAAAAATTAGCAAATTATATTCATGTTCCTAAAAAAATAAAAAAAATAAGTGCATTCATTATCCACATTAGTTTTTCAATTAGAGGTAATGGTTTATAAGCGGTTCTAGGACTGAATTTCTTAAAGCCTTAGATTAATAAACTGTTACTTGTAAAGACGTGTGCCACGCAGCTCAGGGAGATTAATGAAGCAAAGAGTAATTTTACACAGAAGCTGGTGTTGTGAAACTTTCTACATGCATAAGTCCCAATGGGTAAGGTCTAGGTGGACCTTTATACATTAGGACTATCACAATCCAGTGCCACGTCAGGGCTAAGGGCACTCAGATAGTTTCCTTGTGTATGAAAGGGAGAAGTGCCAAGACATAAATCTTGAATAGACAAGCTCTGAGGTCTCATTGAAGTGTTGGGCAGAGTTAGAAGTGGAGGAGTCATATAGGGCAGTCCCTAAAGTGCTGGATAAATACGGAAAGTCAAGGCTAGTCCCTTCTGATAGCACCGCTTAACCTTTGTGACATTAGTGGGAGTGTGAGAAAGTACTGCCTTTATAGAAAGTCGTAGATAAATGATCTGCCTTCCAGTTGTATTGGCAGTAAATCAGTTAAGGAATGTAAGCATGCCTGGGATAAACTAAGGCCATGTTGTTATGGAGATAAAATGGACACACTAGGCTGGTTTGGTGCTTATCTGTGGTCCATACACAAGGGGTGAAAGGAGTACCAGTGTAGTCTAAGATGGGTAAGAGGAGCAGTACAAGTGCAGTGTGTTATGGTCTGGGGCAAGTCTGACAGTGAGGGGCAGCCAGAGTTCAAGATTTTGGGTAACTTTCAGCCATAAGTGCCCCCTATACAGATAAATATTTATGGTGTGTCCACTATAGCCAAGGACACTGCCTTGTATACCAGGGCAAAAACACGATGCCCTCCATACCATATCACCCCTGGGTATATCCTCACGTGGCAATGACCTCCATATCACCGGGGTCCACTTCCTCGTGCCCGTACTCCCTGGGGTAAATTACCCCCGGTAGTACCCTCCACCCCGGGTATCCCTGCCGCCGGTAGTACCCTCCACCTCGGGTATCCCTGCCGCCGGTAGTACCCTCCACCCCGGGTATCCCTGCCGCCGGTAGTACCCTCCACCCCGGGTATCCCTGCCGCCGGTAGTACCCTCCTCCTCGGGTATCCCTGCCGCTGGTAGTACCCTCCTCCTCGGGTATCCCTGCCGCCGGTAGTACCCTCCACCTCGGGTATCCCTGCCGCCGGTAGTACCCTCCACCTCGGGTATCCCTGCCGCCGGTAGTACCCTCCACCTCGGGTATCCCTGCCGCCGGTTGTACCCACCTCGGGTATCCCTGCCCCCGGTATTACCCTCCTCGCGTATACCTGCCTCCGCTAGTACCCACCTCAGGTATCCCTGCCCCCGGTAGTACCCTCCTCGCGGGTCACTCACCTGTTTTCGGCGGTTATGTCTCGTGTCTATCCGCTCAAACGCTTTACTCTGAGGGTCTCCCGCCTCAACTCCAGCACTCTGTCAGCGGGGTCTTTGGTACTCTTTAGTTCGCACACTCACGCTATGTACCCCGGTGTATCGGTTTGCAGTGATCCCCACTAGTACCCGCTCTCTCCGGCTCTTCCCGCCCTCCTGTTCCCGCTCAGTCAGTTAGTGAGTCGCGAGCTTCGAAATCCCCAATATTAAGGGGCTGTGACGTCACGAAAAGTGGAGGAGGAGGCAGCTAGAGAGGGAGGAAAGAAACAGAGAGACATACAGAAAGAGTAGTATCACAGAGAGAAAGAGACAGAGAGAGGGGCATAGGAGAGAGGGAGAGAGAGAGGAAGAGAGAAGACATATAGAAAGAGTATTATCACAGAGAGAAAGAGACAGAGAGAGGGGCATAGGAGAGAGGGAGAGAGAGGAAGAGAGAAGACATATAGAAAGAGTAGTATCACAGAGAGAAAGAGACAAAGAGAGGGGCATGGGAGAGAGAAGACATACAGAAAGAAAAGAATAACAGAGAGAAAGTGAGGGGCATAGGAGAGAGGGAAAGAGAAGACATAGAAAGAGTAGTATAACAGAGAGGGTCATAGGAGAGAGGGGGAGAGAGAGAAGACATATAAAGAGTAGTATAACAGAGAGAGGGGCATAGGAGAGAGGGAAAGAGAAGACATAGAAAGAGTAGTATAACAGAGAGGGTCATAGGAGAGAGGGGGAGAGAGAGAAGACATATAAAGAGTAGTATAACAGAGAGAGGGGCATAGGAGAGAGGGAAAGAGAAGACAGAGAAAGAGTAGTATAACAGAGAGGGTCATAGGAGAGAGGGGGAGAGAGAGAAGACAGAGAAAGAGTAGTATAACAGAGAGGGTCATAGGAGAGAGGGGGAGAGAGAGAAGACATATAAAGAGTAGTATAACAGAGAGGGTCATAGGAGAGAGGGGGAGAGAGAGAAGACATATAGAAAGAGTAGTATAACAGAGAGAGGGGCATAGGAGAGAGGGAGAGAGAAGACATACATAAAGAATAGAATAACAGAGAGAAAGAGACAAAGTGAGGGGCATAGGAGAGAGGGAGAGAAGACATAGAAAGAGTAGAATAACAGAGAGGGGTAGGAGTAAAAGAGACAAGCGTGAAAAAGAGAAAGATGAGAATAGCAAAGGGAGATACATGAAAGATACATGAGCAGAGAGAAAGCCCCCCCTCCCCCAGAATTATTCTGGCTCCTAAACCCCCGGTAAAGAGACAGAGAGTAGTAAATCAAAGAGAGAAAAGATAAAGAATGAGGAAGGACAGAAAGAAGTAAATAGCAAAGGTTGAGAAAGGAAAGAGACGAGGAGAAAACATGAGGAAAGACAGAAAGAACAAGGATATAAAGGATAGGAGAGAGATGTAGAGCAAAAAGAGTGTTAGGAAGAGAATAGGAAAAAGAGTAAAATAAGAGATGGAAAAAGATGAATTGGTTAAATGACAGAAGAAGAAAATGAGAAAAGTAGTGGATGAGAAATAGAAAATTAAAAAAAGGCAGAAAATTAGAATAAAGGAGAAAGAATAATGAGAGGATACAAGAAAAGAGAGAGAAAAAGGGAGACATAATGAGGAGAGAGTATAAGAGGATACAGAAAGATTGATGTAAAAAGGGAGAAATAATGAGGAGAAAGTTACAAAGGAGAGAAAACCAGAGCAAGAGTCTTAGGAAAGTAAGAGAAGGAGAAAGAGAGGTGGAGAGGACAGAAATGTGGATAAGTTAAAGCAGAGAGTGAAAGTAGTAAGTATATTAGGTGGAGAGCAAGAGACTGACCTAGGAAATAATAAGGAATGAGAATTAAATGTGTTAAATGGAATAGAAATAAAAGGTAAAAAGAGCAGAGTGTATGATAGAGAAATGGGTTGAAGGAGAGAAAGGAAATAGAGAAACAAGTGTGCAGGAGAGAAGAGAATGAAAAGGAGAATAACATATGAGTAATAAAATGTACAGGATTGGTGAGAAATAGAAATAAGGTTACATGACAAAAGGAGGGCTTAAAATGGAGTAAAGAGAAGCAATGGATGAAAATGGAAGGGGGTATAGAGAATACAGACTGAACAAGAGAAAAAGGAGAGCAGAATTAGATAAATTATAAAAAAAAACGAATGAGACCGAAAAGTAAAGTGAAAGGAGAGATAAAAAATTATGATGGAGAGTACAGGTAAAAAAAGGAGTGAGATTAGAAAAAAGGAAAGATGAAATAATAAATGAGGAATGTGAGATTAGAAAATATGGGCTGTAGAGAGAACGTGAGGACACTGTCATATTATGAAATATGAGCTTGAGAGTAACTGAAGTAACAAATCCATCTGTGGAAGGCCAGGAATGATATAACTTCCAGCATTCAGTGACAGCTTCTATAGCATACTGCTATTCCATTCCTGTGTCTTTAAATAAACCATTTGTGTCCCAGGCGCCTGCAGTACACATTTTGCACATTCTTACTATTTGGTTGTAGTTTTAATTTTTATTAAAGACACAACCTAAAGCCAAAACAACAGTTAATATTGACATTTGGAGATATGCTCTAGGCTATTGTACTCAGGTTCCTCCACAGATTATTTCTATTCTTAAACATAAATTACACATGTATAGGAAATTGGTATATTTGCTTTTTTTATTATTATATTTTTTTTAACCACTGAAACAATACTTTTGATCGTTAATCAGAATAAGCACTAACTAGATCTCTTATCACACTCAAATAGAAAACCTTTGTCTGCACATTTTTAAATTTTTTAGTAGTCTTCATCCTTGGAAGATGTCTTTGAAATATTGCATTGATTCTTAAATTATGTGAATTATGACTGGCAAAAAAAAATGAATGTGCTATACATAAGTAAAATAATATTCTTGAAAGGAGTCGTGCAAAGAAATCTACTTTTTTAGAATATTATAATGCTGTATTTTCACAGTTAAATATCATTAACTCTGAGTTTAAAGGATTTTTTTTTTAGATAAGGCTGGAGTTGTAACAGGAAGTCCCTGCCCTTTAACTGGATCAATGAAAAGAAGCCTGTCCTTCAGGGTAGTGAGCACACTGCAGAGAAACTTGCATCATCTACCCGGAAATGTGTACCTCCTCATGACACACCCTCCAAGCATTGCATCATACACAAACCAGTAAGGACAGGACCACAATAGGAAATTCTTACACAGAGACTGTTAGAGTATGTTAAACAATACAACTACAGTTAAGAGACTTTTCAAAAACGACAATCCTAAATAATAGTAAAATAGATATATATTTAGTAGCAGAAATAGAATAAGGAGATTTTTTTTTTAAATGTATGTGGGGGCTGGTGTGTTTATTGATCAAATTTAAATTCAAGTCCAAGTTTTAATTTAAGAATAAAGGGCCACTGTAGTATTCATCAAGGGTGTAGGAATCGAAAAGCATCTGGGGGACAACTGACACGCAAACAATCTATATATATATATATATATATATATATATATATATATATATATATATATATATATATATATATATATATTCTGTTTGCCTTCCTCTGGATCAATTAACAATTAATAATAAATAGTCCACATATTAAAAAGATCAATAGAGATCTAAAAAGGTCGAACTTAATGGACTAACTCTTTATTCATCCTCCAATACTATACTATTAATAATTATTTAACAACGAATTAATTAATAATTAATCCGCATATTGCAGATCAGAGGAGATCTTAACAGGTTGAACTTGATGGACTGAAAGTCTTTTTTCAACCTTAATTACTATGTAACTATATATATATATATATATATATATATATATATATATATATACCCTTCTGGATCACTATCTTATCATCTTATCATGGTGAAGCTTCTATACCTCAATGATAGATAGTAATTGAGGTTGAAAAAAAATACTTTTAGTCCATTAAGTTCTTTTTAAGATCTCCTCTGATTTGCAGTATTCAGTTTAATTATTAATTGTTAATTGAGCCAGAGGAAGGCAAACAGAAAAAAAAAAAAACAAGTAAAACCTTGCCAATTTTCTCAAAAGGGAAAAAATTATATTTCCTTCCTGACCCCAGATACTGGCGATAGGAATCCTCTCTGGATCAATACTATCTAGTTAAAAATGATAAGCCTGAATTCCCTTTATTTAGAAAAATATCCAATCCCTTTTTAAAATGATCTACCAAATCCGCTGTCACCACCTCCTTTGTTAAAGAATTCCACAGGTTAACCACCCTTACTGTGAAGAACCTTTTTCTTTCTTTGAGGTGGAATCTTTTTACTTCTAACCTCAAGGGATGTCCTCTTGTCAGTTGAAAACCTCTTGGCACAAAAAGCTCCCCTGACAAATCTTTATACTGACCCAGGTAATCATATCTCCTCTTAGATGCCTTTTTTCTAGAGAAAATAAGTTTAATTTGGTTAGTCTTTCTTCATAACTTAGCCCCTCCATTCCCCTTATTAGTTTTGTTGCCCTTCTCTGTACTTTTTCCAGCTCTAAAATGTCCTTTCTATGAAGCGGTGCCCAAAACTGTACTCCATATTACAAATGAGGGCGTACTAGAGATATGTATAGTGGCAGAATTATATTTGCTTCCCTTACTTCTATACCCTTCTTAATAAATGCTAATATTGTATTTGCCTTTGCAGCTGCTGCTTGGCATTGAGCACTGTTACCTAGGTGGTTGTCCACAAGTACTCCCAGATCCCTTTCAATACACGATACCCCGAGATTTGCTTCATTAGGATTATACACTGCATGGCTATTTTTCCTTCCCAGATGCATAACTTTACATTTATTTGTATTAAATCTCATCTGCTATTTAGATGCCAATTTCTCTAATTTAGGCAAATCCATTTGGAGGGAAAGTACATAATTTTCTGACCTAATTACCTTGCACAACTTTGTGTCATCTGCAAAAAATGGAGACCCTACTTTGTCCTGCTTCTAAGCCATTAATAAATATGTTGAAAAGGAGAGGACCTAATACTGAAAACCCTGAGGAACCCCAGATATACCACATTAGTCCAATATTACATATTACATTTGAAATTAGCTTTGTTACTTCCTTTATTTAAAACTTTAATTAAAAGTTTGATAATGAACACACCAGGCTAAATGAAAGTTAAAGGTTAAAAATGTGTCCTTTGCTGTGTCATTTTAACCTTTATTTTTTTAAGATTAAAGGAAAACTGTTTCACATAACTTTAACATTTATATATTAAATAGATCGTATACTTCACACGTGTGTATTTGTTTGTGTATGAAGCTTAAATATATGAATAATAGAGTGAATGTAGAAATATAAAAAAGGATGTATAAGAAGACTAAGGTGTGTTTTTTTATTGTGAAGTACAGGCGTATTTCTGATTAAGGTTTGATTTACGGACAACTGAGAGTTATAAGGTGTGGCTTAAAACATGAGACAATCTTTAATGAATGTTAATGAAAAATATTTAGAAGTTGAGGAGAGTTTTTTTTTATTGAATGCATGCTGGCAGCTGAGGGAGTGATAATGTAAAGCAGCATGTTGTTAAAATGCTGCAGAGAGATGGCTTGTCAGTGATAAATAAATGAAGTACTATATAAATATTGTGTGCAAAAGTTATAAGGGTAGGGGGTTTATAAAGACTGTCTGTAAAAGCAGAGCTTTTAAGCACTGGTTAATAAAACTATGTTTAAATATGCAAATAAAAAATTAGATATTTTATTTTAATTAAAAAAAGGGAACCCTAAATAATTTAGCGGCCCCGGATCCATGCAAAAACACAGACATATCTTTAGGATTGCCTCATTTGCATAACAATACATTTAAATGTCAGTTTTTTATGTTCTACACATAGATCCTTAGGCAGGTGCCATCAGTAAGGAAGTGAGGGGGGAGAGGTAATAGCGAAGTTGCAGGCTTTCTGTGTGCTGCACTATAGCAAAACAAGTAAGACAAGGGGCACATGGGTAATTACACAGTGTTGACACTACCCTGCTCTTCCTCTTCCTTCCAGCTGTAGGCTCTCCTGTTCCATTGGGTCATGAAAGGATCAAAAACACTCACTGACGGGCTCACATGCTCCTGATCCTCCTGTAACGGCTACCCCGTAGTGACAGGGTATCAGCCGTTGGAGACGTCCTTTTACCTGGCAAGCTGCTGTGTAAAAGTGAAGTTATCAACCATCAGAGAAAAACTTTTTACTAACTCCACTCAGCATGACAGTTACATATATTCAAACAAAACATTTCAAACAGTTAAAGGGCCAGTGTAGTAATAAATGTTCACAGGCAAAGGTAAGGTTCTGTTACACTGCTCCCCCTTTGTGGAACACTCCGGCAGACCCGGATTGATCCTTTTCGGGTCAACTTGGGGCTGTCCGGTCTGCTGTTAAGGTAAAAGTTCTGTTTGCCTGGACAGTCCGTCTGCGTTCGCATTGAACCGGCCAGGGCGATATTGAATGGAAAAGTTATACGGTTGTAAGGCCAAGCTCCATCTCAGTAATCGTCCATTGTCCCCAGCCACTCGGTTCAGCCATACTAGGGGGTTGTGGAATGTAACTTCAGAGCAGATGGGCTTTAGAATTAGTTTCATAGAGAGTGTCCCTGTGGTGACAGCTCAATACGGTCGGAAAGGAGAGGGAGAACGGCGGCTTTGATATGGGGAGTCATGCCCTCTAGAGCGGGATCTTGATCTCGAGTAGCTGGCGTTTCTTTCGGGGCAAACCCGGATATAATAGTTTTCACCCTCATGAGACCGAAATTTAGTGTCGTCCAGTTTTCTCAAAGCATATTCCATGTCCTCCTTCCGGATAAATTCAACAATTCCCATTCCATCTTTGTGTACATCAGCATAACAGACGTCACCAGCTTTCCGCATGTGGTCCTTTAGGTCCTGCCAACTACCTGATGGGGGAAGACCTGAGACAAGGACTCTGAAATCAGATCGTCGAGAGGGAGGTCCATTCCTTCCCCGTGGTGCTCCATAACCACCACCATCACCCCGAGAGCCCCTGAAAGGCCTTGGGAACTCAACCCTTAGACGACATGAGCCAAAGTCATAGCCATTCCGACCAAATACTGCATCCTCTGCATCCCGCGGGTCCTGGAATTTGATGAAAGCAAATGGAGAGCTGCTGCATCTGCCGCGGTTCTTTAGCTCGACGCTCCGGATCCGGCCGTATCGGTGGAACAGCTCCTCCAGCTCCTTCTCCCGCACGTCGGCCGGAAGGTTCCCCACATAGATCCGCCCGTTCCCGGACCCGGCCCGCGCGGCCTCCCCTGCGACACGAACAGCAACGGTACGATTAGATACATGTTCTGGTTTCACAAGATGTTTCTGCACCAAAGTGATGGAAGCGCCAGTGTCTCTTAAGCCTTGTGCTATCTGTTCATTTACACGCACCTCCTGGCGGTGATACTGGCGGTTATCCGGGTAGGCAGCCTGTACGAGGTTGGCCTCATACAAGATTCCCAAACACTCCTCAGGGCTCCCTTTGATTTCCAGGCAGTGAGCAGCAGAGGGAGGTGATGGCGGGGTCTCTGTGTGGGGTGTTGTGCGCCTCCATTCGTTATTGGCTGATCTCAAAGGGCAATAACGGGCAATATGCCCTGTGTTGCTGCAGTGATGACATGTCACTTTGTAAGATTCCCAGGGCTGGTTGTAAGTCCCCTGAGGGCGTGGAGGTCCTGGGGGTACTGGAGCCCGAAATTCTGTGTTTGCCTCTGTTCTAGATGCTGGTTGTGTGGTACCTTGGCTCACCTTCCTTGTTTCTGCGTATTCATCTGCTAGTCGCGCTGCCTCAGTTAAGTTGGCAGGGCGGCGATCTCTCACCCAGTCCTGTATATCCGGAGCCAGATCTTGAAAGAAATGTTCCATCAAGAACAACTGTAACACTTCTTCTCCGGTGTTGGCATTGCACCCTCTCACCCAATGTGATGCCACCCTTTGTATTGTGTTTGCCCATTCCATGTGGGAGTCCACAGCCTTCTTCTTGGACTCCCGGAAGCGACGGCGGTATGCTTCTGGGGTTACGGCATATCGGGTTAGCAGTGCCTTTTTAACTTGCTGATATTGTAAAATATCCTCTGGAGCAAGAGCCCGAAAGGCTTCATTGGCTTTGCCCGACAATTTCCCAGACAAAATAGTGACCCATTGGTCTGGTGGTACCTGGTGTAGTGAGCACTGCCTCTCAAAGTCAGCCAAATATCCATCTATTTCCTCCTCACTTTCTACAAAAGCTTTAAATGCAGTGAACGGTATTTTCTTTACTGTAGCAGTGGGTGGGGGGGTAGGAACTGCCTGTGTAATGGGCTGTCTAGCTCTTACCAGTTCCGTTTCTTGTCTCCTCTTAGTTTCTATCTCCTCCCTTGTTTCCCGGAGCAGCTGGTTTATTAGTTCCACGGACGTTTCTGGATACAAGGATAATCTCCGCCGTACAATACCAGTAATTACATCGTCCTTGCTGACAGATGTAAGGGGCTCCGTTACTTCCATGGATCTATCCATTTCGTCCAGCTCCAGCAGGTCAGCTTTCAGCTCCCTCCGTGGCCTGTTACTGGCACTCCTACCACGACTCTCCAATAAATCTTTTAGTGTGGGTCTTTTCAGCTTGGCGTACTGAGACTCCATTCAGCACTTGCTCTCTGGATAAAAGGACCATCCCACCGCTGCCAACCAATGTAACGGCTACCCCGTAGTGACAGGGTATCAGCCGTTGGAGACGTCCTTTTACCTGGCAAGCTGCTGTGTAAAAGTCAAGTTATCAACCATCAGAGAAAAACTTTTTACTAACTCCACTCAGCATGACAGTTACATATATTCAAACAAAACATTCCAAACAGTTAAAGGGCCAGTGTAGTAATAAATGTTCACAGGCAAAGGTAAGGTTCTGTTACACCTCCTATTCCATGGGCCCCCATATTGGCAAACTAAGGTACTTTGAGAGAGTTCTCTATATATCTTCTTTCCATATGTTCGTTACACATTCTGTACCAAATGTTATTACACTACTGTTAAAATCAATACAAATATTTTATAGAAAAATATCATTTTAAGTAAATGACAAAACGCTTAAAAAAAGGAAATACAATAATGCTTGTACCAACAGCCTGCTAACTGCTACCCAAGTCACCACTGTGAAGTAACCACGTTGAAATGCAAATAGTAAATAAGTTATACATTATATTACATTATGAACAGTTTCCTGTGTGTGGACAATACAATTTAATCATATATGTGCGATGTGAGCGGCATAGTATATAAGTTATATATATAGAACACATTTTGCATACGTTTATTTTATACATTTATAAACAATGTGCACGTTTATTTTTGCCCATATTAATAAGACACACACACACACACTATATATATATATATATATATATATATATATATATATATATATATATATTTATATCTCTCTCTAGATAAATAAATAAATATATATATTTATTTAGAGCAGCACCTACCTCCCGTTTTTTGTGGCGAAGGGATAAGATAACTACCATCCCTACAAAGTAGGAGAGCCGGGTGCTGTTTTAAATTCTAAACTCGTTCTGTAATGTAACTATTAAAGGGATTTGCAAGCTGATTTGTAACAAAAAAGAATGCTGGAAAATAATTATATAAAATAAAATATATAACTGCCGTAAATACAAAGCTTAAAAGCATTTCCTAATAAAATAAATCACATAAAAGTAAATACATACATAGGCATATTATATAACTATTAAAATCCAGAAAGCTTCCATATCTCTTTAAACACATTTTATACAATGTTATAATTTTTTTTTATATAATAATTTTCCGTCATTATTTTTTCTTACAAATCAGCTTGCAAGTCCCTTTAATGAATACATTACAGAACAAGTTTAGAATTTGTTTGTTGTGTATTTGTTGCGAACTGTAAATATTCCAGGCGACGTCTCATTGCAGCACTGAACTCAACTGTACTGAATTCAGGACAAAATATGCTAGAGGTATGCAAGGCTGGAGGAAGTTGGTGTGTTTAGATATGGAGATCACAAGAGGAAACGCAACCGATGAATGTACCATTGTGAAAGCAGACGTCAGATCCTGCCAATCAGACGTGTTTTGTGTTCAGTAGTGTTTAGATAAGTGTTATTCTACAATATTATCTTTCTGTTCCAAAACAAAGAAAATACATTTAAAGTGACACAGCAGAGATTATATATATGGTATAATTTCATGTTTAAAACAAACATATATTGCAGTTTGTAATTTTTACCTGATAGTCAAGATTCCACCTTAATGGAGGAATCTGATTGCCAGGATCTGGGGTCAGGAAGGAATTAGATTTTTTTTCCGTTTTGAGACAATTAGCAAAGTTTCTCTGGGGTTTTATCTGTCTGCCTTCCTCTGAACTTGATGAACTAAAAGTATTTTTTCAACCTCAATTAACATGTAACCTTTCTGATCTACCCACTAAAGTCTGGTAACCCTTGCTAAAGAAAGATAACTGCCAATAATTGATAATTATCCATGATACTCTGCATGTATTGTCTTCAGTGTAAGCCATGTGCAAAAAAAAAAAAAACAGAGCATGTTCAGACACCAGGGTTAAATTTATGTAATCAATGTAGTTACATTCTGGGGTCTGAGTATGCCCAGTGTATCTTTTTTGCACATGGCGTACACTGAAGACAATAGAATTAGAGCCCCAGTAAATATTAAGCAATTAAAAAAGTAGATATCATTCTATACCTAATAGGTGCATAAAGGTGCATAAAAAAATGCCAACTTTAATGTAAGTAAGTATGTTTTAATTCAACTGATAATGTACTTTATTACCTATAGTTTTAAATTGCCTATAGTTTTAAAGTATACCATAATTGGAACCGACTTTATGTCAATTTAACACTGTACTAATACTATATTGATCAAAATGAATAATTTATTTTGTTTAAGGACCACTAAAGCCCCACCTTTACAGCATTTTCTTTTAACAAGCAAGAATTTGTAGTAGACCAAAAACTTTTTTTTTAAGGTTAAAATTAAATGAAAACGTATAAACTATTGTTTGCAGTCTTGCGCATCTCTGTTGTTGTCTTAAAGGCATATTGAAGTTTCATGGATTATGAGTGTATCTGAAAGAGGAGAATCAGTAGTGCATGAACAAAAATTTGCATGAAAAAATACCAAAATAAAAATGAACAAACACCCTTATGTTTGCTAAATCTCTTGAGTTAACACTCCTGTAAATCCCTGCTAAAATTAGCATAAAATTCACAATTTGTTTTGGCCAATCACAGACAGCTAATACATTGTATCAATCTCTAAAGCCAGTTAGCACACCAAAGAATCATGGGCTGTATAGTCCTGGAAGAGGAAGTAAGGAGGAGCCCATTGCAATGAGCTGCTGCTGGCTTGAAGGTTAGTAAATGTACAAATCCGTACCAAAATGCAGTGTTTCTATTGGTAGGTACACTGTGCCTATATAGGCACCTCTGAGGGTGTGGGGAACACATTTTAAATAAAATAAATCTGTATGTGTTTAGAATGACTCCATCTAATTGTGTGTCTAAAATAAGCAGTGTGTGTTACGTTAGAAAAAAGGTAAAAACAGGGAACTTTACATATACCTTTAAAAAACTTGTGTTTTGGTAAAAATATCCCATACTTGTGAGGTATGTAAAAAATAGCAACATAGGCAGATATTCTATGAATATAAACACATTTTTAGAGATAATCTTTAATTTAGAATATTGTGTCATAGGGAATTTCATCCTAGTCTGCCCCAGGGTTGCCCTATGGGCCCTTTGATCAGCAATCTGCGTCCATGCATCTATTATTATGAAGGAAGGCTCTGCAAGCAAAACAAAAATACAGTTTGCTGTCTAAAAATAAAAAAGCCTCCAGCAGCTTATAAGGGTGATGACTTTATTAGGTGGCACATATTTTTGGTAGTTGGCTCTAAGGACCACATACCGTACTAATGAAGTATACGTCCTGTTTAAAAGATGCAGTAATCTGATGATGTATATAAATTACAATTCACAATTAAGTACAATTTGACTGTGACCTTAAAGGACCTCTGTGTCAATTTTTCCTACATGGTCTTTTGAATAGCTGAACTTGATAATGTGCAAAATTAATTTGCTAAAATAAATAAATAAATACACCCTTTACATTTTGCAACTTTTATATGAAATTATCCTACTGTTATTCTACTGTTATAATCTTATGTCTGATACTTTGTCAGGAGGGTATGTCTATTTGGCCTGTTTACAGCACTCACTGGCAGTTGTAGCTGCCTCATTCCCATTATGTAGACATAATCTTCTTCTGCATTCAAAGTTACCTTTCATCTCAGAAAGTTAATCAAGGAAATTTAAAATGTATATATTTTTTTACAGTGTAAAAACATGTTGCCTGTTTTCAAGGATAGTTCTGCAAAAGAGTACATCAACAAAAAAATTACCACTGTGGTCCTTTAATATGTAATTTTACCCAGAAGATAAACGAGGTGCTAATGTCAGAGTGCTGTGGTCAGACATTTGTTGTTGTTTAGTTATGCAATTGTGTCCAACTCTACGTGACCCTATGGACTGCAGCACACCAACCTTGTGACTGGTTGTGTTTATCAATATTCTTTTCTTGGCAAAGATACTGGAGTGGGCTGCCAGTTCCTTCTCCAGTAGACTGATTTGTCTGTCCTCTCTTCTATGACCTGCCCATCTTGGGTGACCATACATGCTCACAGCTTCAATGAAGCACACAAGTCCCCTCACCACGACAAGGTAGCGATCCTGAAGGGGATGGTCAGACATAATTCAGAGCAATTACCCGATTGGAAATATACATTATAGTGTTGTATTTGCCAGGAACTGAACAATGCAGATACAGCATGTATAAAGCACCAGGGTACATGATATGCGCCTGCTGCTACCAGCAGTATAAATGGGTATAAATAGGGTCCTAACTTATTTTGGGATGGAAAAGGTATAGAAAATTAATTTTATTTATTGACCCCCACATGTACCTTAGTTATTTGTATTGTATAAGTATTGATATTTATTTGAATTGATTGTGTTTAACTGCTCTGGTTGAAGATCTATTTCAATAGTGGGATGAATTTATTTGTGCTAGTGAAGGAAGCTATGAACATTTGCATATTTGTTTACCCCTGGGATATGGTGATGTGCTTAAGTGGGAGGAAAAAAAATGCAAAGTTGTCAAGATATGAACCCTGAACTTTAATATAGCAATTGCTCATACACCCATCTGGATATTTTATTTTACATATTCCGATACAAAATACTTTCCTAAGGCATTGGGTATTAACTACACGATAGAGGCACATTATTATGACCTTTTTACGTCAGCAGTGCATAGCCAAAGAAATATGAGCTGGATTGGTTGGTATATAAGGGGACATGTAGGCATTCTGCAAACATATCAACCATCACTTTCATGTGTAAATTGTGCGATCCAGGGGGCCAGCAGGCGTGTGTCTAAAACAACAGTACAGCCAACCTTGTTGCGTATGGGACTCCGAAGCAAACCGCTAGTCACTGCCCCCTTGCTGACGAGGGTCATTGTCAGAAAACGGCTTCAATTTGGAAAACAATACTGAAATTGGACCTTGTTTGATAGGCAAAGGGTTGCCTTCTCTGATGAGTCACATTTTCTGCTCCATTGAGGCACTCTCAGCTGATTTGGTTATCTATCCATCTTTGCAGATCAAATACATCAATACACGTTGACTGTCTTCCGTCAAGCAGATGGGATCTTCCAGCAGGACAATGCAACATCATCAAGCACCTGTGAGACCACCTCAATCACCATGTTCGCCGTATGGATCCTCCACCACGCACTTTTCAGCAGCTGTTGGATGCACTGCAGCCTGCATGGCTCCAGATACCCTTTTATAGCATAAGACAACTCACATGGAAATGAATATTAAAAATATACTTGAGGTTAAGTAACCAGGGAACTGGGAAACTCTTTAAAGTGATTACTGCCACCTTTCCCTACTATATAATGTATAAGTTCCTTTTAAAGTTTCTTTGATTTGGATAACTTTCCGTAGCTTTTTTGCTTTTAAATATTTGCTCTATTGAAACTTCCCTATATATTGTTGTATTGAGTTGTTTAGAGTAACATAAGATGGGGGACTGGATATTAACATTCAAGTTAGAGTAGTATCTTCTTGTCCCACAATATAGCAACTGATAAAAGTATTTGGAAAGTGCTCCTATATATAGATGTTTCTCTCAGTTAGTTCTTATATCATTGGGATTCACTAAGGTCTCTTCTGGGTTTAAATCCCAACGATGGGAGCTAGAGCAAACTAAGCTAAATAGGGTAATCCCTACATAGGGGACTCCCCATTACTCAACGCATTTCGAATGAATCTTTTTTAAGATTGAGTTGCCCTCCCATTGTTTGAGCCTCTTATAGTTTACATATCTCATCAAATCATCTCATAGCCACATAGGCTTTGTCAACAGACAACACCCATTCAATCACATGATGTTATTCAGCCAATCTCAAACTACCTTGTGTTTAGCTTTTGATTGGATAACCAAACTATAAAAGGCTCGAACAATGGGAGGGCAACCCACTCTTGAAAAAGATTCACTTGAAACTTGTTGAGTAATAGGGAGTCCCCTATGTAGGAATTACCCTATTTAGCTTAGTTTGCTATAACTCCCATAGTTAATATTTATACCCAGAAGACACCTTAGTGAATCCCAAAGATATAAGAACAGAGAGAAACCTCTATATATAGGAGCACTCTTCCAAATACTTTTATCAGTTGCTATATTTTGGGACAACAAGATACTACTCTAACTATAATAATATCATATTGGGAGAAGAAATATACTCAATACTACAATTGGATGTTAATATCCAGTTCCTTACACGAATAGTTATTTTATGTTATTCTAAAGAACTCAATACAACAATATATAGGGAAGTTTCACTAGAGCAAATACCCCAAAGCAAAAAAAATAGGGAAAGTTATCCAAATCAAAGAAACTTTGAGTGGAACTTGTACATTATATTTTTTAACTCATGAGGTAATAGGGAAAGGTGGTAGTGATCACTTTAAAGGGTTTTCCAATTCCCTGGTTACATAACCTTAAGTACCGTATTTATCGGCGTATAACACGCACTTTTTCTCCCTGAAAATAGGGGGCAAATGATAGGTGCGTGTTATACGCCGATATTCCCTCCCCCCTCCTCATCCTCAACCTCCCTCCTCATTCTAAACCCCCCTCCGCATTCTAACCCCCCCTCCTCATTCTAACCCCCCCCCTCCTCAACCTAAACCCCCCTAAATACCTCCCCCTCACTTACCTGCTTCTGCTCCGGCCTCCGCTCCTTGACCCGGCGAGCATGTGATGCAACATGCGCGCCACGTCATTAGCAAATACCGGGTACCGGCACCCGGTATATGCTAATGACGTGGCGCGCATGTGACGTCAGATGCGCGCCAGGTCAAGGAGCGGAGCCGAGGCCGGAGCAGAAGCAGGTAAGTGAGGGGGAGGTATTTAGGGGGGTTTAGGTTGAGGAGGGGAGTTTAGGTTAAGGAGGCGGGGGGTTAGAATGAGGAGGGGGGTTAGAATGCGGAGGGGGGTTTAGAATGAGGAGGGAGGTTGAGGAGGGGGGTTGAGGTTGAAGAGGGGAGTTGAGGATAGGGGGGTTGAGGTTGAGGAGGGGGGTTGAGGAGGGGGTTGAGGAAGGAGGATGAGGATGGGTGGATTGAGGGGGTTTGAGGATGGGGGGGTTGAGGAGGGGGTTGAGGATGGGGGGTTGAGGAGGGAGGATGAGGAGGGAGGTTGAGGATGAGGAGGGGGGTTGAGGATGAGGAGGGGGTTGAGGATGAGGAGGGAGGTTGAGGAGGGGGGTTGAGGAAGGAGGATGAGGATGGGGGGTTGAGGGGGTTTGAGGAGGGGGGGTTGAGGAGGGGGGGGGTTGAGGAGGGAGGATGAGGAGGGGGTTGAGGATGAGGAGGGTGGTTAAGGTTGAGGAGGGGGGTTGAGTTTGAGGAGGGAGGTTGAGGAGGGGGTTGAGGATGGGGGGGTTGAGGAGGGAGGATGAGGAGGGGGTTGAGAATGAGGAGGGTGGTTGAAGTTGAGGAGGGGGGTTGAGGATGAGGAGGGAGGTTCAGGAGGGGGTTGAGGTTGAGAGGGGGTGGAGGAGGGGGTTGAGGATGGGGGTTTGAGGAGGGGGTTAAGGATGGGGGGGTTGAGGAAGGAGGATGAGGATGGGGTGGTTGAGGATGGAGTTTAAGGGGGGTTGAGGGGGGTTTGAGGATGGGGGGGTTGAGGAGGGAGGTTGAGGAGGGGGTTGAGGAGGGAGGATGAGGAGGGAGGTTGAGGAGGGGGTTGAGGATGAGGAGGGAGGTTGAGGAGGGGGGTTGAGGATGAGGAGGGGGGTTGAGGATGAGGAGGGAGGTTGAGGAGGGGGGTTGAGGTTGAGGAGGGGGGTTGAGGAAGGAGGATGAGGATGGGGGGGTTGAGGAGGGGTTTGAGGATGGGGGTTGAGGAGGGGGTTGAGGATGGGGGGTTGAGGAGGGAGGATGAGGAGGGGGTTGAGGATGAGGAGGGTGGTTAAGGTTGAGGAGGGGGGTTTAGGTTGAGGAGGGAGGTTGAGGAGGGGGTTGAGGATGAGGAGGGTGGTTGAAGTTGAGGAGGGGGGTTGAGGATGAGGAGGGAGGTTCAGGAGGGGGTTGAGGTTGAGGGGGGGTGGAGGAGGGGGTTGAGGAGGGAGGATGAGGAGGGAGGTTGAGGAGGGGGTTGAGGATGAGGAGGGAGGTTGAGGTTGAGGATTTTGCTTCAAAGTTCTTTATTTTTTTTTATTTTTTTTAATTTTTTTTTTCCTGAAATTTCCTTCTTAAAATAAGGGGCGTGTTATACGCCGGTGCGTGTTATACGCCAATAAATACGGTATATTTGTAATATTAATTTCCATGTGAGTTGTCTTATGTGCTATAAAAGATTTTAGTGATATCAATAAAAGTTCAATTTTAGTAAATAGATAAAAGTGTAAGATAAACTGCGATTCTTATATAAGTTCTTTTTCTTTTTTGTGTTTACACATTGTTAAAAATCTCCGATTTTCAGTACAAATATTCAGATAACTATTTAAATTGATAGAAGGATTTTTCCCTCTAAAATAATTATATATTTAATGAATTCTGTGCATCAGTAACTTTGTTCATATACCCTTGCCAACCTCTCAGCATCTTATCGACTCATTACCAAACCGATCTAGCTAATGTCTGCATCACAAAGAGGTTATTTGGCTTATTAGCTGCTCATTATAATAATGTGACTTTAATGTGTAGTTATAGTGAGCAGTGTGAAGCTAGTGAATGGATGGCCCCAGTGCAAAATAAAATGGGCCCCCCTTTGCACATGAGGGTAGGGGGAGAGACAGAGAAGAAATGTAGAAAGAGAAGAGGGATGGAGATGGGGAGCGAGTATATGGAGAGGAAAATTGTGAAGAGAGAAGAAGAAAAGAGAGAAACTGAAGCAGGAGTGAGAAAGTGAATGAAGAGAGAGACAAAGGAAAGAGAGAGAAGTTGGAAGGTGTTAGAGGAAAACAGCATGAGAGTGAAAAGTGCCATTGTGTCCCAGATAACCACATGTGAGGATAGGGACTCCTTTCACTTCTTCCTCCTTGTGTCTCATTGGTGCTTCTATCTCCTTTCTCTCTTTTTATTTTTCTTGCTCTTTTCTTTTGTTTGTCTTTCCCCTTTTTAATTTATCTTCTTTTCCCTCTCCCTGCTTTTCGCTTCCTCCCTTTAACTTGTGCTGCCGCACGCTCCCTCCCTTACCCCTCACCTTCTCATCGTTTTAATCAGCTTCCCTCCTCACCTCCATTTGATCACTCCTACTTACAAGATGATGGAACTGATCGATCCCATGGTCCTGGCCCTCCTGTAGGTGCTGGCCAGGGCATAATCACAAGGGGACCAGGAACTAGAGAAGCAACTCTTAAAAGAGCCAGATGGAGGAGCTATGGCTAAACCACCGCTAGGAAATGAGTGCCCACCTCTAGACGGACCCCTGGACTCGGGCGCATGGCGTGAAGTGATCAAATAGTACTGTGAGATATGTGGTTCTCCTTGCAGAAATGTCATACAGCTCAAGGAGAACACTGGCAGCCTACAGGGAGAGAATATAGCTCATCAAAAGTCTGTCTATGATGGGTTAATGAGCATGCTGCCCCAGTCATTAGCCTCAACACTTTAGATCCCCTCTTAACTATTCCCCTCCCTCTGATCTCTGGCCAACAGGGCCATTTAATATAGTATGTAAGGGACCATTCCATTCCCACCCCATATGTGTCTGCACCAAGCACTGCAATGGTTAATAAATGTACAGATAAGCCTAAGACTAGGAGCAGTTATTTAAAGGTTCAGGCATCAAGGAGGAGTGGCTAAAAAACATCAGCTGCTGGGCCCTCTGGCCCTAGGAAAAGAGCTGTTTAAAAGAGCAAAACAAAGTAGAGGCCAAAGGTTGGATATACAGCAGAAAATACTGCAATAGGATAACGGGGCGGACTGAACAGGTGCAGTCTAACGCATAAAACACACCATTACTATGTGTCCCACAGAGAGCGTAATCTTCTGTCATACCTCATGCATTTTATACAGTCTCACTAACCATAAAACAGTTGGTTACTTTGCCTAGACAAACAGAATTGCATAAGTTTGGGGATTTCACAGTTCTAGGGAAGAAAACTTTGGGGTACCCTCCAGCTTGTGAGTGTTAAAATGTCTGTGGCCACCATATGGTGTCTCTGTGATCGAGCATGGTAATGACCCAATGGGTCATACACAATGGCCAAATGGCCAAACCTAATTAACCCAGCCACCTGAGTGTTGATGTAGTGCCTGGGAAGGGGATGCCTATGAACCTTCGGGAAGGGGAGAGGAACTGGAGTATGAGGGAGACAGGGTCTTACACTTGCCCTGGGGTATGAGAGAGACGATCTAGGCTATTTATATTATATGCCAATTAGTAGTTAACTGCAGAAAATAATCAAAGGGGTATCAATTACTGGCACTTGACACTATTTAACCTTTGTCAATGAAACTGCTTAACTTCAACAGAAGTATTCTACACTCGGTTAACTGTGTCTGTCTCAATGAAGGTGCTAGACAGTGCACCCACAGTCTATAAATCCTTCATCAGAGCGTCCACTTTATCAATTCCCTCAGGCGGGGAAACCGGGCCTGGGTAGTGTGATTGAGGACTAGTGGAAGCGGGTAAAGTGTATTTAATACACAGCATCGCCCCCAAATTTTTATTACCGCCTTTCCTTTCCCAATAAAGTGAAACTCATATCCCAACATTTTACCAAGGTGGATGGTACGTTACTGGAGATTTTCTTCCTGTATGACAACACATACTATCGGGATCCTAACACAGGGAACATTTAACGATTTTACTGTGAAGGTGATTATAGTCTGGCTTGAACGCTGGTTTGTTCTGGCTCTTTCTCCAGGCAGTTGTGTCCTTGGTGGGAAATTGTGCCAGCGAGGAAGGAGTAGAGGTTCCATTAGCACAGGCATCATACTGTATGTCATTGACTAAACATTTTCTGAGCAGTGTTCTTCCCTGTTTATATACTTGGAAGAGGTCAATGGGGGCATGGCATGGTGGAAGTACAGTGAGGACTTCAGTCAATGCATGACCCCCAGACTATCCATGTCCCAGTGTAATAAGGTTGTCGCTTAATGGTTAAATATCATGACTCCTATGCGCTTGGTACTGCCCTTTCAGGGTGGATAAGGAGGAGCTAGATCATCTTCTGCATCCACAGTAATGGGTAGATGTTGGATCGGCTCCACACAATGCATAGCTCAAACTTTACACTAATGTGTTGGGTAAGGTGGAAACAGCTACATTGCTTCTGGAGGGGTTTGGTGTAAGATTTTGCATCCCTTCAGATGCATGTAACTTTGGGGCGACGGCTCATAGGATATACAAATAGTTTTCATTTCTGATAACATGGTTGTAATTCAGACTATTAATATCGTGTCTCTATCATCCCTCCTGGTAGTAGTATTTCTGAGGCACTTAGTGTTGAGTTGCCTATGTTTGAATGTATGGTGTAGGGAGAAACATCTTCCAGATTTAGTGAACGGTATTGCTAATGCCTTGTCTTGTTTTCAGTGGGAATACTTTAGTTTACTGGCCCCGGGAGCAAGGGTGGATGGTGGATGGTAAGGTCATCTGTGCAAACTATGGTTGTTATGGTCCAAGACTGCCCAGGTTGGCAATGGGAGAGAAATTGTATTATATTAGGTGTGTTCTGATTGCTGCCCCTACACTTGTGCTAAGGCTTTCCTGGACTGACATCCAACTCTGCCTTGACCTTTCCTTTTATATGAAACACGCTTCTAATTCTCTAAACTTTTGGTTATTTCCCTTGCAGCATCTCAGTACTTATTCATTTCGTATAGGATTGTTCAGGGAATCTGCCCAGATTGGCCTTTCAGAGGATTTGGTTCGGATAATTGAAAAGTGGGAATAGACCATATTCAGCTGCATACTAATGGTATTTAAATAACATACTGACTATTTAACATCTGACTCCATTCTATCTGACTTTATACTCATAGCCTTTAGAGAGATAATCCTCCCACAAACAAAATAAGTCTGAGACATAATCATATTTGGCATGCAGCTATGTTTGAAAACATTTTTTTCTATATGGTTTTCCAATGAACTAAGGTTGATAATAGGGAACAGAAACAGCCCGTTTTTTTAAAACTTTCCTCTCACCTCAGGACGTTGATCAGAAGAAAACAAAATGGTACATCCCACAGCATTCTGATTGCATATAAAAGGTAACATATCAGAGGTCATATCATTCTATCTTTTATTCTAAAACAGTTTACATATTTTTCAAGGTAGTTCATCTTATTGTATTTAAAATACCAGTGGTCATTTAAATTAGTATTTTTATCAATAGGTAAACATGTTAATGATTTCATATATTATGTTACTGCTAGTGAATATATAGTTAAGCCCAGTTGTTGCTTTTCATACTTGTTTGGTGGATTATAAGTACTTGCAAAGAATAAACTATTGTCAACAGCAGAATATCCAACCACATAATGGAATGTGGGAACACCTACTGCCATCATCAAAGCAAAATGTCATCAGAATACAAAATCCAGGGTTAATGATTCTGCAGAACTAACAGTGTGATTTATCTGGCTTTGTGCTCAACATGGAGCTTCTATGTGGTTGCAGCATGGTAGACACATAAAGAGAAAGATTAGGCATCAAATAAATACTACCAACAATACTACCAATAGTAGACAACATGAGAGGTGTAAAGCTGACCAATCAAAACACAGAAACAAAGATTTGATGGCAAAGAACCAAAATGGCCCATCTAGTCTGCCCATTCTACCTCCCGAAAAGTTTGGCTTAATTAAGCTTCAGGATAGCCATCTGCATATCCAAAGCATTCTTAAATACTGGTATGTGTTTGACACTACAAGATCCACTTATCCATTACTCTTTATACAAAGTAGTACTTTCTCACATTACTGCTACATTTTCCGCATTCCAACTTCAAATCATGATGTCTTGTTCTAGCATTTATTTTTTTCTCCATGAAACTTCCCTCTTCCTTATTAAAGTCTTTAATATATTTGAAGTTTTCGATCATATCACACCTCTCGCATCTGCCTTCCAAGCTATACATACTTAGGTGGTGATGTCTTTCCTTAAAGGTTTTGCCTTTTAGATCAGTGTATCACAAGGTTTCTGAACTGGGGACCAGGTGGTAACCTTCCAGTGCTCATGGGGAAATCCAGAACTCTTTAAACAGGGTGATACCACACGTAGCACAATACATTTTCTTTTTTAAATTCTTTGATGTTAAAGAGGTAAAATAGTATGTTGATAGGATTCCTATAGAAAAAAGAACTTTCACTAGAACTGAATCTTATAAAATCAAACAAATATTACATGCTTGGGTCTGCCTCGCAGCTCACAAAGATACAGACTCTGTAGCACTTAGTGTCCAGTGTCTCATATTAACCAAACAGTGACCTCTCCGCAACATTTTGCAACAAGCTTCTGAGATGTGGTCCCTGATAGGTTAGGCCACTACACTGCACAGCAGTACTAAAGAGTCTGTGTATGTATATGATGCGGTTGGCAGAACCATACATGGACTATTCTTTTGATTTTCGGCAGTAAAAGCAAGAGCTTATAAGCAAAATAGATACACAGATATATTATGTACCTAATAAAATCCAAGAACCTTCCATATCCCTTTAATGTGCATTTACATGTATTTGTGTGATTCATAACAAATGATCAGTGTTTTTGAGTGGTACACCAGCAGTGCTTAATCTTGAAGTCGCCACTGGCATTCCCACCCAGAAGAAGTTTTAGCCGGTCTTTGGCTGCTTTAAAACCTGGTGCTCGCTTCAGCTCACAGGATATGAAGGTGCGGCTTGGCATTCTCTTCCAGAACAGTCCTGTCTCATTGTTGTTGAGGACCAGTTCTGGTAAATAATTGCCTCTTACCACAATGGCCTTCAAAGTGGCTGGTAAGGCTGCAGGTGTCAGTACTCGCCGCTTCTTCTATGATCTTGATGTTGTAGGGGTTATTCCTCTTCTTGAACAACCTCTGCTGGCTGAGAAGCTTTCCGTCACTTCTGGAGTTTGGCTTTGGATATGGCAATAGATGCTTCTGGCCTTTTCCCATATTGATGATGTTGCGCTCTATCCCATCACCAATCCAAATCGACAGCGGCTTTTTCATCTCCTCCAGGGCGTAGCATCTAGAGCAGGTAATCTTCACAGAAGCGTTCAGTGGTGATTGGCAGCCAAAAAACTGCACCTTTGTGGCATATAGCGCAAAGCAAGGAATTACAGCAAAAAGAGCTCTATATGGAATCAGAGCAAGAGGGGTAGTGTTATGCGGGGTATACCTGTATTTGGAGTCAGAAAGGATTTATTTCCCTTATGAGACAAATGGCAACATTTAAGTTTTTTTTTGCTTACCTCAATTAACCACTCACATAATACCAGGATCAGAGGACATCTAAAAAAGATCTGCTTGGCCAATATTGTTTAAAATAATTGTTCTCACTATCAAATCAAGTTTTATACTTTCCAAAATTATATGTAATATCTGTCTTTGAATGATTTGTGGATTGAATGAAAGAAAAGAGGGAAGGTATCTAGAACCTTACAATGAGCTTGTTATTTGTGTATGACTAGCTATATTAGCTTTACATGATTTTAATAAAAGGTTGTATATATATCCAAACAGTCCCAACGCTCTCTCCCATTCAATGTCACAAGGTTAAAATTGCAGGAGGAGAAAATAACTTCTCTGCTAATGTATATAAAAAAATAAAAACGTTTTTAAAACATCTCCAAGTACAGAAATATGCACCATCAAGAGGCATCCGGTTACCCAAGTTAAGTTATTATTTATTTATAGTAGACATATATCAAAGATAAAAAAACAAAAGATGATTCCCTGACATGTTTTGTACCTCAGAATGATCACATGTTCATTTACATTTATGAATACATAATTGCAGCTACAGTGTCCTTTTAAATCACTGAATGACTTTCATGACTATTAAGCAATAAAGTCCATTTTATAATTTATGGCAAAGCATATAGCTTTGAGAATTTACAACGTTATTAAAAAATATTTGTTTTTAAAATATTTTACTTTTATTCCAAGTAATCTGGCCTAACAGCCAATTCTCAGCCACCCTCCCCCTTTTCCTGCACAACATCTGAGGTGGCGGAAGCGCAACATGTATTAGGCTAGCATTGTTGTGCTTCCCCCACCCCTCATTTTTTTCTCATCAAGATGCGTTGAATACCGAATTCAACGAGTTTTGAGGTAGACAAGTACAGAGGTACCACTGTATTACAGTACAACCAATACTTCACTATAATAAGAGCTACCCTCCCCATAGCAGACTGAACCATGTAATATTCCCAGTGGGGGTTGGGGCTGGGGGTGTTCATGCCAGCTCCTCAAAATAAAAAATGCCATTTAAAATGTACACTTCAATTACTTGTAAGAAGCCCACAAATTATCAATTTTTCAATTGATCACCTTCTTTCTTCCTACTCTGTCACATGTAGGGTGCCATGTTTCAAAGCTGTGAGCTAAAGCCACAGACACAGGGGGAGTGGCCTTCATATTAGCTGTGCAATGCTGCTGTAAGCACACAGCATGCCACTGTCTTCTTACTAACAGCATTATACTGGTAACGTGAAGCCCTTCGCCCTGTGAAGTGTCCTTACATCACAACCTTACATGATGAAGAACAAGAATTAAGGGGAACTCCAGAAGATGATAATTTGTTACTGTTGATATGTAAATGTCTTGTCTGAAGCATTTTGTGATAGCTTGGTCTCCACCACATAAAAAGTCATGAACCGTAGAATGATAGCAGCCCTTTAAAGGACAACTGCAGTTCATAAAAGACACTTGTTTTTCAAATATGTATCAAACTAATAATATTGGCAGCTCTATAAGACATGAACATGAATACAGTTTTTTTTAGAAAAATCTGTTTCAGAGTATAGGACTAATTTTGTGTTTGTTATATCAAATCCTGAAGATGTGTGTGTAGTTATCAGTGGAGGGATGGGATGGGAAGAAGGGAACAGACAGAAGTCCAGAGCCTTTGTTGAAGAACTGGATAAGATTATAAGATTGAAATTAACACCATAGCATGTCAGGATCCTGGGCTATAGGATTCCTGAATGCCAAGAAAAACATATAAATCATTCTCTGCACCGGAGGTACAACGGCTGTTGTAAGCAGATGTCATTAATCATGGAATAGTCAGTGTGTTTGTAAACAGAGCTAAAACTTTAGTTTTTTAACTGTTATAAATGTAATTAAAGAAAACATTTTTTTTTTTTGCCATAAACACCATGAAGAGCACTTATGGTGAAGTAACTGGCCCTTTAAAGAGCATATCTAAATAGTTACTTATGATAAGACATGGAATAAGTTAAATCTTCATAAAACTTTAGGGCGTTAGTAATACAAGGTATGTGACGCAAGACGTGGGGTGTGCAACTGTGTGGAATGTATTAAATCACAAGTTCACTGTCCACACATTGTTCTGAGCAAATTAGTCAGCTTTTCAGATGATAATGTTTTTACCACTCATAAAAAGACACAATATTAACTTTAAAAAAGTCAAATTTAAATGTTAATATCCAAATTAACAAATGTATGCCTTATGGCAGATACAAACTAACCAATACTGTATGATAAGATATCGGCTAATAACATTGCCTGTATGCTAGGGTTTAAACCAACCTGTTGTTGACCGTTAAAATACTCTTCTGTGTCTTCAAACTGCACAATTTGTATAAACTTTTCTTTCCACACAAGGCTGTGACTTATTGACACTGGTCGCCCCCAGTGTTCCATAACACTTACAATAATTCTTGAGCTGTCATGCCGTTTTTATGCCATAAGGCCTTTTCTTTTTTTAGTTCCAGTTGCAAATGTTCATATTTTATTTATAATGTAATATCCTACCATAACTGTGAGCTCTGCCTTGTCCTTTATTTTAAATTAGCTTTGAAACCGCTTCCCTGCCATGATCATATGTCCTCTATGGTGCCCAATGCACCAGGATCCAGGCCCTGAAAAGGAGTCTGTGGCAATATATTATACATATATATATATATATATATATATATATATATATATATATATATATCACATATAATAGTTGTCAAACTGTGAGTTGTCATGCTTTGCGAGCTCGCAAGAACTGCGTCCCTCGCAAAGTGATGGCCAGATTTGCGGAGGTGGAGGCTCCAACATCGGCTGCAATGAGCCGAAGGCTGCGGAGGGGGACATAAACTGCAATTGCGGAGATGGAGGCTCTACGGTGCCTCACTCGTGGTTAAAAACAACCCAGAAATGTGTGACTTTGAAAAAAAACAACCACGCCGCGGGACTTAGAAAAAAAACAAATACAAAGTTAACGGCCGAAACGTGTATATCAAAAAACAACGAAAACCCTTAAAAATAAAAACAAAGCATAACAAAAACATCACTCACAGCACGGGGGGACTGCAGGACGTTTGGGGGACGTTTGGGGGTGAGGTTGCACACGAATTAAAGTGGAATTTAAGGAGTTTCGCAACTTGAAAATCGGCTAAGAAAGAAAAAAATGGTGGCCGAAAAAAATTAAAACGAGGCTACACAACCCCAAAGAGCAGAAAACGCCGACAAGGACGTACGACAAGTTAATGGCCCAACCACACACATCCACAAACACCAAAACCACAACAACAACAAAATACCACATAAAAAAAAATCACACACAGCATGGGGAGGGACAGCCAGGACGTCTGGGAGTCAGCTTGCACGCAAATTTAAGTTGCATTTAAGAGGTTTCGCCACTTGAAAACCGAGAAGAAAAATGTAGCACGAAAAAAAAATGAAAACGAGGCTAAAGGACACAGAGCTGCAAAAATCACCACCAGATACGTACGAGTTAGCCAGGAACGTAGCACATAGAAAATATACCATTACAACGGACGGAAAATGGTCAAGAGCCAAGTAACACATAGAAAAAAAATGCCATTTTACAACACTTACTTACAACTCATAACATTAGGATTCTAAAATGCCTCTTTACGCGCCTAAACAAACGGTTTGGCCTCACCCACGCAGCCTATTTACACTGCACACTTGCCACATTGCTGACACTTTCTCCTCAGATGACCACTCCAACTGTACATTTTCAGATGTAGGAAAATAGATTGTTAGCTCTTCAGGATATTGATTGCTGGATATTAAATATAAATAGGTAAAGTATATTCTTTTAATAATTCATATTACTTAATTAATTCACTGTACTCAAATTTTTTTCACATTTTACACTGTACTTATATATCTGTCTTCGCAATGAACGCCAAAGGTGATTGTTGCAAAGCCGGACAATTGAAGTACACGAGGGGATAGGCTCACAATGAGTGCCAAAGGTTCACAGAGGAGCAAAAGCCTTACATTGTGTGGCCAACAGCATTGCAACAGCTTAAAATGTTATTTGTATTCACATTTGAAAGTCTAAAACAAGTTAAAAAACTTGCTTCCTGCTCAGTATTCCGAGAAATAGTCATTACACTGCATTCTGGGAAGCTGAGCAGGGACATGCAAATGTGCCCACAAATGCTTCTTTCTTCAATCCATAACCATTTTAAATATGGCTTCCTTTAAGCTTATGCCCAGTGGATTACACAGCTTTTTTGCAAAGCAAAGGTTGGATTATACACAAGCTGGGAATCCTACCCACGGACAGTCAAGGTTACTGCCTATCATCAGCGTGGGGTGGGATCCCAGCTTGTGTTGTGGGCCTTATGAGTTGGTAGTTCACCACAACAATCATTTAAAATATGTTGGGCGAAAGAGCGATAGAAGCCCTCCACCATACAGTAGTACAGTAAATAAATAGTACATCTGTGTTCACATTTGAATGTCTAAAGCAAGTTAAAAAAACTCCTTCCAGCTCAGAGTTCCGAGAAAAACGGTTATTACACTGCATTCTGGGAAGTTGAGTAGGAACTGCCTACTCATAAGGCCCACAACACAAGCTGGGATCCCGCCCCACACTGATTATAGGCAGTAACCTTGAAATGGCTGTCCGTGGGCAGGATTTCCAGCTTGTGTATAATCTAACCTTTGCTTTGAAAAAAGCTGTGCAATGCAGTGGGCATAAGCTTAAAAGAAGTCATGTTTAAAATGGTTATGGATTAAAGAACAAAGCATTTGTGGGCACATTTGCATGTCCCTGCTCAGCTTCCCAGAATGCAGTGTAATAACTGTATTTCTCAGAATTCTGAGCTGGAAGCAGGTTTTTTAAACTTTTTTAAATGTGAACACAGATGTACTATTTATTTACTGTACGGTAGAGGGCTTCTATCGCTCTTATACCCACCATATTTTAAATGATTAGATATATACACAGAACGCTCTAAACCATCTGCCATTTAAAGTGGACTGTTCAGTTAGTGCTTGCGGTTTAAAAAAATGTTCAGTTTGTGTTAGGGTTATGTTTACTGATATAAAACCAAAAATGTTCAAATCTCAATTGCTATGTATTTTATTCCTTCAGTTCTCCTATCCCTATCTGGTTCGCTTAGCACTTTGATTGCCCAGAGCCTATCTACAATGTTAAACTAGGTATAGCTGTATTTATATATATATATATATATATATATATATATATATATATATATATATATATATATTTGTTGTTTAGTCATTCAGTCATGTCCGACTCTCTGTGACCCCATGGACCGCAGCGTAGCAGGTACATCTCTCAGTCACTGCCCCTCTGAGCTACACCGAGTTCATGTTCATTGCCTCAGTCTTCTCTAGGGAATCTTGATATGGCCAAAATATTTGAGCTTCAGCCCATACTTGCCTAGTCATTTTCTGTGAAGTAAACTACACTGAAGATATGGACCCAACACTTCAGGGGCCTATCTGTAATTAATACAAATGATCTCTCATTAACAACAGTTTAGAGTCACTTTTCTGTGTGGATTAAAAAGCCTGACTGACAGCTCAAAATGACAATATTAGTTTACTGTTAGGAAATGCAATGAAAAATTTTTTATAAAATACTTTGCCAAAGGTATCACCTTTACCTAGAAGATGTTGATATGGTTTTCATTTTTTATTGCATATAGGATTTAGAGATAAGAGGGATTGTAAAGATTTTGACAAGACTGATCTTGAAACTGCAGATTAAATAGATATGGGACACAATTCTTTTTTTTTTTCCTGCATTTAAAAAATGCAGCTTTCAAATTTACCAAAATTGTGTTTTGCATGAAAGGATATTAAGTTTAAAAGTCATTGAAACCAATAGGAAATTCACAGAGCATACATACGTCTGTAGACTAGTACATCTTTATCACTGCTCATTGACGGACAGGTGCAAGCCCCCATATTTAAATCCATTTTTTCTGCTGTGATGTAATTTGAAGAAAGAAAACAAACATGATCAGATACCCCTCTTTTAGTTGTAACAAAGAGAAAATGTTTTAATGTCCCTTTAACTAGACTCAGAGGCACAAGCAATAGATATTAGATGAACTCAGAGGTAAGGAACCACAGCACAGAAAATGAGAGGAAAGTGAGAAATGAAGAGGGAGCAGTGTGAGGATTGATAACGGCAGACTGTCTGCAGCAGAATGTCTAATAACCTGGAGAAAATTGAACAGAGTGGGTGGGAGGTAGCGGGTGCAGCAGTTGTATATGTAATTTCCAAACAAGAAAAAATCATCTGGGTATGGAGATGATGTGCACATGTGTGTACCACAAACTAGGCCATATAGCTAAACAATTTATAGAATGAAAAAATACAGCCTTTCATTTATTAAAGGGCAATGGGCAGCATTTTTTTGGTTGCATCTGAAAGAGGTCTTTTGGTAAGAATGTTTTATTTTTTTTTTTTTTTTAAATGATGGTCCTGGAGTAGTAATTTATTTTACAGGTTTGTCCCTCTCAGTCAATGTGCAGGAATATTACTGCATGAGTCATACCTTTCTGCCAATTTACACTCTAGTGCTCATGAGGACTGCCTACACTTGCGGCATTAAATTCTCATCCAGTTTTGCAAATATTTGAATACAGTGAATTTTAACTGCAGATCCATTTCTCAATAACCTGTCAAAAAGTCTAACTATAGCGGTATGTATTAAGTGTCAGAGCCTCCTTGTCCCTGGACACCACAAACAAGGTCTCAGGGTCCAGCACTGATCCTAAGACCAGGTGTTGACAACCAAGGCTATAGATCATTTATTTTAAATGCATAAAAAAAATGTGTGCAATGTTGCATTCCTTAAACCACATAATTTGTTTGCTTGTGTAGATGTTGTAGGCAAAGTATGAAATCTGGAATTTGCATATTTTACCTATATAGTGTGTTTCTGGAAAGGTACAAACCAGTGTCAACATACACAATACACATTTCTTACCAGTGACTCATTGTTTACCAAGTTCCTGGATGATAAGCCCAGTTTTGCCTCAAATAAGAAATGCAGAGAAGTAGAATAGACATTTAAATTTTAAATAGCCATAGTTTATCTTGAAAAAATATGCACTATTAGGTAGTGGTACCACCATTCTGTATGTTGCATAAACTAAGTTTTAGAGAAAAATATTTAATATGTACACAATGCTCCATGCATACATTTGGTCACCATGTATCTGTCTTTCTCCTAGACTAAAAAACAACAACATGAACTAGAGAAAGTGAGACATGGTCAGGGCTGAAAAACAGGGTTTTGCCCCTAAATGTGGAACTTTTCTTTAAATGAGGGACAGCCCTTGTTTACCACCTCAATCCAGTCCTAATTGGTGCATGGCATACTCTATGAAGGAAAAACAATCAGCTGCCACTCAAACACTTTTTAAATATAACACATAACCAACCACCTGCTGGCAATTAAAGGATCTGTTTAGTAAATAATCAGTACTGAAGAAAAAATGTCAAGGTAGATTTAAAAAAATTACATTTGGAATTAGCATTGTAGGTTCCTTCAGATCAGCCGCTTTCCATCGACCTATTTGGTGGTGAAAGAAGGTCTTGCTGACTCTTGGCTAATGATCAGTTGTAACCACATAAGTCTAATTATTTCTAGTCTTCACTTGCAGGTTAACAACCTTATTAAATTGCGATTCGGCCAATTGAATAGGGCTCTATATAAGCACACAGCATATTTTTTTTACAGATGTTTTTAGTTAGTGAACTTCTATCCAAAAGCAAGGTCTACACTAACTAAAAACTTCTATAAAAAATATGCTGTGTGCCTATATAGAGCCCTATTCAATTGCAGAATCACAATTTAATAAGGCTGTAAATTATCCCATCACTAGATCGTGATGGAAGCAAAACTTGTCTAGCATACATTATTATACCCTTGAACTTAGTAATATAAATTCCAGAATAAAACAATCTAAAAACCTAAATTCCAGGAGACATACAATGGCCACTGTCTTTTTCCCCAAATTAACAGCCAGCCATCCCTGAAGTGAAATTTAATTCCACCTAAAACTTGGGCAGGTTGTGGGACCATAATCCCTTTCTCCTAGGCCACTGCATAATGAAAACAAGGATCTATCCCATTGTTTAAGCGCACAGCTATCGCCAGCATGGACAGCTGAAGTGCTAGCTAGTAGCCGCTCGATGGGGCCGTCCGGTTTGAGGGAAGGCCCTAACAATTCTCTCCTTCGACTTGGAGCAACTCTACGTTGCAGAATCATCAGCGAGGCCATCGCTTTGTTCGGCGTGGGCACTTGGCCCTTGAGGGCCTTGGGCGAGTCTCTCATAGCTCAAGGCCTCTTCTGTCAGCGCGCCTTATATGCATTGGGCAGCACTATTCCGGAAAATCGGCAGCACCATCTAATGGTTGGCGGCGGGAAGAGAGAAAGGACCTGAAAACAATACATATGTTTGAAAACGTTAAGTCTGACTAAGAGCATAATCAAGTAGAACGGAAGCCATAAAGCTAGTTTTTAATAAGAATAAAAAAATGTTGATGCCTCTGTTGGACAATGGAAGAAACTATGATATGTATGTAGTTGGACGTTATTTATGTGACAGGGGTGTTTACATTTCTGCTAGAGCTGGTTCCATCTATTAATGCAATTTCATGTTTCTTGGCCAGTGGGGTGAAGGGTTATGATGTAAATTTCAAACATATTAATTGATCTAATAAAGGTTATAAACTTTTTTTCTGTTCCTTCATCCCTTACTAATAGCTACACAAACACACCTTCATCATCCAGCTCTCAGTATATGATGTAACAAGCACACAAAAATGGATTCCTATACTGAGAAACAGAGTATGCAAAAGTTCAGCCTTTTTATTATTACCTGTCAGATATTTTGATGTAGCAGTGATATTGAGTCTTTGAGAAAATGCCTCTAAAAGACAAAACATTTCAGACTTGGTGAAGTCTGAGTTTGGCCTTAGATTATGATTGTGTCTGCAATGTTTGTGATGAATTATCATCAAATGTGCAATAAAGAATTTGTATAATTTACTTTATTAAATTACATAGTCCGTGCCTATTCAATTCAATAAGGTAGTGCATTTGAGTTTTTTTTTTATTGATATCATTGTAATTGATCCAGAGGTGATTAGAGGCCCACCTTCTCACACAGCACTGCCCCATGGACTCTTTATTGGGAGGTGAGCAGTCAGCCCAAGAGAGAGGGCTAATAGCACGTCTATTCCCTCAAGCACTTAACCACAATTTATTAAGCAGTAATACTTTACTTGTTATATGTTTGGAAGAGCAGACAATTTATTATAAATCACAATATGACAGCAGGGCCTCCATCAGAAATCTTAGAGGCCAGTACAAGTGTAATAGGTAAGCTCTCCCCAACCTGGGGCACACCCATTTTCCCCATAACCCATACCTAACCATTACTGCACATATAGTGGTGAAATATCTGAATTGGTTCTCTTAGTATATTTAGGGTTGGACCATTGCTAAGAGCTATGTTCCTTTCTCCCTTGATGACGGATACCTCAGCACGTAATATAAATGTCTGCCAGCACTAGGGCCCCCTTCCAGGTAAGACCCTTCAAAAAGTATCCCCTCGGTCAAATACAGGTCAGGTAAATATATTTTTAGGGTCTGTTAGTATTTTACAGTGACATAGTTTGTTAGAGTGTATCAGTTAATGGATAACAAATCACAACACAGATAAGCACAGCACACAATATATCACAGCAAAGGTACACATGAGAAACAACACCTGACCAATAGTTCACATCAAAGGTAACAAACACAGCAGAGGTCTCAGTAAGATAAACACTAATTATACATATGGCAAATATGGCAATGCTGTATGTCTCCAAACAGGCTGATACATAGTAGTAGTTAAGATCTCTGACTTTAGAGACCCCCTAGGACCAGTTCCAGTCCCTGACACTATCTGATGGCCTTCAGGAACAAAGAGGGATGAGGCGACTCCCACACTTTAAACATACCATTACTATTAGTCATAGTTGTACTGTAGAACGATTATTGTTGAACATATTTGTAGTTAAATTGCACTCCGTTCACTCCTGAGCAAAACTAAATAAAAATGTAGTTTATTACATGTAGTATCACCCTGTTAAATGTTCTGGGTCTCAAAGACAGAGCCCATGAGCAGTACCAGCCTGCACACCACAAATGTTCAGAGCCCTTGCTCTGTTCCTTTTTATATACCTCAAATCAGCTCCAGTTTTCTTGTACACAGAAAACAGATACTGCAACTACCAATTGTTTATTTAGGCTGGAGAAGGCTTTACATGAACACATTAAAACATACACTTTGCATTTGAGTTTACATCTTAGCCTTAGTCAGGAATGCCTTGACATTTCTGACTCTTTGAAGAAGCACATACTAATTTGCAGACTCTCCTCTTGCAAAGCCTACAGTTTACACTGTCTGATTCCCTTTAGCTTGTTTTATTACCATCCTCAGCCAGACAAATTCCCTTATGCACAATTGTCTTAAATATACTGTGCTAATCAAGTAAACCATCCTTCCTCAATAAGCACTACAATAGAGGGGCCATCCAGTTGCTACCCCTCATTGCTACTTAGTAGCTACTGGATCTGTGCTCTTTTGGATACAGACCAAGACATCACCCAAGGAACATGGCTGCAGAACATACCTTATTTTCTATAATACTATCTCACAAATATTGCAAAGTCTGTTGTTGTATTATTATTATTGTTTTTTTGTAATGCGCCAACATATTCAGTAGCGCTATTCAGAAGTTGTGATCAAGGCAAAACAATATTAACAAATTACAAAAAATAGAGTGCCCTGTCTTTGAGCTTAGAATCCAGTGTCCATAGAGCTTTCCCCAAAGCACCATGCAAGATTAAAAACTCACAGACTTACAATCTAAAGGTTTTGGGTGTGGTACAGGAGGGTGAAACATGCAGTGTGCATGTTAAGGAGGCAGGTTATATGCTTCTTTAAACAGGTGCGTGTTTAGTGATGATTTGAAAGATTTGAGGCAGGAGGATAGACTGGTGTTCCAGAGAATATGAGGATAGACTGGAGGTCCAGAGAATAGGGTCAGTGCGAGAAAAGTCCTGAAGGCAGGAGTGAGAGGAGGTGATAAGAGAGGGGGAAAGAAGAAGGTCATTGGCAGAATGAAGAAGGCGGGTGGGGGTATATTTGGAGATGAGAGAAGATATAAGGGGTTGCACTGTTGTTAAGGGCTTTGTAAGTTAGGGTCATGATTTAAAATTGTATTCTGGAGGCTATGGGAAGCCAGTGGAGAGACTGACAAAGAAGTGCTGCAGACACTGAGCGTCTAGTACGGTAGATGAGTCTAGTGGACGCGTTCATTATGGATTGAAGTGGATAGACGGGTGGTGGGTAAGCCAGCCAGAAGTGAGTTGCAGTAATCAAGACGAGATATGATGAGGGAATGTATTGGAATCTTTGTTGTGTCCTGTAAGGTAATGACGTATTCTGGAGATGCTTTTTAAGTTGAAAAGACAAGATTTTGTTAGTGACTGTATATAAGGAATGAAAGTGAGGGCAAAAGAGCCCCAAGGCAGCGGGCTTGGGAGGTGGGAGTGTTGATGGCTTTGTTGACAGTGAGAGAGATTTGAGGAATTGATGCTGTAGTAGATAGTGGGAAGATTAGGCGTTTGGTCTTAGACATGTTGAGTTGAAATGGCTGTACTCCATAGACAATCACATTCAACTGGCTCCACCTAGTACAACAGGCAATAAAGCATCTGCATGAAAGCAAAGTATCTGCAGCTCCAACCCTAGGCAAATACCTAGTGACCTAACCAATGAAAACAAGTTATAAACCAGTACAAGGACATATTTGAACCACCACTTTTATATTACAACTGAAAAAGAAAAATAACAAAATGCTATCCACTACTTATCCATAAAGCACTCAAGAAGGCTTCACAAATTGCTCAGAAACTATCACCTCTTCTAGATTCAATGCTGGAAAAAAACTCAGCTATAAGTTGGGTATTAGCATCACACAAACAACATATCATGCAATGGGCCTCATGCAATTGCAATTTGGCCAATTGAATAGGGCTCTAAATAAGCACAAAGCATATATTTTTTAAATACGTTTTTAGTTAGTGAAGACCTTGCTTTTGGATAGAATTTCACTAAATAAAAACTTCTTTAAAAAATATATGCTATGTGCTTATTTAGAGCCCTATCCAATAGGCCAAATTGCAATTGAATGAGGCCCCATGAGTCTGGATGAAGTAGACAAAGGAAAAATTCAATTGCAGCTCTGTAATAAATAGATATCTGATCTCAAATATTATAGAGACCAAAATCTTATTACTGCTAAGTGACAACCACTGTAATAATGACTGTCTCATTATTGAAAGAGTAGTGTTATCTGTGGGAGTTTCATATCCACTGTTTCTTCATGGAAACTATCTTCAGACCTTAGTTCTCCTGTGTGAACATTTGCAGTGAAAAAGCTGGAGCTAGGCCAAACTCTGCACCTGCCGGAGCATGCTGGTATGGCCTTGACTTGAAAGCTCACATTGTAGAGAAATATGATTTGTGATTAAGGAACTAGTTTAGGTGTTTTCCAATGTATTCTGAGAGAGATTCAATTAGGTACATAAAGCAATAGAGCAAGCCTTGGAAAAAGTTTTTTTTCAGTTTACCTCAGGAAGGTGGTACCTTCATCACCTTGATCTTTTCCAAACAAGTGTCCAAATGAGCAAATTGTTATGGGCAGGGGATCTTCAGGCCACCTCAGTGCAACAACTAGCTGGTGAGAATATATATTGAGAAAGACACTCAGTCAATGTAGAAGTATTACCTGGGGGAGTGAGAATAACACATAAGCTGTATCTTTGGGTGTGTACAAACCTGTAAGTCTACAAATATATATTTTTTGTAGTTTATGGGCATTGTTTTTAGTGGCATTTCTTTATTCTAAGAGTTTAGAAAAAAATTGAAAAACAAATAATAATGCCTCTACTTTATTGCATTTTACATACAATTATGCTGTAGTGGAATCTTCCATTTTGTTTCTGCGGATCGACAGATACAGTTGAGGAAAGAAAGTGGATCCCTGCAGTAAAGAATAGTTGCATATAAAATATTGTTAATATAGGTACAAATGTAAATGTCAGTATTGCCAGGTTAATGCAGTGCGCAAACATCCTGCTGCTTCACCTCTGCACGTGATCCATATATTTGCCAGCAGAGGGCGCAGACAATACATGATAGCTCATTGGTGAACACGCACTGTGGATGTCATAATGACGCACTCCTTGTACTCATTTGTGTACAGTCACTTTGTGTTCAGTTTACAGAACGGTTCAGTAACCAGGGGAGGAAAACACATAACATACTTTAGAGAAAGTCACATATTTTGAAGGTATAGCATTTTTGGTATAGAAGAATCACTTTTGTCTTTGTTTCATCACTTCCTAAGACTTGAAGCATGAAGAATTATCTATCAGTGGAGATGTAAAGTGGGGGAATTGGGGAGGATACATTAGATATTTGGATCTCATTCAATGTAATGCAAAGCTCCTCCCCCCACCTGGTTATAATGAAGCACCTTGCATTAAGAATTATATATCTTTTTCAACACACTTTTTCACAAAAATATTAACGAATTAAAAGTTATTTAAATGGGTTTTATTGTGACTTTATTTTTATTGTCTATACAGAATAGTTCATAGTGGAAAAAAATCTACATATTTAGCAAAATGATTTACAAGTGAAAAATTGAAAAGGCTTGATTGCATAATAAGTAAATATATTTTAGACTTTAGAGGCATCCATGATACCGTGGTGGAAGTGCAACAGGATTGCGGAAAGCTGTGTTTGCAGCCGGATGAAACATTAGGCCAACCAGGCAGCCGCCCAGGGGCTCTTCTCAGTGAGTGGTGCCACTTCTTAAAAAAAAATGGCTCCTGGCTTAGAAAAAAATGCAATGTTGCAGTTCATAGAATGTCTACTAGGGGGTAACCACCTAGAACAAGACAACAGGAAAGAGAACTTACACATACAGAAAAGGCAAAAATAGGTCCGTGCATACCTTGCGTACTCACTCGCAGGGGGCTCCTCAACTTTCCTGCCTAGGGGCTCCAAAAAGGTAGATACAGCCCTGGTTGCATCTATTGATGCAAACTTCCTGCTTTTGTGTCTTTGAAGGGAAGGGATTGGTGTCAATCTATTTCATATCCAATTATCTAAGAAAGATCATTGACCTCTCCTGGTTTCCTCCTTCCCCATTCCTACTTTCTACATATAAACAGACCCTCAGGATACAGCTCCCAGGAAGTGATGTAATAAATGTAATAGCTAATTTAATGTAAACGACTTCTGATAGTCAAATAATTTGTTAGGGCTAAGTTAATTCTTGATATATTTTTTTAGATATGCTTTCTTATCCCATCTGCTCCATCCTTCCATTTCCAGATTCCTGGACGATTTCCCCTTAACTTAAATTCACAGAAAAAGTCCTAGTTATTAAAGAAGTGTAACATACACCCAAACATAAATATAATTGCAATTAGTTGATATTAAAAAATGAGTTTCAGTTTCAGATAAGTGACATTTTAAGTTGCATATTTTAAGAATAAATTACATGAAAATGGCCTTCTATACTCCTAATGACTTTATCTCATATGCTAAATTATGATAGACTACAGAAGCATGCCCAGCTGGATAAATAATGATAGTCACACAGAGTTTCTTGTGATTTATCCACCCTCCCACTGTGAGAGATAATTAGTCATGTTGCATTAAGTCAACAGAAGATTATAAATCCATTTTCGTGTAAGTTATTTTTAAAATTCCCAAATTGCAAGCTTCATTATTGAACATTTCCATTTATTTATATGCGTACTTAATTTTTGCAATAACTGTGACCTGTGTTTGACCAGCTGAATCCTGTGTTGAAGTAACTCACAAATTATCTTATATTAGTTAATATAAGAGAGAGAGAAAGAGAGAGAGAGAATACAAAAAAATGAAAGGACTTGTAGCTCCCTCTGCAGGATAGTTAACAAACTGACTGATTACACAGTACTATGGATATACAATAAGAATTATCTTTATTTTAACTAAAAATAGATTTTCAGGGGGATATCCTTGTCTCCATCTGTGTTAAGGACAGGACAAGCATCAGGTTTGATAAATTATTTATTCTAACATAGTAACTAAGTTTAAAAAAAAGTTCACTTTCAAGACGCTCCTGAAAGAGTCTCCCAGAGGCCAAAGGCATACACAGGGTGAGTCACAATAGGCACAGGGCCCCCCCCCCTCTCAGTGCTAATTAACCTCTCCAGAAGACCACCCACCCCAGGCACATAGCTAGCACCAGATTACACTGGGAGAACATAAGCAACAGACAGGGGGCCTAAAGTGCTAAACTGAGGCACTGGATTATTGTACAGGATCAGAACAGCCTAATAACAAGGCCCCAGGGACACTATCAATCAAGGGCTAGAGAAAAGACCCTGCGACCACACAGAAAACTGCAGCTTTAATACATAACAAATCAGCTCAACACAAGCTGCCCACAGGCCCCTGAATCAAGGAAGAATAACCCAGGAGTAGCTGTACAGATTCCAAACACAGCACTGCTAGGGTACACAGCAACTGACCAAGCAAGACTACATAGATGAGAGAAATAACCTGCTTGAGCAAGAGGGAGTCCTCAAGGAAAACAGAGAGTGCAACAACTTCCCCAAAGGGGTTTAAAAGCTCCCATACACACCGAACAGGTTGACCGCAGTCACCAAGGGGTCAACCAAGTAACCATCACAGGTTTACAAAACAAGCTACACGTCAACCTTAGATGCAGGGCCGAATATCTGCCTACGGCAAACTGCCCTCGACAAGCACCACTACCACATAGTGGACGTATCACACCTTTCTTCAACAGGGCATCAATCATCAAGGGAATACAGAAGTGTCCTGAGTTCGCACACTGCAGCATCCCACCATACCCTTGACAATAGAGTGGAAATTACCAGTGAACATTTGCCTGATCACACTACCTGTAAACGAAGGCCAAACAATCAGGATATGGCCAACTCATTTCAAGAACTTTTAATAAACCTAAAGAGATGTAACTAAGAAAAAGCCCGGCAACATAGGGACTCTAACAATAGCTCTGGGACAAACCAAGTGAAACCAGGTCTCTGGTAACAATTCAAACTACAGTACTCTCACTGAGATGGCGGGTGTCGCCACAAGGAAGAACAATAAGGGAATCCAATCTTATTGCTTACCCAAATCTTCAGCAAGCTCTCCTACCAACAAAACAACCATAGCCACAGTTCACGCAACGGCAAATCCAGAAATGTCAGCACCTAGCACAAAAAGTGACATCCAAGACCTAAAAAACTTAATAACCAACTTCAGAGAAGAGATCAAATCAGACATCCGGAAAGTGACAACAGAACTATCCACAGAAATAAAAAAGGTGGATGATAAAACAACAAAACTAGAAACAAAAATATCAGATATAATGCAACATAACAGCAGACTAGCAGAGGAGATCTTGGCCTTGAAGGACTAACAATCTAGGCAGCAGTTGCAGCAGGAAGACCTAGAAAACAGATCTAGACGACAAAACATTAGATTGAGAAACGTGCCGGAGACAGTCAAAGACCTACACGCATACCTAAGTGATCTATGCGAATTTCTCCTCCCAAACATTCATCCGGAAAATATGAGAATAGATCGAATCCACAGAGCCCTAGGCTTCCGATCAACTCCATAGGAACGCCCAAGAGACATCATAGCCAGTTCCACTACTACTCCACCAAATAATTATTTATGAAGGCCGCAAGAAAAGGCATTCCTTCCAGTGAGGGTCACAAACCTCTGCTCTTCTCTGATCTAGCGCCGGTAACCCTTGCCAAAAGAAGACAATTGAAACCGGTTCTGGACTGTATTTTGGCTCAAGGATGGAGGTACACGTGGGGATTCCCTTTCCGCCTCAATATCTCCAAGAAGGGAAAGTTTTTCACAGTTAGAACACTGGAGGAAGGAATCAACTTGCTGGCAGAATGGAACATCAAAGTCACTGTCGGAGAGAATCTGCAAACAACAGAAAGCCCTAGAGGGAGGAGTCCTCCCCTGAACAGAGATAGAGACTTAACACAATAAGTTGTCATTTTATTGGTATCCTACTATTCCGACAAATAATGCTAGTTGAATGTTAAAATGAAAAGGTCCAGTAATGCAGCACTCACACCAGTGAAAGTTCTAACGCACACTACAGACAGACAACCCAGGCCGTAGAGGCAAAAGCAACAGACACCTAAAAGGCGTCCCTACGGGCGCTAAGAAGTAGCCAGCCACATATCCCCACAGTAGGGAAAGTTTAGGCGGACCGATTCAGTGTCAGTTTAGAGACACTAATTGGCCCACCAGTAAAATACAAAGAGGACAGCAACCGCTCTCCTCATAGTAGTTTAAATTACCACGCCTTATTTAAAAAAGGAACATTATAAAGTTCAAACAAACTAGGAGCTCTCCTGGCCAACAGAGAGACACACAAACAGACTCTCAAACTTAGACTTATTACCCAGGGTTACCATAGGGAACTCCACTAGAGGAGAAGCAGCAATTAGATTAGTTACTGATCCAGGTCTTCCTAATTCCAAAGGATTAAGTATAGACAATTTGGCTCACTATCTATTGTTTCTTTCCTTTGAGTACAGAGACTCTCCCACGCACCTGGCTGCTTAGCGCTCTTCGGGGCGGAAACCAGCGGGAGGCACAGGATAACTAAGCCACAGGCATCTCGGAAGGTGAGATAACCACTTGCACACACCAAAAGGTCATACACCTCAATAAGAAATATGGACATTGTCATTGCGTCACATAATGCTCATGGGATGAACGAACCAATCAAGAGGGGGTGGCCTTGAGGAATTACCAAAAATTAAATCTAGATATCATAATGATTCAAGAAACTCACTTTAGAAAACAAGCAGTACCAAAATACTGGGGGGGAGTCTTTACTCAGGCGTTCCATGCTACCTCAGAAACCAAACAAAAGGGAGTTACTATTTTGTTCCACAGAAGACTCAACTTCCAATTAAGTAAAATCCAAAAGGATAAAGATGGCAGGTACATAGCAGTACATGGGACCATACACGAACGTAAGGTTACATTCTTGAACACATACGCCCCGAACACAGAGCAAACGCCATTCTTTAAAAAAATACAGAAACTCAAAGATAGCTGGGAAGACGGGCTTAAGATAATGGGAGGAGACATGAACGCGGTCCTGGACCCGTTCAAAGACAAGTCAAATGACCCAGGCTCACAAAAAAAAAACACCGCGACCAAAGCACTTAAAAAACTCCTAAAATCAAACTGCATGATCGATACCTGGAGAAACATGAACCACACAGAAAGAGAATTTTTTTCCCCCAGATATGGTTCGCTCTCCAGAATAGATTATATTGTGATTCAACAAATGTAGCAGGGAACCTAACTGAAGCCTTTATCTGCCCCATAGCATGGTCGGACCACGAACTAGTCAAAATCTCCATGAACAACCTCCTACCCAAAGGAAATAGCCCGAGGTGGTTATTAAACCCCGGTATACTAAACGACCCAATCACAAGAGATAAAGTCAGAACTGCAATCACAGACTATCTTGATCTTAACACAGTAGGGGAGATAGACATAGACGGAATCTGGGCAGCTCACAAAGCAGTGATCAGGGGAGTCTGCATACAAATTAGTTTGATCAACAAAAAAAAAAGACCAAGCACAAATTTTACTCCTAAACCAGAAAATATCAGAGGCCCAAAAACTATATGTTAAAGATAAGTCACGACACACTCACGAGAAGGTACTAAGGTACAAACAAGAACTAAACACTATATTAAGAGGTAAAATGGTCACTATCCTACAACAAACTGAAGCCAAATTCTTCAGATACGCAAACAAACCCGAATGTTGGCCACTAGACTAAAAGAAAAAAGAGCAAACTCATTCATTGCCAAACTAATCACCAAAAATAGGCAGATAGTTTTTAAACCAGATCAAATAGTAAGCGAATTCAGACAATTTTATGCAGACCTTTATACCAAAACAGCCGAATCAGGTACCCCAACTCACAAACTAGAAATTGAAAACACACTAAGTAACATAAACATACCCCAACTAGACCCTGCTAAAGCCAACTCACTCTTAGAGCCCATTTCGGTCAAAGAAATACAGGAGGCGATCAAGACAACAAAAGCGCACGGGGCCCCAAGGCCAGACTGCTATTCCAATCTATACTACAAACATATGAGCGACCTACTTAGCTTCACCTTACACAAACTATTTAACAGCTTTTTAGCTGGGGGGGAAATAAAACCGGAATTCCTAGAAGCTAAAATAATACTGATTCCTAAACCGGGTAAAGACCCAACCCAGTGTGCCAGCTACAGACCAATATCCCTGATCAACACGGACTTAAAAATATACACTAAAATATTGGCGTCCAGACTAGCGAATTTGATACCTGAGGTAGTACATCCGGACCAAGTAGGGTTCATTAAGGGTAGAGAGGCGCCAGACAACACCAGAAAAATTATTGACCTTATTGACATAACTAAGAGAGGTGAAGGCCACGCAATGGTGTTGGCGCTTGATGCCGAGAAGGCTTTTGACAGATTAGATTGGACATTTATGAAATCAACACTGAACAAATTCGGAATACCGGAAAGTTTTCTTCGAAGCATCACATCATTATACTCGGAACCAACTGCACAGGTTACATACCAAGGACACAATTCGCAAAAATTCCAAATCACGAGAGGTACACGACAAGGGTGCCCACTGTCACCACTGCTGTTCGCCCTTAGTATAGAGCCCCTAGCAATTGCCATTCGCCAACACACAGACATATCGGGAATACGGGTCGGCCTGACAGATCATAAAATAAGCCTCTTCGCAGATGACATCCTTCTAACAATCTCAAACCCCCTAGTTAGTCTTCCCAACCTATTCAAACTTTTGTCTAAATTTGGCCCACTGTCAGGGTTCAAAGTAAACACGAGTAAAAGCATAGCCCTTAACTTATCCCTTCCTCCCTCCATGGAAAAACTACTAGCCAATAATTTTCCGATAAAATGGGCCCCGAATTCTATCAATTATCTAGGCATACAAATAACAAAATCAACTAAGACCCTATCTGAAGCAAATTACCCAACCCTCATTAAACAAAATAACAAGGGACCTGCACAGGTGGTCAGAGCTAAAGAGCTCATGGCTAGGAAAGCTACATGCCATCAAAATGAACATACTCCCCAAACTGCTCTACCTGTTTAGGACCATACCTATAACTGTATTGACAATAGAATTGAAAAAGATACAAAAAATATTGTTGAGCTTTCTGTGGAACAGCAAAAAACCTAGAATAAACAGAGAAACAATTACCGCAACTAAGAAGGGAGGTGGACTCGGATTTCCAGACATTCCCCGTTACTTCAAAGCAGCTAGACTAGCTCAACTAGCTAAATGGTACGTCAGAGATTCCCCCCTGGAATGGGTTCAGATAGAGAAACACATACTAGGGACCAATGACTTAATCATGCATCAGTTACCATGGCTCTCCATTCAACAGGGCTTCAAGTTACCCCAATCACTTCAATCTAGTGTGAGGCACACAATAAACTTATGGAAAGACATAAACAGGAGGAACAGGCTACTGGGCCCAGAATCCGGGCTTAGCCCCCTGTGGCCACAATCAACCAACCCCAAAGTAAACACTAATGCCCAATACAGATGGTGGATTGAAAATAACTGCTCAATTGCGGAAAATTTACCAGTAGTTAATAAAAAATGGTCCACTACCACATTCTTAGACGACAAACACCTACCTCCAGGGGAATGGCTTAACCTACTCGCTATAAACCAAAGACTAACTCACAACATTAAGAACAAAGGAGGACAGACCAAATCCATATTCGAAAAATGTTGCATTAACTTCCCGGGAGGGAAAGGAAACATTTCCATAATATATAACCATTTAAGCGATTTAGCCACGCCCCCCAAACTACACTACGAGTCGGCATGGGAAGCAGACCTCAATGTAAGTTTAGATAGAGACCAATGGAACAACATTCGGAAACAAGCCAAAAACGCTTCACTTAACATAATTCTGAAGGAGAATTCATATAAAGTTATTATGAGGTTGTACTTAATCCCGGTAAGAATGCACCTAGGGAACCAGGGGATTTAGCGACACATGTGAAAGGGGTTGCAACCAGAAAGGGACTCTAATCCATAAACTATGGGAATGCCCTATGATTAGACACACCTGGGTAGATACTTACAAAACCCTAGAGAAACTATGGGGTCAAAGCTATCCCATGAGACCAGAGGAGGCCATCTTGGGTTTACCGGTATAAAGGATGTCCAAATCAGAACAATTCCTAACCAACCAAATTTTCCTAGCAGCTAGAAAAGTAGTAGCCGCCCATTGGAAAACACCCACCCCATCGTTCGAGGTAGTCCTAAGCAAAATTGAGTTTGTTCGGTCCATGAGCACCTTATCCGCTGAGGTTGACCATAACTACAAGCGCTGGGCCTCCTGCTGGGCCGCCTGGGAGACAAGACGCGGCAGATGAATAGGGTGAGTGACGCTTTCCTTCCGGAGGAACTAGTAAGGGAACCATGGCAGGAGAAGTCTAAATTTACCCAACATCAATAGCCTACATAGTAACCTAAGCACAGGGTCTACAATCTATTAGTTGTTACCAATTAGGCTCAGGGCAACAGGAGGACAGGAAACACGGCTCACAGAGATCTTCCCATAGTTACGGGACTTCATCAAACATAGTTTCCCCCTTAGCCCTAAGTTAGTTAAAAGTTACTTTCAGCTACTATAAAAGTAAAAAAAGGAAAAAGAAGAGGAGTTTTTGACAGGCAGACCACACATGAGAAAACAGATGTGCTGAATATGTTCATTGTTAATTCCTACTTACCACTTCTAATGTGTTTGCTGCTCAACGTTTTATGTCTGAACTGTCTAATAAAAATCAATTAAACAAAAAAAAAAGTTCACTTTCAAGGGCCCCCTTATTTGGGCCCATACAGGATTTTGAACGGAGACTTCTGGGTTACCTCTCGGTAAGAAAACCGAAGATGGAGAAGTAGCTTTTCCCAAACTCTCTCTTGTGCTATGAAATCTCTAAGCATGCGTTTAAGGGCACCTTTAATCATTCACAGAGAACATCAGTTTTGGGGTTATAGGGGGACAAGCTCAGGTGCTTGATGTCACAAAGGTTTTTTACGGCTGTTGAGTCAGACATAAACTGATTACCTCTATCTGAAAGGATCTCTAGGGGAAATCCTAGCCTTAAGAATATCATGACCAGTGCTTCAGATAGAGTTTTGCCAGTGATTCGGGAAAGAGCTGCTGCTTCGAGGTACCGAGTGGCATAGACCACCACAGTTAAAATATATTTCATTACCATTCTAACAGGGCAAGCTAACAGCCCCACAATGGCAATTGCAACCATTTATAAGGGGGTATTGATGATGGGTAGGGGACGCATGGAGACGCGGGTGCCTTTTCTGTGTTGTCTGAACATTTGGCAGTGATCACAGGTATCACATTAAATAATGACATCATTGTAAATCCCTGGCCAGTAGAACACATGGATAGGGCATTGTCAGGTTAACTTACTGCCCATATGCCCAGCTAGGGGACCATTGTGTGTTAATTCTAGAAGCTTGGCCCTTTGAATAATCAGTTTCTTTCTTGTTTCTCCACCTGAGAGCCTACTTCTCCAGGGGTAATTCTATTTAACAAGTCATTCTACAAATAAAATACTCACCTGCCTGTCCCAGATTGCTTTCTGCGTCATGCTTGCTAATGTAGCATCCTGTTCTAGGGTGGGCTTCAACTCCCTACACTGACCCACTGTAATCCCTGTTACATAGCAGGTAAACCACTTATCCTAGGTCCTTGGGCAGGTGCGAGTCCTCTGGTTATTCAGCTGAGGGGATACGGGCTGCGGCATGTGAGAGAGTCACAATATTGCTGTAGCGGCACTATATGTGTCCAAGATCATTACCCAATAGCACATCAGCTGGCATTACCGCCACATCCTCCACTAACCTCCTTGTTTCCGAATCAATATTAACCTGGCACATGGAGATTGAACATTTTTGGGCCCCCGCAATTATCACATCCATCTTCTTTCATTAGCATGGCAGTAGGACTAATTAATTCCTTGGAGTAACAACAGTGCCAATGTCCCAAAATCCTTGGACAGATTTGCCAACTGTCTGAAAGTGCTGACACTGATTTTCTTCTTGTAATAAAATGGGAGCAATCATGAAAGTGACCTCCTTCCTCCTCTTCCCCAGCATGTAGCCAATTGCCCAAATAATACAATGGCCAGGCAGAGGCCAAATCCTTCCATCAGGGTGGGTTGGGGCAATGCCTTTAGGTAAGGATATCACATCCCTTTTCTGAACATTTGAGATCCCCGAAAATATTTGAATGAACCACAAAACAACCCCAGGTTCTTTTAAAGGGACTCACATGCTTTTTACTCTGCCCTTGGAATAAAAATATCTTTATAAAAGAAATAAAAGTATACAGTTTGTGCCAAAAACATCTGGATAATATGTCATGCCACAAGTGGCCAGGACATACCAAAATATGCAACCATAACCATTTCCAGATACAACACAGAGCCATGACATAATGAGACAACATACAATGCCTTCCATGAATAATCACCCTGTTGAACTTTTCCACATTTGTTTGTGTTATAAGCTGGATCCCCCCGAGATCAATACTGTGTAGGACCATCTTTGGCTGCAATTACAACTGTGAGTCTTTCAGGGGAAGTCTCTACCAGCTTTGCATGCCTGGATCCTACATTAATTCCCTATTGTTATTCCTTTTAAAATGTGCTCTAATTCGGTCAGGTTATTGGGGATTTGTTGGTAAATTTTCAAGCCACAAATTCTTAAAGGTCTGGGCTTTGACTGGGATATTCTAAGACATTCAGGTTCTTGTTTTTAAACTAATCCAGTGTAGTTTTGTTTTTGTATGTAGTGTCATTATACTCCTAAAGGCTGAATATCCATCCAAGCATCAGACTGAAAAAAAAATCCTCTAGAATCACCCTATATTTAGCTTTATCCATCTTGCCCTCAGTCAAAGTAACATAGCATTAGAGGTTGAAAAATTTTTTTTAGTCCACTAAGTTCAACTTTTAGTCCATCAAAATCAAGCCTGACCAGTTTATAAGCCCCTGCAAATGAAAAGATAAATAAAGGAAGTTGGAGAGAGAGAGGCCGGGGGGGGGGGGGGGAGTGAATGAAGAAGCAAAAGAGGGGAAAACAGAGAGAGAGGGGGAAGGGCAGAAGTTTAAGATGGGAATGGGGATGTGGAAAGAGAGGTGAACAATGGAAAGGTGGACAGGGATGAAAAGTGGCAGGTATAGGGGGAGACAGGGGGAAGGAGAGAGCATTGCTAAGAGGGTGATGGGAGAAAGGGGTAGAGAGGAGGCCAAGGGGTGGAGAGAGGTGGGGAAGGGGGAGAAAGAAGGGTAAGAGGAAGATAGACTGATGGGTGGGAAAGGAAGAAGGTTCGAGGTAGAGAGAGAGAGGGAAGGGGGCATCATTGAAAAGAGGGTGATGGGAGAAAGAGGGGTACAGTGGAGGCAAAGAGGATGGAGAGATGTGGAGAAGGAGAATGGAAGAGGAAGAGAGAGTGGTGGGTTGGGATGGAAGGTTAGAGGGGGAGAGAGACAGAAGTATAGGACAACACACCTTATTTGGCTGAGTATGCAGACTTGGCCTGGGCAGAGCTTAATATCTAAGGTGTACTCTATAGGTGGGATTTTAAAAACCCTACCACACGATTTTATTACACATGATTTATTAATCATTAAAAGCGATTTTACAGTCATAACTCGGCAAGCTCACCTGTAGGGCCACTTTCACAGTATTTAAGAATCTAATATTAGGCATTGCAGTACTAGAGTAATGTTTTGTACATAAACATTGGATCACTGGACTCTCATAATTAGATCATGAGACAATCTGGCCAAATTGTTTGTATGTTTGAAGAAAAAAATATTAAGTACATAGAAAATTATAAACTGTTTAAAAATGCTCTCTTAATTTTAGTTTCTAAATGGTCAAAGTTATGCCCTAACAACCGTATCTTTATATTTTTATATCTTCTCAGCATCCGATCAATAGGTGGTTATCAACCTTATAATTCAGGGAATGGTTGCTGCTCTGACTGGGGAGAGGAACTAAAGACCTTCAGAATGCTATGTATACATAACAGGAGTTTTATCTAGACATTACTATCTATCTAATAAGTAGCTCACTTGGAGGCTGAGGAGCTTACGTTTTTTTTAAACAAAGTTAAATATTGAACTTCGTGTTTTTTCTTTATTTGAATAAGCAGATGTTTTATCTATGAATGATGTTATTTCATTGACTTCTAATGAAATGCTTTGGTATTTTTAATTTCGACGTAAAAACGCGAAGGTCTGAGCAAGTTATAAGACATAAAATACTGTCTAGAATTTTTTTCATCTACTGTTTTAAGTTAGAAACCCAACAAAATACAGTAGAATGTTATATATTTTTTATTGATATTCCAAGAAGAAGAAGAAAACAGTTTTAAGAGGAAGTTGCAAATGAAACGTTACGGGGCTAAGGACCTTATGACTTTGGCAAGCACAACACGTGTGCGCACACTGCTATATGAGTGAGGAAAGCTGTATACCCCTCACACAGGGCTGTCAGAAGCTGTGTTGTGTTAAGGTGGACTACCTGGAGTTTACAGCAGCATACATATCAACAATGATGTAGAAAGACTGTTATACAGACGGGGCAGCGGGGGGTGGGGGGGTAGGAGATCAGAATGGGGAACCTGTGTGGTGGGGGGTGTAGGAGATCAGAATGGGGGACCTGTGGGGTGGGGGGTGTAGGAGATCAGAATGGGGGACCTGTGGGTTGGGGGGGTGTAGGAGATCAGAATGGGGGACCTGTGGGGTGGGGGTGGGGAGAGATGAGAATGGGGACCTTTGTGGGGGGGAGGAGATGAGAATGGGGGACCTGTGGGGGGGGGGGGGGGGTAGGACATCAGATTCTGACAGCCCAGTGGGAGGGTTATGCAGCTTTCCTCACTCCCTGACTGGTATAGCAGTGAGTGCACACTCGTTTGCCATAATGCTACTAGAGCTGATTTAAACTTCACATGTTTTTGAAGTATTTAACAAGATAACAAGATTGGGAGCTATGTAAAGCATGAGTATAAAAAGCATTACCACAGTAGGACTGAGTCATGTTTCTGTCCTCCATACTTCCTGCTGACTTGGAGTCACAGTGGGTGTTCTGCAATTCAGGAGTTGAAAGATAGGGAAGATGAGTTGTTAACTTGTGTGTTGATTGGTCTTGATAAACTTCTAACATTTGACACCTTCTACCTCCACTACACATACTCCATAGAAGGTAGTCGTAAGTATACTTGCAAACCCTTATCTTTAAGTAACCGCCCCTCATGCCTTGAAAACGATGTATTACTGCCTTGGCAATTTCAATACACTAGTTGTAGAATCTGCTAAAACAAAGATTTTCTCAGAAAAAAAAATATCTGAAAATTGCTTTAATGCCACGGTTTGCACAGCAGTTAATGTTCAATACTGCATTTTTCTCTTCCCTACAGTGGGCCTTTAATCATCTCTTGCTTTACAAGTTTGTGCTATAATAACTTTAGAAATTTAAAAATGTAATTTGTAAAAAAAGCTAAATATAGGAAAGGAACATTTAAAGAGTTACTGTTCCTGCTCTTGTACATTGCTACTGTAAACTATTGGATTGCAACTTGATTGTATCTCATATTTGATGCTCTTGATACTGTTTTCTGACATTAAATTAATATTATCAAGACAAGACCCACTCTCTGGCTGGGGTCTGTTGATCGGATTTGGGTGACTCTGGACTTTTGGATTACAGGAACATCATGTCTCAGCCCTTGGTTTAGACTGAGCAATATTGACAGTAAGTCTGACGAATCTTACTGCAAGCATATGTCCCCGGGTAAATAATACATCTGCACACAAAGTCTTGATGAAAATTATGAAAAACCTTTTATTTTGGAACCACATATTTAAAACATTTCACACACACACAGTGGAGGGAGTGGCTACTCTTAGTCAAACCCTCATTCCCCTCTGGCCATTCTCACAGAAGTAATTTGTGGGAACTTATTAGTCTCCTCCCCCAGGGCCTTCCCCAGGCGTGGCTACTAGTTCATTTTGGTCTGGACCTCAGACTGGAAACATCCTGTATTGGCTCTTGAACTATGCCCCTGGGCTGGTGGTTGGGAAACCCCATACTATACTATTGTCCTGCGGTGCCTGGCAGTCTGGCAAATCTATTTGGTCTGCTATCTTCTTTGTTTACACTGAAGACCATATGGCCAACTCCTGACTGAGAGTTTATACAATGGGGGAGGGTTGACTAATTAAAACATAGCTATCACTCCACAATACAATATACAATATAACACTAACATATTATCCCCCATAACACAATATACAGATGGAGGCGATTGGTATATAACAGTGCCTCCTGGTAGGCACAACTAGTGGCCAACTTGAGTTATGACAAATATAGTATATAGAAATGTAAGTATGTACAATGTATAAAAATACTCACAAAAGTGCAAAAAGAAAATAGGACCTTGCTGATCACTGATGACAGCCTCAACACATGCAGATGTAGATATCACAAGTTTTGGATAGGTGAGTGAGAAAAAATATCCAACGTGTTTTCATCCGGGGGAGACTTCTAGTAGAAAATTACAGAGTATAAATTTACATAAAGTTACATAGTAATTAGATCTCTTTTGATTCGCAATATGCAGATTAGTTGTTAATTGATCCAGAGCAAGGCGAAAAAAACCCCAAACATTGAAACTTTGCCACTTGTCTCAAAATGGAAAAAATACAATTCCTTCCTAACCCCAGATACTGGCGACCAGATTTTTCCCTGGATCAATACTCCCTCTCTAATTATCCAGGATAACCCTGAACGCCCTTTTTATTTAAAAATATATCCAACCCCTTTTTCAAATGAACTATCGAATCTGCTGTCACCACCTCCTTTGGTAGAGAATTCAACAGATTAACCACCCTTACTGCAAAGAACCTTTTTCTTTCTTTATGGTGGAATCTTTTTACTTCTAACCTCAAATGATGTCCTTGTGTCAGTTGAAAATATCTTGGCACAAAAAGTTCATTTGACAAAGCCATGTATTGACCATGAATATTTATATATAAGGTAATCATATCTCCTATTAGACACCTATTTTCTAGAGAAAATAGGTTTATTTTGGTTAGTCTTTCTTCAGAACTTAGCCCCTCTATTCCCCTTATTAGTATATATTAAATATATTAATGATCTTCCCATTAATATATTTAAAAAAATATTTTAGGGATAATCTTACTCTCCTTTGCAACTAATTTTTCATTTTCTATTTTAGCCAGTCTAATAGCGCTTTTGCAAGCCTTGTTGATTTCCTTGTATTCACGAAAAGCAGTCCATTTATGTTCAGTATTTTTACCTGTCGATTCTCTGTCCCAGTCTATACTTTGTATTGCTGCCCTGAGACCGTTAAAATCTGCCCTTTTAAAATTAGATTTGTGAGCACCTTACAGTTTCAAATGAGACTGTGTTGTGATCACTGTTTGACAAAGGTTGCCCTATTTTATAATTTGATACAATATAAAAATTATTTGTGACAACTAAATCCAAGATAGATTCATTTCTAGTAGGTTCTTGTATAACCTGGGCCAGATAATGATCTCTGAGTGTACTCAAGAACCTGCTCCCCTTAGCTGAACTGCTGGTCTCATTCATACAGTTTATTTCAGTGTGATTACAATCTCCCATTATTAGACCTTGCCCATGCTTAGTTGCATTTCTAAACTGTAACAATAATTGTATTTCCTCACTTTCAATTATGTTTGGGGGTTTATAGCATACTCCTACTAATATTCTTTTGGAATTTGCTTCTCCATCATTTAACTCTATCCACAATGATTCAACATAACCGCTAGTTCCAGCATAAATATCTTCCCTGACTATAGGCAAAAATTCAGACAGACCCCTCCTCTTTTACCATTGCTAAACTTTGTTATGCTAAAATACCCACAATTTTAGATTTCTTAGCTGTTACCAGTGATCACTTTAACATAATCTGGTGCTTTTACACCATGTAGAGCACTTATAGTGAGGTAAATAGCCATTTAACTATAACAAAACCTTGTAATAATGTGTCTATATACTGTATCAAGTTAATGCTTAACCAAATACTTTTGTATTTGTTTATTAAACATACAAATTACCAGCCTTATTAAATTGTGATTTGGCAAATTGAAAATTGCTATATTTAAGCACAGCATATTTTTTACAGAAGTTTTTAGTTAGTGAACTTCTATCCAAAAGCAATGTCTTCACTAACTAATACCTTCTGTAAAAAAAAATGCTATGTGCTTTGTAACGGAACCCATCACTGTTTTACCCTGTTTTATGGTTATTTCATTATTATGGTTAAAATATGATCCTACTGTTATACTGTATGTATGTTTGTTTATGCTCTGCAGAATATTAGCCCAGACTATTGCAGACCTTGGCATAATAGATAATCCTATTACAGAGACTCCTCATAAGATAAGGAAGTCTATTGTATAAAGTGTTTTCATTATGAGACATAGAACAAAGGAAGTATAATCTGATCAATGTCTGATTGTCTGATTGTATCAAAGTAGCCAGGTAGCCTCCGGGGGGGGGGGGGGGGGGTGTGACCACACCTATTGTCCATCTATGTGTATTGTGTGGCCAACTATGGGGGATGTGTATTGCCTGTGGGAAGAGATATGTATATATATTTCTGCACAACAAAATAAAGACAGTATTATTTGACTCCCAATTGAGTGTCGTCCAATATGGGAGGTTGGGGATGGTGAGACTGTAGTGCTTCTTGGATATTTTACCGTATACCAGCGGAGATATTGGATTTGTGTTCCAACTCCGTTACATTTGGTGGCAAGTGGCGGAATTGTTCCCACTGTCAGAAGGACAGCTACAGGAGACACCATTCCGTGGAGTTACAAATTGAGGGCAACGCTAGTATCCGTACAGCGCCCCTGGCTACAGCAGGATGGAATCGGCTAGTTTTCGGCAGCGTTCCATGATGAGGAGGAGGAGGCGGCCGCGGACTACAGGGATGCAGACAGAAAGGAACTCATGGAGGGAGACCGGGCAGCGGCTACAGCACCTCTTACGGACAGCACACAGAATGAGTTTGGAAGAGAACTCCAAAGCAGACTGGCCTTTTTCCCAGGTACGCTTCCCACAATAACCTTGGAATGGTTAATGACAGATGTCCACGAATACATAATGGAAAAGCAGCGGGCACGGGGGCGGTCCATCTTGGGAGCTGCTAACCCACCTCCCACCATTAACCCCCCCCCAGCACTGCGTCCGGGTGGTGGGAACTACCAAACCCCTCCACGGTACATCAGGTGCCACACGTGTAACCAGCAGGGCCACATGCATAGAGACTGTCCCAGAAACAGAAACCGCTCCACGTGGAATACTCCAACTAATTCCCCTCCCCAGCGACAGTGTGTATCCCAGGGAGCAGAAGGTGACGTCCTTCCTTCCCAGCGACAGTGTGTATCCCAGGGAGCAGAATGTGCCGTCTTTCCTCCCCAGCGGCAGTGTGTATCCCAGGGAGCAGAAGGTGCCGTCCTTCCTCCCCAGCGGCAGTGTGTACCCCAGGGAGCAGAAGGTGCCGTCCTTCCTCCCCAGCGACAGTGTGTACCCCAGGGAGCAGAAGGTGCCGTCCTTCCTCCCTAGCTGCAGTGTGTACCCCAGGGGGCCGAAGGTGCCGTCCTTCCTCCCCAGCGGCAGTGTGTACCCCAGGGAGCAGAAGGTGCCGTCCTTCCTCCCCCGCGACAGTGTGTACCCCAGGGAGCAGAAGGGGCCGTCCTTCCTCCCCAGTGGCAGTGTGTACCCCAGGGGGCCGAAGGTGTCATCCTTCCCCCCCTACAGCGGCAGTGTGTACCCCAGGGAGCAGAAGGTGTCGTCCTTCCCCCCAGTGGCAGTGTGTATCCCAGGGAGCAGAAGGTGTCGTCCTTCCCCCCCAGCGGCAGTGTGTATCCCAGGGAGCAGAAGGTGCTGTCCGTTCCCCCCAGTGGCAGTGTAAACCCCAGGGAGCTGAAGGTGTCGTCCTTCCTCCCCAGCGGCAGTGTGTACCCCAGGGAGCAGAAGGTGCCGTCCTTCCTCCCCAGCGGCAGTGTGTACCCCAGGGGGCCGAAGGTGTCGTCCTTCCCCCTAGGCGGCAGTGTGAACCACAGGGAGCTGAAGGTGTCCCCCTCTCCCACCAGCGACAGCTTACCCGAACAAGGGGAAACACCAATCTCCCAGACGGCGCAGATGGGACCATGGTCTATGTGCCTGACCTACCGGGATGCTGGACAGCCTGTCCAGATCCCCAACTACCCTCACTGGGACAACCGGAGGAGGGGGTAAGTACAAATTCCCCTCCCCAGCTAACTCCTAATGTGGCCCCAGGGTTAACAGAGGAAATGTTAACCCCCACTAACCCCCACCTTTCCCTGGCTACTGAGCCGGAATATGTCCCAAGTACCCCAGCAGAAGAGCTGACAGCGGGGCAGAGTGCAGTCGGCCTCTGCCCTCCCTTTGTCCCTTGTACAGAGCAGAATGTCCTGCAGGTTATACCAGCAGAAGAGCTGGCATCAGGGCAGAGTGCCGCTGGCCTCTGCCCCTCAAGTCCCCTCAGCGTGTTGCCCCATCACCACAGCAAAATATCTAGGTGTCTGGTTAGACTTCCCCCCAAAGGGGAGATGGGTGACGAAGTGCCTTTTGCCACTTTGTCCTGGAGAGGGCTTATTGCCAGCCTCCTGCCCTGCGACTATGGCCCTGGGACATATTGCCCTTTAAAAACAGTATTCGGCCATACCAAAGTGTATGTCCCTCATTCTGGCCCTTTAAATACAGGGGGGTCATTCGGTACTTGCCCTGTGGGAGCAGTGATACCCCAGATAGCTATGCCATGGAGCCCATTCATATAATGAAAGACTATGGGAAAGCCTTTAGCTACCTGGCAAATGAACTGTGTGAATAGGATCTGAGCGCTATTCGGTAGTTTTGTGCGCTCAGATCCCAGCTATCTGGGGATATGTGAAATGTCTGGGTGTTATGTGTAAAAGGTGACTTTATGTATTTTAAAGTGGTTTATGTTTTTTTGCAATCATGTGCTCAATGGAGTCTGCCTCTATCCCTGGATAATTGCCTTACTTTCCCCATTGTCTCCAGTACAGAGGCCTCTGTAAAACCTGTTTGTAAAATGTATTTTCCCTCTCCTTGAAATGTTTATTGCTGTGAATGCTGTATGAAGTGTGCGTTTGTTTTGTTCTTGAAATGTGAGTAAAGGTGAATTGTAGTACTGCTGATGGGTTGTCAAACTAGAGAATTGACCAACAAATACTTTTGTCCGGACATACCCAGGCCGATCCGTTGGGATCAGACCGTGTATGCCGGCTTATGGTCACGGGGGAGGTGTGTAACGGAACCCATCACTGTTTTACCCTGTTTTATGGTTATTTAATTATTATGGTTAAAATATGATCCTACTGTTATACTGTATGTATGTTGGTTTATGCTCTGCAGAATATTAGCCCAGACTATTGCAGACCTTGGCATAATTGATAATACTATTACAGAGACTCCTCATAAGATAAGAAAGTCTATTGTATAAAGTGTTTTCATTATGAGACATAGAACAAAGGAAGTATAATCTGATCAATGTCTGATTGTATTAAAGTAGCCAGGTAGCCTCCGAGGGGTGTGACCACACCTATTGTCCCTCTATGTGTATTGTGTGGCCAACTATGGGAGATGTGTATTGCCTGTGGGAAGAGATGTGTATATATATTTCTGCATAACAAAATAAAGACAGTATTATTTGACTCCCAATTGAGTGTCGTCCAATATGGGAGGTTGGGGATGGTGAGACTGTAGTGCTTCTTGGATATTTTACCGTATACCAGCGGAGATATTGGATTCGTGTTCCAACTCCGTTACATGCTTATATAGAGCCCTTTTACATTTGCTAAAGCGCAATTTAATAAGGCTGTAATTGTCTTCAATCAGAATTTATGTGAGACTTTCTTGTCAAGTAAACACTTTGAATTGTTGTTACTCTTTCTGGCCTTCACTGCCTGTATGTTAGTAGCCTATTAAATATCATCTGCTGTTACTGTGCAGCCATTTATAACATTTACACCTACTGCAATATTATGAACCTCCCATCAGGGCAGCTTGGCCTTTCATTGGTAGTTTCACAGTTGGCCGGGAAATTCTCTGTTTGTTCACTCCCCAGTTCAATTTAATGTGTGACATTCCCCATTGTTCCTTTTCCTATAAATACTCTGTTTTTTACCCAAATAAACCATGCTCATTTTGGCTGTACATTACTATGGTGCACTTGTCATTTTTGAGGGAAGGCATTATACTACCCATCATATAATACCCATCATCTGTCACAAATCCTCCACTTTGCCCTTCTCATGTGCCCTCTGGAATGCCAGGTCTGTTTGCAACAAACTCACTTACATTCATGACCTATTCATCTCCAACTCCCTCAACCTTTTAGCTATAACTGAAACCTGGCTCTCTCCATCTGACACTGCCTCCACTGCTGCACTATCATACGGTGGCTTACATTTCAGTCACACACCTAGACCTGGGAATAAGCAAGGTGGGGGTGTGGGCATATTACTTTCCTCCCGTTGCTCATTCAATTGCATTCCCCCAGTTCCCTCTCTCCAGTTCTCTTCCTTCGAAGTTCACACTATCCGTCTCTTTTCACCCATCTCTCTGCGAGTGGCTGTCATCTATCGCCCGCCTGGTCCAGCCTCTCAATTTCTGGATCATTTTGCCGCCTGGCTCCCTCACTTTCTCTCCTCTAACATACCCTCACTCATTCTTGGTGATTTCAACATTGCCACTGACACTCCCACTTCTCCCACAGCCTCAAAACTACTTGCACTTACCTCTTCCCTTGGCCTCTCACAGTGGATAGAATCCCCTACCCACCAGGATGGACACTCCCTGGACCTAATTTTTTCTAATCACTGCTCTATCTACAATCTTACAATCTCCCCACTCCCTCTTTCTGACCACCATCTCCTAACCTACAGCCTCATTACCCCTTCCAATCTCTACCCTTTATCACGCCCAACTACCAGAACCCACAGAAACCTGCAGACACTGCAACTCACAACACCTTTCCAATTTACTGCAACCCCTTCTCAGTCCTCTCACTACCCTCACTTGCCCTGATATTTCTACCACACAATACAACAGAGCTACTTCTCATCATTAAAATTTGGCCTCCAACCCCAAACATTTGTTCTCCACTCTTAACACTCTCCTCTGTCCTCCCCCACCTCCCGCCCCTTCCTCTCTTACAGCTGAAGATTTTGCTAGATACTTTAATAGTAAAATTGAAAATATTCATAATGAACTCTCCTCTCAACGCGGCCATATCACACCTTCTCCTCAAAAAACAAACAGCAGTCTGCCTTCACCCTTTCCCAAACCTATAGCCACTATAAACTCCTTTAACCCTGTAACTGAGGATGAAGTTGCTAACCTTCTATCAACCTCTCGTCTCACAACTTGTCCACATGATCCTATTCCATCACAGCTGACCCCCCCTCTCTACCACACTTATCCCAGCTCTCACACATCTATTCAACCTTTCCTTAGACACTGGCAAGTTTCCATCACCTTTGAAACAAGCCACAATTACACCCATTCTTAAGAAACCCACATCTGATCCAGCTTCTCCATCCAATTACCGCCCTATCTCTCTACTTCCGTTGGCTTCTAAACTACTTGAGCGTGTCATCTACACTCGCCTTACACAATTCATTTCCTCCAACTCCCTTCTTGATCCCTTCCAGTCTGGCTTACGGCCCCAACACTCTACAGAGACAGCTCTCACAAAAGTTACTAATGACCTGCTCAACGCCAAATCAAAGGGTCATTTCTCTATCCTAATTCTCCTGGATCTCTCTGCTGCCTTTGACACAGTTGATCATCCTCTTCTTATCCAAATTCTCCACTCTCTTGGCATCCATGACACTGCTCTCTCTTGGTTCACATCTTATCTAGAAAATCGAACATTTAGTGTCTCCTTCTCTGGCACCTCTTCATCTCCTCGCCCTCTAACTGTACCCCAAGGCTCAGTCCTAGCCCCCCTCCTTTTCTCCATCTATACATCCTCCCTTGGTGCCCTTATACAATCTTTTGGATTTCAGTATCATCTATATGCTGATGACACCCAAATCTACATCTCTGTACCTGAACTATCCCCCTCTCTTCTAGCTCATGTTGCCAATTGCCTCTCGAGCATATCCTCCTGGATGTCTGCCCGTCAACTCAAACTCAATATGTCTGTTATCTTTCCACCCTCTACTACAGCTTTCACTCCGCAAATATCGCTCACTGTTGACAATGCCATCATCACTCCCACCTCTCAGGCCCGCTGTCTTGGGGTCCTACTGGACCCTTCCCTCTCTTTCATTCCCCACATCCAATCACTCACAAAATCTTGTCACTTTCACCTAAAAAACATATCCAAAATACGCCACTACCTCACACAAGACACAACTAAAATTCTTATTCACGCTCTCATCATATCTCGCCTCGATTACTGCAACACTCTTCTTGCTGGCCTTCCTATCACCCGTCTGTCTCCACTCCAATCCATTTTGAATGCATCCGCTAGACTCATCTACCATACTAAACGATCAGTGTCTGCAGCACCTCTCTGTCAGGCACTCCACTGGCTTCCCATAGCGTCTAGAATACAATTCAAAATCATGACCCTAACATATAAAGCCCTCCACAATAGTGCACCCTCCTACATCTCTGCTCTCATCCCAAAATACACTCCCACCCGCCCTCTTCGCTCTGCTAATGACCTTCTTCTCTTCTCCTCTCTGATCACCTCCTCTCATTCCAGTCTTCAAGACTTTTCACGTGCTGACCCTATTCTTTGGAACTCTTTACCTCGCACCACCAGACTATCTTCCTGCCTCAGATCCTTCAAAATCTCTTTAAAAACACATATATTCAAAAAAGCCTATCATCTTTAGCCTCTTCATTGACTATGCATCTCTCACTCTCCTGTACCTCACCCATACCCTTTAGAATGTAAGTTTGCGAGTTTTAATCTTTTGAGGTGCTTTAGGGAAAGCACAGTGTATATCAGATTGAAAGCTCAATAACAGGGTCTTCCATTATTTTCATTGTGGGGTATTGTTTATACTTGTACCTAACCCCTGTATTGCGCTGCGGAATATGTTGGCGCATTATAAATAAAGGATAATAATAAATAATTATCTGGGAGTATCACACATATGCCTAGGGCAGGTGGCACGTCCTTCGCGCGCTGGAGAACAGCGCACAGTCATCAGGGCATCGAGAACTGCGCTCTGATGATGCTTTGCACTCCAGCCTGGATCCCATCTGCCCCATCTCATATTTACTGGACCTGCTTGCTGGAGGCTGCCAAGGCTAATGTAAGGGGCTGACAGTGTGCCATGTGGGACTCGCATGTGTCACTAGGTGCATATTGTATGCAATGTCACTTGTATGTAATGAAACATGCTCCTAGTGACACATGCATACAGTGACATTACATACAAGTGACATTACATACAATATGCTCCTAGTGACACATGCCAGTCCCACATGGCACACTGTCAGCCCCTTTCCTTAGCCTTGGCAGCCTCCAGCAAGCAGGCCCAGTAAATATGAGATGGGGCAGAAGTGGCAGACGGGATGCAGGCTGGAGCGCAGAGCGTCATCAGAGCGCAGTTCTCTGCTCCCTGATGACGACGCGCTGTTTTGCAGCTCGGGAGGGACAGCTTGCCCCTAGGACCATATGCCCCCCATTAGCAGCCATTAATTTGCCTTCATATCTCAAAAGTCACCCTTTAGAGCATTTTGTCAGTTTCCTAATCACAGGTTTTACTGAAGGGTCTCAAATAAAGTCACAACATTGCCTTAGGTCTCCTTCGCTAACAGCTATGAAGGAATCTGAGGTTGTGAAAAAACTCATTACCACTGAAATCCAATATCTTATCGGACCATTGTGGTAGCAAAACAAAAACATTCCCTAAAAAAAGTCTGTCATCGTCTTGTCCTCGCCTCATAATTCACCCATTCCAAGCATCAATTCATTTATCCCTTCAGAAGAATATTACATGTAATATGAAAGAGGACAGAGAAGACAAAGATATGATATATGATGAGAGAAAGTATCTACCAAGTACCTATTCTGATGACAACAGATAACAACAGATACAGAGTTTGCTGACTATTGACTCCTTATACAGGAACATCAGGAACTACCTACACTGATAAAATCAGGAGAATGAGTACCTGTTAAAATCATCAAAAGGAAAAACTATCCCAACAGCTGTAAAAAATTGCAGAAAAGACCTCCTGGATACATCTGACCCACTGCAAGAGGGTCCCTCTATCGACACCTTACTGGGAACCTAATTGCTAACCTGAGTAGCCCTGCACCTGTCTTCTACACAAAGTCTGGCTACAAAGGGGAGTGAAACGTGTTCAGACAGATTAGAGGGGCCTTGGGGAAGCAGGAAGGGATCCCCAGAATTATGCCCAAACACAGACTGCCGCACCCCTTCAGAAGTCCAGGGTGGTGTGGGATGAGAAAGTCCATATTAATCTTAATCCATATCACTGTCATTACAGTAATAGCTACCCTGATCTGGGAGAATACACAAAAACAGATTAAGGGACAAATCCACAAAAGCTAACCAGGAAAATGAAAGAATGATGAGCCACCATTTGATCAAGAGATAGCTTCAGAGGTGAAATAGATACCTGAAGCCACTAACCTAACCTTTACTGAAGGTCAGACATGAACACCACAGTTTGACTTTTGTACAATCGTTACCTGTCCAAAAAATGAGTAAAGTCTGAAATGGTCAGACAAATACATGTGCATAGTGTACTCTAGAAATGACAATAAAGTGTTCAGTTTGGAACTTGGCCCCATGAACTACCCGCCATATAGATTAAGACTACCACCAGCAGCATTGCCTAGATGTAAAAAACAAGAATGAGCATAACTAAGGGCAATAGTGAAACTGGATGTAAAAAAGGCCAAGATTGCAACCCTATCCATCTGACTCTCAAAACTCCAAAGCACTGTGACTCATGACTATGTCTGGGGAGCTGATATATTTGGAAGGGATCCAATTAGATGGATTTGGATACAAGTTTTGAATCCAAAGTCAGGAGATGATCCTGATATTCTCAGAACCTCAACTTCACATACTGCCAAAATGAACAGTAGTGACCTATTTGAACGTCCCTAATGTGGCCGACACACTTGAAATTGAGATTGGATACGCTGAAAAGAACATATGGCTTGAGTGGATGCTGTACACTGCTTCAACCATGAATGTAACTAACTGTATTGCCTGCTCCACCGACAATGACAACTGTGCCCTTCAAACTGAATCCCCAAAATGACAAGGAGAGATTAAAATGTATGTTGCAACTGTTCGTAGGACAAGCAATCCAAAACTGTACTATATTGCACTAATCATTCCCACCTCTAACCAAGATACAACCTCCACAGTTCCCTCTGTATGAAGCCAATTAAACCTGTGTCTCCTGCAACAAGATAATAACCACTGAGAGTAATGACTATCCTGATGAGTGATTTGCTAATCATACTACAAGGAGAGCAGATGTGTGGTGGTACTATGGAGGACTAAAACTCAGACAAGTCTTGCCACCCAACTGACAGAGTTTACATCTACTCCATTGGCGTGCCCTGTGCACCAACCAGACGAGTTCAAGGCCAGAAATCAAATTGCAGCAGGATTTGTATCCATGTTCACCTGGTGGGTGACAATAAATAAGAATGTTTACTGTATAAATTATATCTACTATAATCAACAAACATTTGTGACCTATACAAGAGATGCAGTACAAGGTTTGACTGAACAACTAGGTAAAACAAGTCAGATAACGTGGAAAAACCGCATGGCTCTTGACATGCTTCTAGCAAAAGAAGGAGGTTTTTGTAAAATGTTTGGCACTGCCTGCTACACTTCATCCCTAACAATATGGCACGTAATGTGACAGTTCCCAAAGCCCTGGAGGGATTGACCGCCCTGTCAAATGAACTAGCAGAAAATTTACTAGCTGGCTTCAGTCATGGTTCAAAAGTTGGAAAGTTGCTTGCTATTTTGGTCACTTGTGGTTCCCTGCGCAAAGGGACTGATACAGAAATGGATTGACACGACCACCACCTAGAAATAATACCTATATGAAACTTTGCAAGTCTACACTGCAAGATTGCCTAAGGACATTAAGGAAGAGGAATACGAGAATTATGCTTAAAATCCAGGACCAGGCCCAGGCCCATCCCCATGGCCGGATCACCCATTAGGCTAACTAAGCAGTCGCCTAAGGGCGCTTCTCTGTGAGGGGCACCACTTAAAAAAAAAAAAAAAGTTGTTCCTGGCTTAAAAAACTAAATGCAGCAGTACATAGACTGGCTACTAGGGGGTAACCACTTAGAACAAGAGAGTTACAACAGGAAAAGGCAAAAATGGGTCCGTGCATACCTTGCATACTCACTCGCAGGGGCTCTTTCACTTCACTGCCTAAGGGCTCCAAAAAGGTCGATCCGGCACTGCTCGTCTCCATGAAGGACATATACAAACTCTTGCTCATTGACATTACAATACGCTAATACATATATCTGCTGCAAAAGAATAAAGATGTAAAGACCTGTCAGAAAACCACATAGTCCTTGTCTTCTGCCTGAAGATATGCACATGATGGCCTATTGCTTTACCAGAAAATCTCGCCATCCAGAAGAAAGTGATCCACCGGTTTATCGTTTACCGTAAGGACAAGGAAAAACCTACCTAAGTGGGATGGGTAAGACTAGGATTGTATGAAGTTTCTCTCAGCATATGTTTTCATTGTATTGACATTTTCCTTTTTTCTGCTCTTTACTATACCTGTCTTTTTACTATTGTTTGGTTCCTAACATTTTGCACATTATTCTATCAACTTGCTAGGATCGAGTATGTACTAACATCTGATAAGGAAGAGTAATTATGGAAAGAAGAAGTTATCATGCATACACTCTGGGTTATTAGTCATATCAGCCGAAACTTTATTGGTTATTAAATTACATTGATCATCTATATGCCTCATAAGACAATATATATAAAGGAAAATTGGTTCTATTGCCTAGTTATTGCAAATTGATGGACTTTTATATCTATGGCACCGCTATCTGGACTATCTCTTGCCAACATATAACGGCATATATGGATGTTTTCATCCACCCCATTGGATTCTTTCTTTGTTCTATGGATTTCATCAAACAGGTGCTCATTTGTTTTTCTGGATGTATTGCTTTACCATCAAGATTTCATCTTTTCTTGCTCCTGCTTTATAATCACTAATTGTAAAGCTTTCATTGAATAGATTTTAATATCTGGACTGTGATTCTGCTATGGATTCCATTTTTTAAAGATTCTTTATATTATTCCACAAATCATATTGGATTAATAAACTTGCGATTTTCTAATATATATATATGAATGTTCTATTAATAATTAACTATGTTCTTGTTAGGAATGTATTAAGGTAAAAGGTGCAAAGGACTCAGTGAGAAAGGATCTAATATCTCCATGTTGTAGGAAACTCATCTGACTGAGACCCACAGCCTCTTTAAATATCAGTCTGAAGATCTTACCTCTACTTCCTAATAAGTTTAGCATTTATGTTGTTTAGCTATATGTGTGAAATTTATATTGAGTTTATATCCTGTCATATTTGTATTCTTTTCTTTTGATGAAAATGTTTATCGTCATGGGGAAGTATTGGGGAAATGATACAAATATCCATTTTTTGCGCATATATATATATATATATATATATATATATATATATACACAATTAGCACTCTTTCCAGTTAGTGTGATATTTGGCTGGGATACAAGCATTAAAGCAGTATTTTCCCTTTTTATAAGATTTAAATGATGAAATAGTTAAGTCTACATGACCCATGACTTAGCAATTTCAGTTATAGACAGTACATAGGTTTTTGTACATAATAAATATGTATTTTTGGTCATCCCCAAGGCCTAATAAGTGTTATTTACTGCACACAAGTGTATTATATAAAGTAGATGTACGCAAAGATATTACCAAAGTATGTGTTATGTTCTTATTGGATATCATATATAAATAAACTTGGTTGTTAGTGGGTTATACCATGTTGCTAGGTGGATTATTTCATTGTCTTATGTAAACAATATATATTAGCACTGGGAAATGAAGATTCTTTCTCTTGGTGCATAACACCTATTTCACATATTCAATAAAGAACTAGAGAAAACAAAAATAATAAAATGTTATTTATATTCTTAGGAGACAACGTCTATTAAAAACTTTAAAAAAAAAAGGGAAATAGGAAATGATTCCTTAAAAACATTTAATATTGAATCCCTTATTAGTTAGCACTTAGGATAAGTAAATCATTAATCTTTGAGGGAGCAACTCAGATGATCTTATTTCCTCTTATCTTATCTTAATAAGTGCTTAATTTATATTAGGCTTGGCTTCCAGACTTCCATGCATGTATCTCTCTTTATTAGTATTAGAGATAATGTATTTACATCCTGGGATCCTGACACCTTAAATTTGTTGCAGACATGCACTTTACTTTGTAGTTAGATGATTTATATATATAACATACTTAGTGCTGTTGTTATAATGTCCTCTTAAAGTCAATGTGCCCTTAAAGTACCTATATCAGTTATTTCAACTATGTTTATCTAAGTGGTACAATTCATATGATAGTTCCACATTCGAGGTTATTCTGATATAGAGGTTTATAGGGAAAAGCTCTTTAACTAGATTCTCCCCACTTCCATTCATCTGTTATAACTGTGGCGTTTCTTATAACCCCCATTTCCGGGTATCGCATTTATATAACTTTTTAATTTATCATTTGTAATCTAAGGATTTCCGATTCATTAAATGCGTTTGCCACTTAACAGGATCCTCCTATAGTACTAGGCTCTCCCATGTACTTTAGGACATAAAAAAAAGGTGACTGTAACCTCCTGAATTACGGAGCTGTGCTGGAAGCGCTGCCTATTCACAATGTTAGCGTCTGACGTCAGATGCAACCCTGACTTTTTTTTCAAAGGGAAGGGGGAAGGCCTCGACGGGGCCTTCTATTTATAGTACAATAGTTGTTATGGTTACCCTTTAACTCTCACCAAATGAGAGGGGTATATATAGATATGGAATAACGGACATGACTTACTCTTTCTATCTTATAGGAATATGTGATATAAAATAACAGGTTCCAGACTCCATCTGGAATGTATATATTGTATTTAAATTCCCCCACCTTACAGAAAATACACCTTAAGATATAAATAGAGGGATTATGACTATTGTTGTGCACATCTTAAATTGTAATCTATTTATATTTATACAGTGGAAACACCTTTTAGAGATATTTATATATGGAAATATATATATTAATTGTGATTAATGTGTTTAAAAATAACAACAACATAATAGTGCTTACATTTATATATTTTTATAGTGCCACATTTTTAGTGAAGGCTTACTTGGTTTATTATACTTTAAAAGAATTCTGTCAGTGCTTTTAGTGTTCATATTACATAAATCCTTTTATCCTTTTATAATCCTTTATTTTTATTATTCTTGGTGACCTTTTGGTGAATTAGTGCATTTAATTTTAGAATGTATCCTTCCTGTATCTTTGTTCTTATTTTTATATATGGGGGGAAAAAAACTGTAAAGTTCATATTTTCCTCAAATCATAAGATTATTTAAAATTAGTCCACATATTTCTTACATAACAGTTTCTCAATTTTCCAACTCAGAATCCTTTGGAAAGTAGTTATAAGTATATCTTAGGTGATGTTTGAATTTTTGGTTTATTTTTAAAAGATATATTTTTGATGCTGAATAAAGCCATTAAATATATTTTTTAAATACTATCTGAAGCCATTATAGAGTTTTATAAGAATGCACTAAAAGAGAATCCCTCATTAAGTCCTTTTCGTGTTTGTGCCTGAAGTTCATAAATCCATTTTGATTCCTTTTTAAGTAATACAGTGTCCAAGTTCCCTTTTCTTGGGCCCAGACTGGCTCCATCTATTGCACAGAATTTCAAGACAGATATGTCTTTTTTATGTTTTGATTTTACATGTCGTGCAATTGGTGTGTCGCATTCATTTACAATTGAGCAAATATGTTCTCCCATTCTACGTCTGAGTTCTCTGCTCGTTTTTCCGACGTAGATCTTGGTACAAATACACTGTCCTACATATATGACTCCCTTAGCTTTGCAATTATAGAAATCTTTTATAGGGTATTTCTTACCCGGTATTGGATGAATGAATTCTTTACTTGGTTTTATGAAATTGCAGTATTTGCATCGTCCACATCTATAACATCCTGTTAGAGGTTTTAGCCATGTTTTTTCCTTTTGTTTATGTTGTTGGAAATGGCTATGTACTAATAGGTCTTTCAAATTAGGACTCCGTCTATAGGTTATCGAACTGTATTGAGTAATCTTAGTCTTAAGATCTTCATCTGCTGTTAATAAATACCAAAACTTAGAGAAAATATCTTTAATTTCCTCTGAATTATGTCCATATGTAAGTATGCACCGTATTATCTCACTCTCCTTATTTGAGATTTTTTCTTCTTGTGTCTCAGATTGTCCCTGATTTGGTGCATATTTTATTTTTGTATTTAATAAATCTGTTATTTTGGTATTTTGAGCATATTGTTATGCTCTCTTAAGACATTTGTTCGGGTACCCTCTACGTTTGAATAGTTTCCTGAGTTTATCAGCCTCCAATTTAAAGGAGATGTTGGCACTGCAATTTCTACACATACGTAAATATTGGCCTTTCGGTATACCTCTTTTTTGTGGTCCACAATGTTGACTTGACCACTCTAGTAAGCTATTAAATGCTGTTTCTTTTCTGTATGCTGTGGTACTTATGTTTCCCATTTGATGCTTTATTATGTTTAGGTCCAGAAGGGCCAATTCAGTTTGTTTAATTTCATATGTAAATTTTAGTCCTAGGGTGTTCTTGTTGAGAGTATCTATGAAGAGGGAGAGTTCTCCTTTTGTTCCAGTCCAAAAGATGATAATATCATCTATAAACTGTCTCCACATTAATATGTTATCCGTAATATCATTCATAGAATCTTCAAAAACACATCTCTCTTCCCACCACCCTAAGAAGAGATTTGCCTAATTAGGGGAACATGATGTCCCCATTGCTGTGCCCTTAATTTGATGTATCCATTTTTTTGTCTAATGTAAACAAGTATAAAAGGCTGTGTCTGGATATATTTCTGTCAGTAGTAGTCAGTTTTTCAGCTGGTCAGCAGAAGCCATGTTGGGTTTTACTGCTGATCAACATTTAAAAAAAAATAAACTCTAATAATGAGAAAATTATTAGAGGACTCTGTTTTGTGTTATCATGCCTAGGTTTCGGAGTAAGAAGTGGTATGTGAATATGATTTTTGTCCACAACATGTGCTTAGGGCAATTGGCGGAATTCCATTCGTTCTTTCCCCTACTGCACGTTTTGGTACTTGGGTAGGGAATCCTAAATGATATCACATGTGTGCAATGCATTTACCTACAATAAACCAACATTGAAGTTGTTTTGAGCTGTGAATCAGCCGTTATGATCTGTTCACTGGCATGTGGCCTGGTTATTTTTTTTTTGCAGGGGGCTGTGTTCAAAACAATTGACTCGATGCTTCAGGGGCTAATCAGTAATTAATGGTAATGATCTCTCATTAACAAAAATATATGAATATCGGTGATTGGATCATAAAGGCTGACAGAGTATTATGCTCTCTTTTGCAAAAATAATCCTTTTGCATAAAATATAGTTATTACCTAACCAACAATGGAAGAAAAGAAAAGGGACCCTTTTAATAGTGCACACCTATGAATCTCAATAGTGTAAGAGACCCAGTTGATTAAAACTTAGCTTTTAATAATTTACTTAAAAATAGTTGCTACAAAAGCTAAAAATATAGACGCTGCAATTTGAAACAGGAGGTGGGAAAGGATAAGGGGATATATTGTTTGATTATGATGGGCACAAATACTCCTTTAAATATTGTCTTCAAGGTGCTGAAAGGTGCTGTGATTCTAAAGTGCTGTAATAAAGTGCTATAATAAAGTGCTGAGGGTGCTTGCAAAACAAATCTAGTTTTGCCCTATTAAATAAATATTGCATATAACTTGTGTTAGCTTAAATACAATCGTAGTGAATTGTATTTTAAAAGTGCTGAATTGTGCTGTATTGCAGGAGTATGGAACTGCCTAATACTTGGTTGCAGTATATCCCCTATAATATTCCTTTGATTCCCTTTTAGTTAAACTCCTGTTAGGAGTGACTAGATTGCTCGCGATGACGTCACTAACACGCGTCTCGCGTTGCTGCGTCTCTCCCGACGCACGTTTCTCAATTTCCTCAGGGGTTACCGCCATGACACTAAGACATCCCTCTTTATAGTCTCTGTTGTCATGGGAACCAGTTATTCATTAAAACCAACGTTAATTTAATATTTAAAATGACTTTAACGGTCTCAAAACTTAGAACACTGTTAACTCACATATTATAATGTTAATTTGAAAGCTTACTATATTTAAATAACATTGCACTGTATCTCTCAATATTACTTTATTATACTGTGAGAGTCATAGGATATATATGTTTATTGTCATTGTAGCAAAAAGTATAAACTATATCATTGATCCTAACTTATTATTGAAAGGTCTTATAAGATCTCAACAATAAATGAGGTCTCATGTGTTATTTAAGGTGACAATATATTAGTGCAAATTGGCAAAATTATCTCCATCTAACTTTTCATTATATTATGATAAATTATTCCTCATAAATGAAGTCTGGTATTGGGTTTATATTTTTTATTAGGGCAATATCTTAAAAGAATATTTAGAAATTATTGAATTGTGTTTTTTATATATAAGGGGAGAAAGTGAAACCTTCATTTAGGCCATCAGGTTTTCTGGTTTTTAATAGATAGATCCATCTTGCTTCCATCTTTAGTAACTCTTTATCTATGTCGCCTTTTCTGATGGTTTGTTCAATGTGATCTATGGCCATAAAAGAAAGTACTTTCACATCCCCTTTATGTTTGGTGTTTACATGTATAGCCACAGGTGTATCGTATTCTCTGTTGATACTATAGATGTGTTCCAAAATTCTTCTTTGAAATTCTCTATAGGTTTTTCCTGTGTATCTCATTCCACATTTGCAAGATATCAGATAAATCACTCTCTCTGTTTTGCATGTCATTAGATACTTCACTTGATATATCTGTGTTGCATCTTTTGAGGTGAAAGTTTTGGCTGGTTTTATATATTAACAAGCCTTACAGGATTGGCATTTGAAACAGCCCTTTATTTTTTCTAGCCATGTAGTCCTCTTTGGAGTCTCCAGATGGCTTTTAGATAATACATCTTTTAAGTTAGTAGATCTTCTACTTGTTATTTGAGCATGTTCCCCTATAAAGGGTTTTAAATCTTTATCATTCCTCAATATCTCCCAGTGTTTATTGAAAATCTTTTTTACATCGAACCATTTGTCATTATAGGTTCCAATACATCTAATGATGTTATCTTCTTTAGGGGGTTTATCCATAAGTAGAAATTCTCTGTTGATGTTCTTAGCTCTACTGTAGGCCTTCTTTAATATCTTTTTGTTATATCCCCGTTCTTGGAATCTATTTTGTAGGTCCATAGCCTCTATTTCAAACTGTTGTTCTTCTGAGCAATTTCTTTTAATTCTCAGATATTGCCCTACTGGGATTCCTGAGATCAAATATTTAGGGTGACTACTTGTGGCGTGCAAAAGGCTGTTAGTAGATGTTGGTTTCCTGTATGTATTAGTTGTCAATTTGCCATTGTCTTGTTTGCTAATTGTAAGGTCTAAAAAGGTTATAGACGTTTCATTGACTTCTGAGGTCAAATATAGACCCATATCCTTGTGATTTAATTTGTTTATAAATTCTTGCAAATGTTGATGAGTACCACTCCATAGGATTAACACATCATCTATGTACCGAATCCGAAGGTCCACATCTTTTGTATAATTATCGTTGTGTTCATTGAACACTATTTGTTCTTCCCACCAGCCTAGGTATAAATTGGCGTATGTGGGGGCACATGCTGTCCCCATAGCTGTACCTCTTATCTGGTGATAGAAATTTTGTAAAAATACAAAATAATTGTGTGTTAGCACATATTTCAGTAGCTCCATTATAAATTTATTATGTCTGTCATAGAGTATGCCCTTCTTCTGTAAAAAATTTTTAGTAGCATTTAGGCCTCTCGTATTAAATCCTCTACAAATCTTTAATTTATCTGACCTTAATTTAACAAAAGATCATATATCCCTATTACAGAAGGGACTAAATTTCTCTCCTACAGACAATTTTAAAATCTTTGATTGGGTAAAAGATGTACATGTATTTTGGATAATTACACCGGGCTACACCAAGAGATAGAGTTCATATATTGACTGAATAGAAACAAGATTGGTTTGGTGGCTCTAGATGTAATTGGGTATAATGACCTTATACTTAGGGTGCCACTAAGGGTCAAATATCAGGTTTTCTGTTTTTTAATAGATTGATCCATCTTGCTTCCATCTTTAGTAACTCTTTATCTATGTCGCCTTTTCTGAAGGCGACAAAGATAAAGAGTTACTAAAGATGGAAGCAAGATGGATCTATCGATTAAAAACCAGAAACCCTGATGGCCTAAATGAAGGTTTCACTTTCTCCCCTTATATATAAAAAACACAATTCAATAATTTCTAAATACTCAAGCTGAGACTAACTCAATAATATCATATTATGAAATTGCTTACTATGTTAATAATTCTAAAAGAATATAATTCCTTCTATTTATCTGTTGGTATTAAAATATATATATTACACCATATCTTTTAAGATATTGCCCTAATAAAAAATATAAACCCAATACTAGACTTCATTTATGAGGAATAATTTATTATAATATAATGAAAAGTTAGATGGAGATAATTGTGCCAATTTGCACTAATATATTGTCACCTTAAATAACACATGAGACCTCATTTATTGTTGAGATCTTATAAGACCTTTCAATAATAAGTTAGGATCAATGATATAGTTTATACTTTTTGCTACAATGACAATAAACATATATATCCTATGACTCTCACAGTATAATAAAGTAATATTGAGAGATACAGTGCAATGTTATTTAAATATAGTAAGCTTTCAAATTAACATTATAATATGTGAGTTAACAGCGTTCTAAGTTTTGAGACCGTTAAAGTTATTTTAAATATTAAATTAACGTTGGTTTTAATGAATAACTGGTTCCCATGACAACAGAGACTATAAAGAGGGATGTCTTAGTGTCATGGCGGTAACCCCTGAGGAAATTGAGAAACGTGCGTCGGGAGAGACGCAGCAACGCGAGACGCGTGTTAGTGACGTCATCTCGAGGCTTCCTGACCGCGATCTCCACGCTTTAGGAGACAAACAGATTATCAGGGACACAGCGATATATCAAAATGCCCAATTAATACTAAAGAAAGGCTCCTGAGTAATCTAGTCACTCCTAACAGGAGTTTAACTAAAAGGGAATCAAAGGAATATTATAGGGGATATACTGCAACCAAGTATTAGGCAGTTCCATACTCCTGCAATACAGCACAATTCAGCACTTTAAAAATACAATTCACTACGATTGTATTTAAGCTAACACAAGTTATATGCAATATTTATTTAATAGGGCAAAACTAGATTTGTTTTGCAAGCACCCTCAGCACTTTATTATAGCACTTTATTACAGCACTTTAGACTCACAGCACCTTTCAGCACCTTGAAGACAATATTTAAAGGAGTATTTGTGCCCATCATAATCAAACAATATATCCCCTTATCCTTTCCCACCTCCTGTTTCAAATGGCAGCGTCTATATTTTTAGCTTTTGTAGCAACTATTTTTAAGTAAATTATTAAAAGCTAAGTTTTAATCAACTGGGTCTCTTACACTATTGAGATTCATAGGTGTGCACTATTAAAAGGGTCCCTTTTCTTTTCTTCCATTGTTAAATATGCATATTTGACCCTTAGTGGCACCCTAAGTATAAGGTCATTATACCCAATTACATCTAGAGCCACCAAACCAATCTTGTTTCTATTACCTAACCAATCCAGAAAACTCATTACCAAACATAAACAATTTAATCAATTAATATGGTAGTTTATTTTACTATAAAATGAACATTTCTAAATCAGAAATGTTAACATTAAATCTTGAAATATATATATTTGGAATCAAAATGCTATTACTCATTTAGGGATTCATTCATTTACTTCTAATTTTGAAAATCTTAATATGAAGATTGATTTTTAATTTGGGAATTGAATCCCTATATTTCACAATAATTCTTATCTGGTTCTCACCCAGATTCTTCAAAACACGTCTTGTATACAGGATCAAGATCCAATTTTTAAAACGTAATGTTTATTGTTAATTACTAAAACTCCTAAAAACAACTGTTATAATAAAAACAAATAGAGAAGGACCCAGATACTCCACCACTGTGAGACACAACTAACTTGTCATCTCTGAAAAAAAGTTAGAATTTTTGGACCTTGAAATTGTCATAGATGAGGGTTTTCACATCCAAACTAAGACTTTTAGAAAAAGTACTGCTACAAACAGTGTCTTAGCCTATGACAGCCATCACCCAGAACTTCTCAAGAAGAACATCCCATATGGCCAATATCTCAGAATTAAACGGAACTGTAGCTTATCAGAAGATTTTTAAATAAAGGCCAATGATTTGTATAGACGTGTTAGAGAACGAGGATGCACACACAATTGTTTAAAAAAAGGCTTATCAAAAAGCACGAACAAAGACACACCATGATTTACTTACAACAAATCATAAAGCGAAAACTAATGACACTATCCACGTGATAGGTACCCATAATGAGCAGTGGGATACTATAAGAACAATTCTTGAGAAACATTGGGAGATCTTATTGCAAGAGCAGGACTACCAAAAAAAATGTCAATGACGAGTAGAAGAGCGCCTAATCTCCTTGACAGTAATGTACACAGTCACTTCTCTTCCCAAATACGACAGCACAATTGGTTGACTGAAAAAAGAACGAAGGAATGCAGGGTGTGCAAACACTGTAAAGCCTGTGAATATGTAGAAGATTCGGTAAACTTAAAAAATCCCAATAATGGAAAGTCATACAAAATAAAAAAGAATATCACATGTATGACAACAGCGGTTGTCTACGTCATCCAATGTCGGTGACACAAATTATACGTAGGAGAAACGATCCGCCAGTGGCGTTGCCCAATTCTGGAACATGTATATTCCATTATGAATAAGGATGACGTATCGGTAGCCCGACACATTAACACTGAACATAGTGGCAATGTAAACTGCCTAAAGTTTTACAGTATTGATAAAGTAATGATGACGGAAAGAAAGGGCAATGTGGACAGACGCCTTTTACAACAGGAAGCTAAATGGATATTCAAGCTAGAAAGTTTGTCACCATTTGGACTTAATAAAGAATTTACCTTCACCTCGTACATCTGATAACAGTAAGCATAAAGAAAGCGAGGTACAAAAGACTGCTGAAACAGAGGACCCATAAAATGTATCCCCAAAGTAATAAGTAAACAAAGAGAAAAGGTGTTAAACACCCCACAGCGCATCTAACATAGGAGCAATTGGTATTTTCAGATAATTTTATTCAAGAAAAAGGATGAATACAGTTAACCCCACAAACAAACATAAAAATAAAACAAATCACAATTGTAAACAAATAAAAGAAGTAAGAACAAGATAGAAGAGTAAAGCTACTGATAATAAAAATACACCTCACTTATATGTCAGGACAAAACTTAGCAACAAAGTATTTTATAGTATCAACAAAAATACTTTTATAAATCTGGGCTATAGATAAAGGGAGAGTAAAAGCAAGAAAATTGCAATAAATACAGCCTAGCAAGAAAATAACGTAGCAAATGATACAGACAATTCCCCTTTTCTTATGCATTGTGATAATAGTTTTGTTCAGATCATTTGTCTATTGTTATGCTCCTCTCAATAGATCATAAGAAAACAATAAGAAGTTGGACAGACTTTGGCTAATTTAGAAAATGTATACTTAAATCAATTGGGATAAATAAGCCCCCAAAGGTGGAGAATTCAGGATACAGTACAATCATATAAACATAAATGTAGAAAATCAGATATATACATACTAAGAAATTGCCCGTCAAAAATTACGGGAACAAAATTTTAAGTGTTGGCAATGCGGTTTGCCACACAATGTGAGCACCTTCTGCACTCATCTGAGTCCTCCCTTGTGTCTCATCCACCCTCTCCCTCCCTTGTGTCTCCTTTTCCCCCTCCTCTGCCTCCCTTGCGGTTGTAGCCCGTAACGGCGGCAGAGGGGGAGATAGAAAGGCAGAGGGGGGTGAGAGAGGCCGGCGCCGCTGGTGATGAGCGCCTGCGGCACTCTTTGCGAGGCCTGCAACGAGCGCTTTTGGCGCTTATTGCAGCCTAAGTCCCGCGGGCTCACGGATGACGGCTCGCCTCGCTTTGCGAGGCTTGCAAAGCGTGACCAACATCAGAAGCTTTACGAGCAGCCCCGCAGATCCACAACTATATAGTCATATATTAAAAAAAATAACCAAATTTTCATAACAAAGATGGGAATAACTAGAATGAAAACATTAAATATTTTTAAGATTAAAAGTAAGAACCAGAAAAGTATGTATGAAATAAGGTTAACAATAGAGGGCAAAAAACACTACACACACAAAAAATGCTACAATGACATAAAAAATAATACTCGACCCAAACAATTCATAGGCTTAAATTTAGGGGGGGAAAATTAAGAATCAAAAATAATTTATTTTCTATGATAATTTATTTTCTATGAAGACAGAAAGATAAATTAGAGGGACTTTGAATCCATACATAATCATGAAGAATGCTTATATAGAAATACATTAACATGCACAATTAATTGGTACAGTTACATTTCAAATAAACTATTGATGGAAGACAGACAGACTAAAAGCTCTAAAGACCATTACAGTGTGCAAGTGTACAACAATATGTATTCATCACCTCATAATTATACACTGTAAGAAGGATCATGAAGATAACCTAGCATTAGTTTTAATGAATGAGATCTGAAAGACCCTGAGACATCCATAGTTAATAATCTAATGATAATAAAATCAAAAATACTATAAATAAAACTCATAAAAGCAAAGAATAGCAACAGGACCGGTACTTGTTTTTAGAACAGCGCCAGGTACTGATAGTGTCCATTAGTAGAAGCTCTAACTTCAGAACATGTATCAGAGAAAATTGAACGCAAGAGAGGAACGGTCACTAAGGAGTTAATGGGATGGTCAAAAACAAGTCATCAGTCTGAGCCTGTTTTGGAGTCTCGTTGCCCTGAAGAACCTGTGTAGATGGGTAAACGCGCATCGGTAGACAAGTGACCTCTAGATAGCACCACCATCCCCTCGTGTAAGACAGAGTGCAGAGCAGTTAGGGACAGACAACGGGGGCCCATCGGAGGGCTAACCCAAGAGAATCTAGTCGGGCCTTTCATTTACGGCTATACTAATCCAACCAGGTAGGGTACCCCATGTCCCCAAAGCCTGTCCGCACTCTGCATTTAAATTAAATTATCTATTACTCCCAGCCTCACTGTTCTCAATACACTAGGCATTACCTAGTACAGCCATTAGGAGGTACAGCCCAGGCAAAGATATTTTCATACAGAGAGTTCAAAAAGGTGGGTTTATATGGGCGATAGAGACCTCAGTACACTCCACAAAATAAGAGGAGTTAAATGAGAGAGCGGAATTATGATTTAATCAAGCTATGCCCTGTAGTAAACAGTGAAGACATATTGTGGTGGGTACTACTGCCTGTAATAGAGGCACATAGATCCCCACATGTTTTCTATATTCTCAGGACTGTAGAAATAGGCATCTATTATCCAGAATAGTCTCCGATGACAACTAGATAGTTGCCATCATATAGGAGTCATTAAGAGAGGACTGAGTCTGTCCTCATTTCATGGTCCCTATATATTTAGAGACTATAAATAAAGTGTTATCTACAAGTTAGTTGTTTCTCACAGTAGTGGAGTATCTTGGTCCTTCACTATTTGTTTTTATTATAACAGTTGTTTTTAGGAGATTTAGTAATTAACAATAAACGTTTAATAACGTTTTAAAAACTGGGTCCTGTATAGAAGACGTGTTTTAAAGAATCTGAGTGAGAACCAGATAATAATAATTTTGAAAATCTAATTAAAAATAATTTAAATAAACTCTATATTCATGTGAATAATATTTTGGTAGGCTGGAGAAGGCTGAATTTATCCTTGTTAGGCAGGATGGCAGCCATTAAAATGTCTGTTTTACCTAAAATAACCTACCTATGAAGATGTCTTCCATTAAGGATACCAACTCATGAATTGAAAATGTTTCAAATTATGATAGATCATTTAAATTATAAAGGTAAAAAAGCTTGAATAAAAAGAGAAATTGTTGCACAATTAGAACATGTATTACGGAGTAAGATAGAGGATAAGAAAGCAATCAATAAGTTCCCCTTAGTAGTTAAAACATTAGTGAAATGATGGTATAAATACAATAATGAATTGAATTTAATAAAGTTCTCACAGTTGCATATGATAGTGCATACCTTCTTCCATTACAAAAATAAGGTAGGAACAATGCGGCATAAATACCTTATCTGACATATATAGATGGTTGACATTTGATGTGGCGGTCCAAGAGAACGAACTTTTAAAAGAGAAATTATTACAATATAACTCCATGATAAATGCAGTATTTAATTCAGAATATTTTCTATAATGAGGGACCCCACTTATTTTGTAGAACTACTTAATGAAAAGAAGTCTATAACAATTTGTTGTAAAAGTATAAGATTTTTGAAGGAAAACGATAAAACTATAGGAATGTGAAAACGAGAAGATTTAAATAAATAATTTGATACTAAAACTTGGTTTAAAGCTTTTGAGCTGACTGAGAGAAACACGAAAATGTACGTCCTTAAGAGAGGTATACTTTAAGCTTACTCAATGATGGTACTTAACACCAAAAAAATTAAAATAGCTCCTCAGGATCATTCGGGGCAATACTGGAGAGCATGTAAAGATTTGGGGACACAGGTGGTTATGTGATATAATACCAAGATTTTGGTTGAAGAAGTAGTAGGAACAACTGTTAGAAGCAGCGGGATCCCAGAGTCACGACAACAGAATGGCAGATTATGAGGACCTACCCAACACTAAACTCTGGTAACAAATCAAGGTTTGAAATATTGAGATGCCGAGTGCTTCCAATACCCCTGGCAAAGTAGACTGGGTGAGGGACAACTGGACAGTGGGGCAACAGGGGACAGTAGAAGGAGAGAGACCAGCCTGAAGCCCTAACCTGGACAGTTGCTGGAGGCCTGCTAGGAGGAAATGGTGAGCTTATTTCAATAGCAATAGCAGAAACACCATATCACCTGCCCCAGAGATAGACCCCCTGACAGGGACAATCTAAAGCTGCCTAACTGGTAAACATCAACTCAGTAGGTTAAGCCCCTACACAAAGATTGAATAGTGTACAGCATTGAATGTTTTACATGACAACCCTGGCCACCAATCCAATTTGTGTACAGAAATAGTAAAAATAAAAAACTACACGCCTTATGAACATAAACCTCTTCAGAGTTTGTATCTATTGAAACCCTGTACATGAGGATCAAAGTCCACCATCTGCACAATAATTAAAGTTTTCTCTGGCCGGTGCTAGGCCTAGCACATTATAACGTCGCCACCTGGCGGCCAGGAGGCTATTTCCCAGCAAATCTATGTGATTAGCTCCATCTTGTGGACAAAACTGGTATCTACCAAATTGCTGCAACCAAACTATTTTGCACTGCCACCTAGTGGACCTGTAGGAATATATCATCAGAGACTTTCAAAATACACCAATATTTTTGAGGATGCCTAACCGGCCTATTTTACTGACACAAGTGGATAAGAATATGCTCACTATGTAAACGCACCCCATACTCCGGTGTGGTGGCACAACTCAAGGTGAAGTGACTTTGACAACTACATTTTATGTACGGTTCTTATAAAAAAGGAATGGCTGGGATCTCAACAAGAAGGGCAACCAAAACTATACAGGACTTTTGTACAACAAAGACACCAACGCAGTCTGCCCGACAGCCAGCCTCAACTCCCGAGCGTTCCCCAATTGCTACCATGGAATCCACGGCTCCTAGTACGAAAGCAGACATACAGGATCTAAAAGATCTAATCTCCTCTTTTAGAACTGAGATCACTGGAGAAATTAAGAAAGTGGCTGCAGAACTTACTGGTGAAATAAAAGCGGTTGATTCTAAAGTGACAGACCTGGAAGTGAGGTACCATGACTTATTAGCAGCACACTCCCAACTGAAAGAAGAAGTGTCAACCTTAAGAGATGAACAAAGCCAACTCCAATACGTGCAAGAAGACCTGGAAAACCGCTCTCGTCGTCAAAATATTCGGATCTGTAACCTCCCAGAATCCATTACAGATCTCCCAAATTATATGTTGGATCTCTGCAAACTTTTGCTGCCAAACCTAGAAGAGGAAGCCTTCAGAATAGACCGCATTCACAGAGCACTGTCAGGTCGTCCTGTTGCTGGAGAGAGAGCTAGAGATGTTATTGCAAAATTTAATTACTACACGACCAAGGAGCTCTTTATGAAAGCTGCGAGACCTGGTATTCCAGAGATTGCAGGTGGCCAGCCCATTATTTTTGCTGACCTTTCTCCGACCACTTTGTACAAGAGGAGATTATTCAAACCTCTTCTGGAGATCGTTTTGGCCCAAGGATGGAGGTATACCTGGGGCTTTCCTTTCAAATTGAACATTGTGAGAGATGGAAGAATTTACCCAGTTTTTGAAATGGAGGAGGGCATGGCGCTGCTCTCGTCTTGGAACATTCGTTTACCATAAGTAGGGGAAGCGGCCCAACGCCTGGATGCCAGACCCTACAGACGCCCTAGGCTGCAACAAAGAACCTAAGTCTGTAATAATCTTTTACATTTAGAAGGGTGAAAAACTAAAGGGAAAAGGAAAAGATTTCTCAATGCGTAATACACCCTATAAAACTGTGGACAGTAGAACAGGGACTTTGTAGCTTTATCTACATAAGGCACAGCCTCCAGGCTAAATTTAGCGACAATGTTGAGATAATTTAGTCCTAGTTTTCTGGGTAGATATGTATAGATGGAGGTATGTATATACAGATATATATATATATGGGTATGTAGATATATGTATGTGTATGTATATGTTTGATCTTATCTATTTTCACCTGGTGCCGACTCTAATATTAGCTCAGGGTCCTCTACAGCAGCTATCGAATGTTTAGATTTCGTCTGCATAGTTATAGTCACTTAATTGTTAATGTTATGTTTCTGAAGCTGTGCCCCACAGGGGATTAATTTTGTAAACTTTTTCTATTTTGACATTATTTTGTTTTTTGTTTTGGCGAGTCGCCTGGATATCTTTCTGCAAGGATTCCAGGTGCTTCACCATAGGTTATAGGAGGACAGCGAGTTGCTCTCCTCATTTCAGTGTAAATTGTATATTGTTCTGGATATATACTTAATATACCCATACAAACACTATACACATATCTTTCGTAATTACTTACTTGTATACAGTTAGATTTACGTACTGTATTGTACAACACGGTTATTTTTATACATTGCTTTAATATAAATATATATATATATATTTAATTTTATTTATTTTTGCTTCCTCCTTTAGACGCCTCCTTCCTCCCTCCCTCCGGCTTCTCTTCTTTTTCTCTCCCCTCCCCCTCTCTATACTTGATCTATTTACTCTAGCCTGGTGTGGAGCCCTATGAATTATTAGGTCCAAGTGAAGAACACCCCTCAGGTCACCTGCTTTCAGCGGATAACCTACTCATCAGAAGCTCTATCTCTTGGGTGTCGCTCAGAACAAGTAGTGAGTAATGGCTTTATGCATAGCATCTCATAATGTTCAGGGGCTGAATGAGCCGGTGAAGCGGGGGATTGCCCTAGGGGAGTACGGTTGCATGGGGCTAGATATTGTCATGGTGCAGGAGACCCATTTTAAGAAGAATTCTATCCCAAAATATTGGGGGAAATGCTTCACGCAAACGTTTCATTCTACCGCCCCAGAAAAAAAAAGGGGAGTGTCCATTTTAATACACAAGAGATTAAATTTCCAACACATATCCACACGCAGAGACACAGAAGGGAGATTCATCCTCGTACAGGGCACTATTAACGAACGCCAGATTTCACTGCTAAATTATATACGCCCCGAATGTTGGACAGGCTACATTTTTTCATAAAATCTCAGACATTATGTCTGACTGGCAACAATCAACATGGATTATTGGAGGAGACATGAACTCGGTCTTGGACCAAGCAAAGGATAGATCGGGCTATTCAGACCCGATGATTATTCCCACCGCAACAAAGTCTTTCAAACTCTTACTTAACAACCACGGTTTGATTGATGCATGGAGAATGACCCATTTTAATGATAGGGAGTACACTCACTACTCGGCTAGACATAACTCATATTCTCGCATCGACTATATTTTAATACAGCAACAGCTAGCTTCGAACCTACAGGATGCTGAAATCCGGCCCATTGCATGGTCAGATCATGATGTTGTATGTATTTCCTTAAATGACCTGTTGCCTAAAGGGCGCTCCCCTTCGTGGGCACTTAATCCAGCTCTACTTAATGACGTAGTCACAAAAGATAAAATACATAGCGCCATAACAGACTATTTTGATCTAAATGGTGAGGGTGAGGTAGCGAGAGATGGAGTTTGGGCTGCACACAAAGCAGTGATAAGGGGTAAATGCATTCAGATTGGTGCATGCTCTAAAAGAACAGAGTTAGCCCAAATAAATATACTAAACAAAAAAATTTCGACCCTTCAAGCAATCCCCCTCTCTAGGAGACCACCTGAGACCCAGGCGGAAATATTTAAACTCAAACAACAGTTGCAGGAGATTTTACGTAAAAAAGCGGTAACGCTACTGCAAAGAACCCAATCTCAGTATTTCACACTCTCGAATAAGCCATATAAAATGCTAGCCAGAAAGCTCAACCAGCAACGAGCAAACTCTTTTATTCCAAAACTAAAGATGGAGAATGATAAAATTATTTATAAGCCACGTGACATTACGGAGGCATTTGAAAAATGTTACGCCAATCTGTATTCTGCACCTGCTAGGTCGGGCTCGATTGATCATATGACCCAAATAGACACTTTTTTGTCTTCCATTAAACTCCCAAAACTGGATGCCGGACATTCATATCTGCTGGATGGGCCCATAGATCTAACTGAAGTTAAGAGAGCTAGAAAAGAGACCAAGGCTCATAAAGCACCTGGCCCGGATGGGTTTACAAATTTTTATTATAAGCAATTTATAGATACGTTAGCACCCCATCTTCAACGGCTTTTTAACGATTTTTTGTCTGGTAAGCCTATGAGGGCAGAATTCCTGGAAGCCAAAGTGATAGTAATACCTAAGGAGGGTAAAGACCCATCTCAATGTAAAAGTTATAGACCTATCTCCTTGATCAACTGTGATGTTAAACTCTACTCTAAAATCTTAGCGAACAGGCTATCTCAGGTGCTGCCGAGCCTAATACATCCAGACCAGGCTGGGTTTATCCAGGGTCGTGAAGCGCCAGACAACACCAGACGGATCATAAACTTGCTTGATGTAGCATCATTCCAGAATATGCCCTTAATGCTGTTATCCCTTGACGTGGAAAAGGCCTTTGATAGGATCGATTGGGTGTATATGACACTACATAAATTTGGCCTAAGCGAGAAGCTAGTGAAGGGTATTTTAGCATTATATTCGGCCCCGACAGCATATGTTGCATACCAGGTGTTTAAATCTCGATCATTTAAAATCACGAGAGGGACGCGGTAGGGGTGCCCTCTATCTCCTCTCCTCTTTGCTTTGTGTATTGAACCTCTGGCGGTAACCATCAGAGAGGATATGAATATAAGGGGAGGTAGAGTGGGAGAGACGGAACATAAATTAAGCCTCTTCGCGGATGATGTCATGCTTACTATCTCCGAACCCTTAGTCAGTCTCCCTAACCTGTTCCATGCTCTTGAACTTTTTGGTAGGATCTCTGGCTTTAAAATTAATTTGAGTAAGAGTGAAGCGCTAAATGTCTTCTTACCAGAGCAGTTGAAAGCCCAATTATCAGGAAACTTCTCCTTTAAGTGGATCCAAAACCACATTAAATATCTAGGGTTTTTTATCCCCAGACAATCTGGCCTAACATACTCAGCAAACTTCCCGGCGCTCATTAAAAAATTAATTACGGATTTAAATACGTGGTCCTCATACAAAATTTCGTGGTTAGGGAGGATTCACGCTATCAAAATGAATATTTTGCCCAAGCTCCTGTATCTCTTCCGTACCATTCCAACGGCTGTTCGTTCCAAGGATATCTTGGCTATTCAGGGGGCAATCTCTCACTTCATTTGGGACCGTAAAAGACCTAGAATAAATAAGACAGCCATGAAGGCTGCAAAGGCCAGAGGAGGGCTGGCCCTCCCAGACCTATTGAAATATTGTAAAGCCACTAGATTAGCCCAAATCACTAAATGGTTTGGTACAGAACAAGTGCCAATATGGGTAGAAACAGAAACAAATATCTTTGAACAAAGTGGCCTCATTAAACAGGTTATTTGGCTTAGCTTACATTCTAAGTTGGGGAATACCTCCTTTACTAACTGCATGGTCCAGTCTCTGGCAGTTCTGACTCAGACAAACAAGAGAATCCCACTGGTTGTAACAAGCTCATGGATAGCCCCATTGTGGGTATACCAAAGAACAGCACTAATTGATAGACTCTAGCAATTTAAGTGGTGGATAGACAATAAATTTACGGTGGTGGCTGATCTGTTGAGGGGTAATAGACAGTGGTCTATTACAGCATTTAGGGAAGAACACCATTTACCATTAAGGGAATGGCTTAATTTGTCCCAGATACATGTCAATATCTCCAAAGTAATCAAATGTAATGCCGCTGCCAGGACTACTCCATTTGAGAAATGTTGCCTTGAGAATCCGACTGGCAGACGGAATATCTCTATTATTTATAACTACCTAACAGACCAGACCACACCACCTAAATTACATCATCAACAATCTTGGGAGTCGGAACTTGCCATTGACTTAAACGAGGCTCAATGGAATAAAATACATAAACAGGCGGCAGGCTCCTCATTGAACGTAATATTGAGGGAAAATTCACACAAGACTATTTTGAGGTGGTACCTAACACCGGCTAGGTTGAAGCTTTCCAATCCTTCTTTGGAAGGTAATTGTTTTAGGGGGTGTACTGATTTAGGTACTCTTAAACATGTCCTGTGGGATTGCCCTAGGATTGCCCACATCTGGCTGGGGACATATGATATCTTGGAGAAACTCTGGGATTGCAGGATTCCCCAAAAACCGGAAGAAGCTCTTTTAGGTCTACCCATAGAGGGCCTTAGTAACCAGGCTCAACTTTTGTCACACCAAGTGTTTTTGGCAACTCGAGTTACGCTAGCTAAAGCCTGGAAATCGGGAATACCCACATATACTGAAGTTTTACGTAAGCTTAAGTTCATATATGAGCGTTATCTCAGCTGACCTGAATCAATCATACAAGAAATGGGCTTCATGCTGGGACACCTGGATCCTTAAGATCGGATGGTAAAGTTACAGAGTTTTCTAATTCTTAGGACAATCAGGGTGTGGATCCTGATTTTCCATGTCCCTCTCTTTTCCTGTTCTTCCTTCCCCCCCTTCCCTTTACCCTAGGCGTGTTTTTTCCTTTGTTTTTAGGTTACAAGTTCGATAACCTGTATTTTCATATGTAAGTAATCTGAATTCATATAACAAAAAAACAAAAAAAAAAAGAGAGAGAAAGCAAAAAGTCGATAATTGAAGTTAAAAGGTTATTTATTTGTATGTTTATATTTTTCAAGGACATTGTCTATATCATTCTTGTTTTATCATTGAAACATGTGTATTATTGTATTACCTTGATACTCTTAATAAAAAAATATAAAAAAAAATAAAAAATAAAGAAATATTGAGATGCCGAGATCCAAGATACAGAACTGAGGAGGGTTGACAAGATTGGTCAACAGCTGGAAAGACCAGAGGGAGTGGGCCTCTCCTCCAGCAGCACTACATCAGTAGATGGTCCCCTGAGAATCCAGGAAAAGAGAGTTCTGGGTCCGGAGGACTGCCGTTCCAGGGGAGTTAACTAATCATCAAGTGATCACCCTGATTGACTAAATAGGTAGAGCTCTGGAGAGAGAGCCATTGGAGGTTCGCATCCACACCACTTAACTGAAGATTCAAGGGGGCCCTTCTTTGATGATAACCGGGAAGATATAGAGGAAACTCCTGCTCTGGCTTAGTGGACAAGCCAGCAGGGTCTTCTGGGGCATTCTCTGAGAAATAGGGGATGACCACGAGTAGATACTTCAAGTACTGCTCAACCTACATCTCTTGTTCGAGGTAAAACATAATGGGAGCAATTTTCCCTGTGTCACACCACAATGCGCAAATGGATCTTGGATCAGAACCCCGCTACCTCTGAAGCAGCAGGATGGCTGGCTGATCAATATGAGAAGACGCAAGGAATCAGCAGCCACCCCCTTGGCCATTGGTCTCTACACCCAAGCGAGATACTGGGCTCCTTTCGGGGTGTCGAGGGCCAGCCTGACCAACTGTGTATACTGGTCTCAACCGGGCACACAGGAACCCAGATTTGAACCACAGTTCTGCAGCTATCAGCAACGGGGGCATATGCACCAGGATTGCCCTATCCAGCCCTGGAGACCTGAGTCTGCTCCAGACTGGCTGCTATTTTATTTGGTCAACTTAACCCCAGCTTGGGAGGAGGAAGGAGAGTGGTTTCACAATTGCTCTGACCATTATGGAATGTACCTGAATATTAAAAGGTCACCCCAGATGACAACCGGAGCCAGAATACTCAACTGGTAGTGGTGCTTGGTAGTACAATCCTCGTGGCCCAAGTACACATGGACTGGGGAACCAGGAGTGACAGCAGAGGTGGCAGTGATGACTGGCTTACCTGCGGACATCCTATTGGGGGTGTTATCTGGGGAACATGTAGTGTCGGTACCTCAACATCGTAACACGGGCACAAGCCACGACTGCTGCCCCGTACGAGAACATATATGTACCAAAGGAAACCAGGGTAAATCCATTACTTGCTGGGGACATGGACTCCAGTGGGCACATGTAGAGGGTTTAAGGGCAGTAGGACAAGACCTTAGCAGGGAAAAGGCAGAAATCTACCCAGACGGGGGTCTGCCGGGGAAGATTAAAGAGACATGGGGCTACTGTACAGAGCTACTTCCGTGCAGATAGGGGAGGATCTGAAGAGACAGTGGTACTCCAGAAATTTGGAGCCTGTTTGTTAGAATTGGCACACAATGCTCCCCTAGCAGAGCAAAAAGACCCAACATCGCCTTACCAGAGCATTCTACTGGCCTGGGAATAACATAGATGTGATCAGATACTGTGACTCCTCTCAGGGGTTTGGACAACCAGGGAGGTATATGCGGGACCACATTTAACCCTTGCCCATCACAGATACCCCATTCCATTGGGTAGCTATTGACATTGTAAGACTCTTACCCAGACCCAATAGGACAGGGAAGAAGAACATTCTTACAGTGGTAGACTATGCCACATTCTTCCTCAAGGCTGTTCCCCTCACTAAAATGACTGCCACTACCATAGCAGAAGCCTTAATGGTTGTTTTCTCTGAGTTAAGAATATGTCCATTAGGGGTACACTGTTCATGGCCAATCTGACTCAGCAGCTATGGAGGCTAAGGTCCTTGCCCTATCACCCGCACGCCAATGGCTTCTGTGAACGATTCAATGGCACCTTGAAATGAATGCTCCATGCCTTCGTGGAACAAGAAGATTGTGAGAAACTTCTACCACATCCTTTTTGGCTACCGAGAGGTGCCTCAGGAGTCAACAGGATTATCTCCTTTGAACGCCTGTATGAGCTGCAGTTGAGAGGTTTTTTGGGACTTGATCCACGAGGCATGGGAAGGGTAGTATAGGCAGGACCCGTGTCTGTTAGCTTTCTGTTAGCCTTCCGCAGTACACCATTTATCACAAGATCAGCCCCATACTTATATGCTAGCTTTAGACCCCAGGCAAAATATCACTCTGATCACACACACTGTAATAGCCAAACCATTATATTTAATTTTTCAAGATTCAATCAACACAGGGTCTCTACCAGATGACTGGAGAAAAGCTGATGTGATACCTATATTTAAAAAGGGAGCAAGAGCAAATCTTGGGAATTATAGACCAGTGAGCCTCACTTCTGTTGTGGGGAAGCTTTTAGAAGGGTTAATAAGGGATAATATACAAGAATATGTCTATTTGAACAGGATTATAAGTAGGAGTCAACATGGATTTATGAGGGATAGGTCATGTCAAACAAATCTAATTTGTTTCTATGAGGAGGTTTGTAGGAACCTGGATCAAGGCAACTCAGTGGATGTAGTCTTTTTGGATTTTGCAAAGGCTTTTGATACAGTGCCACATGGGAGACTATTGGGCAAACTAAGGGATGCAGGAATTGCAGTAAATATCTGCTCATGGATTGAGAGCTGGCTAAAAGACAGGAAGCAAAGAGTTGTTGTAAATGGAACATACTCTGATTGGACTAATGTGGTAAGTGGGGTTCCTCGGGGTTCAGTATTAGGTCCTCTCCTTTTTAACATATTTATTAATGACTTAGAGGTAGGATTGGAGTGTGGGGTCTCCATTTTCGGTGATGACACAAAGTTGTGCAAGGTAATTAAATCAGATAATGATGTGCTTTCCCTCCAAGGGGATTTACATAAAATTCAGGAATGGGCATCTAAATGGCAGATGAGATTTAATACGAATAAATGTAAGGTTATGCATCTGGGAAGGAAAGCTGCAAAGCCAAATAAAATATTAGCATGTATCAAGAAGGGTATAGAAGCCAGGGAAGCAAATATAATTCTGCCACTATACAAATCTCTAGTACGCCCTCATTTGGAATATGGAGTACAATTTTGGGCACCACTTCATAAAAAGGACATTTTAGAGCTGGAAAAGGTACAGAGAAGGGCAACAAAACTAATAACGGGAATGGAGGGGCTAAGTTATGAAGAAAGACTAACCAAATTAAACTTATTTTCTCTAGAAAAAAGGCGTCCAAGAGGAAATATGATTACCTTATATAAATACATCCAGGGTCAGTATAAAGATTTGTCAGGGGAGCTTTTTGTGCCAAGAGGTTTTCAACTGACAAGAGGACATCCCTTGAGGTTAGAAGTAAAAAGATTCCACCGCAAAGAAAGAAAAGGGTTCTTCACAGTAAGGGTGGTTAATCTGTGGAATTCTCTACCAGAGGAGGTGGTGACAGCGGATTCGATAGATAACTTTAAAAGGGGACTAGATTTATTTCTAATTAAAAAGGGAATTCAGGGTTATTATGGATAATTAGAGAGACAGTAATGATCCAAATTTTTTACATTTCCCTTTGAGACAATTGGCTAAGTCTCAGTTGTGTTTTTTTTTTTTTTTTTGCCTTCCTCTGGACTAATTAATAATAAAAAATTAAAAAAACATTAAATAATTGATTAATAATTCATTAACAATTAATGAATTAATAGTTAATCCGCATATTGCAGTTCAGAGGAGATCTTAAAAGGTTGAACTTGATGCACTGAAAGTCTTTTTTCAACCTTAAATACTATGGCCCTCATTCAATTGCAAATTGGCTAATTGAATAGGCCTCCAAATAAGAACATAGCATAATTTTTTTAAATACGTTTTTAGTCAGTAAACATCAATCCAAAAGTAAGGTTTCACGAACTAAAAACGTATTTAAAAAAATTATGCTATGTGCTTATTTAGAGGCCTATTCAATTGGCCAAATTGCAATTGAATGAGGGCCTATGTAACTATGTAACATTGACCATCTGAAAAGGTATCAGAAACTACCTTATGGTATGTTCACAGTCTGCCTGCCTACTGGCAGCGACCCAGAGGAAATGATCCTGTCTGACCTCTTGGAACCAGCTAGTCCTAGCACGCAGACAGAATTCATCAGCAAGTCCACTAACCGAATTCCCAAAAAAAACCAATTGTCTGAATTATTGGCCCAATACTCTATAAATAATTTTCTGCCCGGTCTGGGTGCACCAATTTAGATTCCCATGAGGTGCTCATGGATCCCTTGTGCATGGATTATTTTAAGGTGAACAAAAAACATTATTTTCCCTGTTATCTGCATGAGTTGAATGACCACTTAGAGATGGCCACGCACCTGATTACACTTGGTCTCTCCTCTTGCAAAGTCTGCCAGGGAGAATTTGGGTTCATCACCCCCTTTGGTCTCTACCTGTTGAAGGTCGAGACTGGTAGACTAGCTACCACAAAGACACCAAGCATTTGCTCAGGCTTACCTACAGTACATAGCTATTTTCAGCACCTCTTGTACAGACCACCTCCAGCATATTCTGCAGGTTTTAGGAAGTTATGAGGACAAAGCTCATCATCCGCCCAGTCAAGTGAGCTAAGGCTGAGGTACAATACCTGGGACACTGGGTGGGTAGTGGACAGATTAGGCCTGAACCCACAAAGATAGAGGGGATAGCTGCTTGGCCCATACCTCAAAGAAGTCGGGGATGGCAGGGTATTATCGCAAGTTTTTATTACAATGCTATCACCAAGCCTCTCATGAACCCTACCTGCAAGAGGATGCCAAATAGTGGAATGGACCCCACTGTGAGGCTGCTTTCCATGCCCTGCAAGCCACCTGTCCAGTTCCGGCTGCCTCACACTACCATCACTCCTTTGTTGTGTACAGAGTCTTCGATCTATGGCTTGGGGATGTACTCAGTCAGAAGAATGAGCAGGGTTGTGAACATCCCATCACCTATTAAAGTTGGAAACTCCTGCCTCGAGAAATAGCCTATGCCACAATTGAAAAAGAATCCTTGGGGGTGGTGTTGGCCTTCAAGAAGCTACAGTATTATTTATAGGGACATGGACCCCAACAGCATATGCTGGCTGACTCGGGTAACCAGGAATAATGGATGATTGCTTTGTTGGAGCCTGGCTTTGCAATACTTCAACATCGCTGGTGAAAGGTCCAGGACAAATGAAGCAGAGCTTGGGGAACATCTGACAGGATCATCCCGTAGGCTCCACCAGTTGCAAGAGGGGGGAGTAGCTGGCACAACCCACATTACCACCAGAACCCTGGACTTGGCAGCCTGACAGCTACTACCACAACTGGGTAACAGGGCTCTTTTTTTTTTATAAACAAACATTCTCCTGTAAGAGAATCCTGCATTATGGCGAAAGTAACCACAAAGATAGTAATTTGTTCCTATTGTTTCCCCAAGGGACTTATATGCCCAAAGGCCCCAATAACCTTTTTTGCTTTGGGCAACTAAAGCTTATTTGTGTGCAGTAGTGTTGCACCAAATGAGTTTCAGAATGTGTACATTACTTGGGGCTGATAAAAATATTTGGGGGTTATTATCAGTTTAAGGTTGACCAGTAAGTAGCCGCTTTCAGTAACCAGCCGAGATACCCAGTTCACTCCCAGTACATGGATCTGGCCAGGTCTTTGAGTAGGCACGAACGTGTGTTTCGCAGTTTAGGCTCTACAGACTTATGGGGATATCTGCAGGGCTGATTGAGATGTCAAACATAGTTCACTAGGTTGTCAGACAAAGTTCAATAGATGCCAAGTATTTTGTAAGTGCAACGACTTGATATATGCTTGAACCTGTCATCAACCCTAGCCCCCCCCCCCCCCATACAGTCTCAAAAAGCCTATATTAGAAATATTTGAAGTACTTGCTGACTATGAAAGTTCATTACACCCTGGCTTTATACACATTGCCCTAACAGTCTCCTCTCTGACATAATAAAGGCATCTTACCTTGGAAGATAGCAGCTAAGGGATAGGTCCCCCCCCCCCCACTGCTCCCTCTAAGCTGTGCACACGCACACATACCCCGAGATGAGCACAAACACAACTAAACATGGTGCACACACAGATCACTAGGGGGATTTTTCATCTTTGTTTTCCCCATTAACTTTTTCCAGGGAGAAATAGATCTCCATTGACCCCTGTCCTCTGTATGATTATTTTATTTGTTATGTGCATTGAAACACTGTGCAATGAAGGGTGAATTACGCTGATGCTCCCTTTGAGATAGCGCTGGTGGGCAGAGAAACGCATAGGGCAAATCCGGACGTCTGTTTTTTTTATTTTAAACAAAAACATAACATAATACATATATGTATCAATAACATACATAAATGTCATACAATATAAAAGCGAGCAGCGAGGCGAACCAGAAAGGGGTGGGGGGTGATCTTGAAACCGAAAACACCAAATGTCAGAGATAACCAAGTTCTGATGGCACTTTTACTCAGAGAGCTTGTCCCAAAGCATCCATTTTATCTTCATGTTTTTTGTGATTGCAATATCTGGACAATCTTTTTCAAATTCTCTGTTTTTACTCATAACTAAAACAAGTTCTGCGCAACCCAGGACAATTCGGTTTCCATTTTTGTACTATCAACCACATGGTTACTATAGCCATTTGCAATATAAAACCCCTATACTCCAAGGCCAAACCCTCTGGAAAGATATGTAACAAAACCATCTCAGAAGTGATCACAATAGGGATCTTAAGAGCACCAATAATATGGCTAAAACAACCCAACCCAAATTCATTTATCCTATTACAGCTCCACCATATGTGTATATATACACCAATTTCTCCACATTCTCTTTTAGAGATCTGTGTTAATTTTGTCTGGGTTATAAACCATTTATTGATACATTTGAAGAAGATCTCTCTATAGGCTGAATTCTTAATAAATGTATCGGTATATGACAAAGCGCTGTACCAACTTTCATCATCACATGAAATTTGAAGATTTATTTCCCAAGCTCTCTTTTTATAAATTTTCTGCCCACTTTCTATATGTTCCCGCAAAATGTTAAAACATCTGGAAACTAGATGATGTTTATCTTCTTTAATTAGCAAATTTTCAAGAGAGTTAACGGCCTAAAAATCTTCCAAATTTGTTCTGACTTTCCCAGCTCTAGTTTCAATCTATAATAATCCATCCAAAATGTAATAAACTCCCTTTGAGAGAGCGTGGTGGGCGGAGAAACGCAGACGTCTGACATTAGCTTGCTTTCTCAAAGCATCTGTGTCATTCACCCTTCCATGCTGGGTAAACAGAGTTTCAATGTGTGCACATAAGAAAAGAATCATACATTGCAAAAGGATAAGGATATAGGGTCAATGGAGATCTATTTCTCCCTGAGTGGAAAAAGATTAAATGTCCACCTATAGGGAATTAGAAATGAATGTTCTTTCATATGGAATTAGTACCTGGTGTAGATAAAGAATGAGTACTTGGTGGGAACAAATAACAGAATCTGTGGTTAAATGACTGAAGCACTCCCTATATTTAGAATATCTGAAGGAGTTACTATTTAGTAAAAAATAGTGCACTTTGATGGTATACTATGCAAGTTATGTTTAAGTGTGGTTTGATATATGGACTAATATTAGCCACAGCTATCATTATTGTATAATTACTCCCACACTAATTCACAACTCAACAATATCAAAATGAACAGAGTGATAGTGAAGTGAAAGATCACTCTTATTGACATGACTACAGCAATCAGAACTTTCAAGCAACCAGAAAAAAATGGAATCCTGTACTTTAAATTAAAATTTACAGGGCTCAGCAAAATACCAGAAGCCAGGTTGTCATGCCACACAATGCTTACAGACACCAAGGTTTCATCCACTGTGCCTCAATTCAATTTTATCTGGAAGCAGAAAGGCATGAGCGACTGAGCCAGTGCAGTTTTGGCGTTACATTGCTTGGGATCAGCACTGCACCCTACAGCCAAATGTACCAGTGTCTAAGTGAAGAGTGAAAACTGCTGCTGCTAAAACTAGCTAGCAGAGCACCCGATGTACAGCTAAATCTAGGTCTCTTAATAGTAACTCTCAAGCAACCAGAAACTACATTTATCCGGCATTTACCAACCCCCCATTGTAAATTCAATAGCTCTGCAGCATTGTGAAAAGAGTTCACCCAATTATAATTTCTGTACAGTTAAGAAGGTTAAATTCCTGTTACATGTGGAAGTGAAATGAAATACTTCGTGTTGGTAATAAATCTATTTCTACATGTAAAACTTTGCTAAATTTCTTAACGCATACTCCGTTATATTGTAAACAAATGCTACATTTTAAGCAATGTATGCTAGTGATCTTAAGGACCATTACACTTGGCCAGCATCTGCACAGGTTCTCCCGACTACGGCTCACTATCTTTTCCCCGGCCAAAACAAACCCTTGACTAGGCCGAAATCAGTATTCAGCTTGGCTTTTTTTTATTAAAATGTTACACTTTATAAACCCTATATTAATCAAATCCGTATACTGAATTGTTTGAAAAAGTTAGGGAGCGGTGGCTCAGGTATAATGCAGAAGTACCAAATCTAAATTGATAAATTCAGGGTGCTCCTAAGGATATATTAAAGCTTGTAGTACAAAGAGAAAGAAAAGATCCTTTTGTTGGGCACACCTAAAAATCCTAGTCTCAGAAGGAAGAGAATAAACTAAATGATAAAACTTAACTTTTAATGATAGTTAAAATCCACATAAAAAATCCTCTTTATTCCGAATTGTTTGGGTTACCTTACCTGCTCCGGCCTCCGCTCCTTCCGGGTCTTGATGTGGCGCGCATGTGACGTCACACGCGAGCCACGTCATTAGCATATATTGGGTGCCGGCACCCGGTATATGCCAATGACGTGGCGCGCATGTGACGTCACATGCACGCCACATCAAGACCCAAAAGGAGCGGAGAGGGGGGTATTTAGAGGGGGGGGGGGGGGGGGTTGAGGAGGGGGTGGGAGATTGATGATGAGGGGGGTTGAGGATGAGGAGGGGGGGGGGAGAGACACAGGGAAGGGAGAGTGGAGAAGAGACACAAGAGAGAGAGAGAGAGGGGGACACAGAAGGGACACAGGGCGCAGCACATTTCCCACCCTCGGCTTATATTCAAGTCCCTCATTTTACCCAGTATTTTGTGGTAAAATAGGTGCCTCGGCTTATACTCGGGTCGTATTATACTCGAGTATATACGGTAGATGATACTATTGCGTGTTACATACTTCAAAAACCTGAAGTTCTTTCCTAAATACAGGGGTCTTTTAAAACAACTAAAAATCTGAATCTCTAAGAGCATCACATGACTACCATGGGAATGGAAAAAAATTTAAGAACAGGTAAGAGAAGCAATAAAAGCTCAGGATAGGTAAGTAAGCTGTTAACATTGGAAGGATTTGTATATGTATTGTGGAGAATAGAACCCCAGAAACAACATGTATCCACATTGAGTAAAGTATATTATTTATTTATGGATAATTCACAAATATGCAAAGGTATATAACAAATAGGACTATAAAATTGTGTTACTAGATGTACATAGTCTTAATGCCAGATAGGAGCTGATGTTTTTCATTGGTTATAGACCCGATATGTTGAAATAATTTAGAAAAGGATGTATCTGATAACTTAGGACTGCCTCTAGGAAAAAGTTGCTTGCACACCTTGATGACCTTATACAGGATGGAGACAAGCAGTTGCACTTGACATTTAGCTGTTGACAGTTTGAAAGTAAGTTTAATATTGAATATAGCCTTTCTAAATAATTGAATACAAATTTGTATTAAAGATCAGGCCTGAATAAATCTTATTCCTATTGGAGCATTGCAAAGGTATGCACAGGATGGGAAATAATGCAAAGTTGTACGTGCCTGGTGCTATTGTGCCAAGATTAATAATTACTGGCAGAAGCGTTTTTCAATCAATAACATTCTGAAAATTCAGATTACTAAATCTTTTCCCATCTAAAAAGCTGTGAAGTTGGAAAAAACTAGGAGTATATATAAATGATGGATTAAATAAAGTAACAACCCATGGTTCACTTGACACTCCTTTCTGGAATTCCATTAAAGAGCCACTGCCGTCCTATATTTAAAAAACAAACACACACACACTCTTCAAATACAATATTTTCCACCAACATTTTTAGAAAGCATTTTTTAAAATCTTTTATATGAAATTATGCTGCTGGAATCTAATAAATAACGGACTTACAATAAAGTTAAAAATGTAAAGGTTGTAATCCTTATATTACTTTCTAAAAACATTTTGTCAAATGTAGTAATTCAAAAGGCCATAAATTGTCACCTAGACTGAACTACTGGGTACTACTTAATAGATTAAATTATTAAGATGTAGGTGATACAAGGTGTTTCTATTTAATACTTTGCTTGTTATTTTTCAATGTTCTCCTCTTGGTTATTTACATCAGAGATTGTCAGTGAAAGGACAGTGTAACATTAATATATATAGCTATTTTTTAATTGTATTTTGTATGTGGAAATTGTTTGATGAAACAGATTTGTACAGTTTATATAAAAGCTTAATAAAACATAAATAAATAAACTTGAAATTTAAGTGATAAATCAGAGAAATCGAACAGCGATCAAGTAATGTGCAATGTGGCACTTAAGGTCCTGTGTTGAAACCTAAAAAACAAACAAAAAAAAAACCACACAATTAAAAAAGATATTTGTATGAAACTACTTAGAATTTAAACCAGCTCATAATAAGAGGTTTAGTAAGATACTGCACAACACAATCTCAGAAAACCACTATATTGTAAAGGTGTATGTGTATATACTATGATCCCACAGTATTCACGAAAACTGGGCCCACAATGCATTTCACATTTCAATTCATATTTATTTTAACACCACCCATTTGAAGCAGATGTCTTGTTTTAACAGAGCTTTTGAGCATATCAAATGTAACAACCAGAGAGAACTGTTTTAGGCTTTTAGATCTCAACAGTGTGGAGATGGCACTTGACCCCTTATTGCAGAGGGTGCACACCGCCTTCATTACATATTACCGATAAGGAACTTTCATATTCTAGGACTGTTCCATTTTTTGGTTGGTTCAGAAACTGCAAAAAGTGACAGACTCTGAGCACTAGCTAACAGAAGTCAGCACATATTCATCACCATTCAAAAGGAAGGGGCATATTTAGGTTTCATGCGGCTTTGGTTCACCCCTCATGATACACTAGTTACTCCTCCTCTATTCCATTTGTTATGACCCCACCCAAAGCTTACTACACACATCTACATACTATCATAAATGTATGTGCCTTTAAGTGTATAGAAAAGTATGTCAGATACTGCCAAGAAAATTTGTGTCAGTAATGAAGCTTTCTGTTTTGTGGCACTATACAGGCAACTGGCTGTCCCTGAAATTACACTGCCCTAGGCCTGAGTCTCATTGGCCTAAGCAAAATTTTATCACTGGATCATGCAAGAAAGATGAACCGAAAAGAGTGCATATTTAACATATTCTCATCTGGCATCGCTAAGCATGTCAGGGACCGACTACAAGTGAGGTGGTGATAGAAGAGTCCAATTAGCCCCATACATACTAAGTTTCTTCTGTAACTCTTCCAACTCCTGACGAAGCTGCTGGATGATCTTATGGCAACAAGTGCATGTCTGCAAAATAAGAGGCATCATAAGATACTTTGTGCACAATATACAGTATAATTCTTCAATATCCATGGTACTCTATCTTACGGATGCCAGCAACCTTCTTAAATTGACATTGATCGGTTCCGAGAACTATCTTGAACCATGCAACATGCCACAATTTCATTAGACTTTGAAACAGATTGATGAAGAATACTATTTAGAGGTCAGCTTTCCATCAATCAACAGTTAGGATTAATGAGGGTGACTTGTTTAGGGGACAATGTAAAACATTTTCTTTCTTGATCCATTTGAGAGATGGTAAAGGAAATTTACATTTTCCAAATTAAGTACCCATTGTTTAAAACAACTACTGTACTTTGAACATATAAACAAAAAGAGCTGGTGGGGGCTGTGCCTGCCAGCCAATAAGTAAAACTATAGCTTTATGTTGGCTAATGAGATCTACATACAATTGTATGCTCTGAGCACAGAAAAGATATATATATATATATATATATATATATATATATATATATATATATATATATATATATATATATATATATATATATATATATATATATATATACAGGCAGTGCAGAATTATTAGGCAAATGAGTATTTTGACCACAGCATCCTCTTTATGCATGTTGTCTTACTCCAAGCTGTATAGGCTCGAAAGCCTACTACCAATTAAGCATATTAGGTGATGTGCATCTCTGTAATGAGAAGGGGTGTGGTCTAATGACATCTACACCCTATATCAGGTGTGCATAATTATTAGGCAACTTCCTTTCCTTTGGCAAAATGGGTCAAAAGAAGGACTTGACAGGCTCAGAAAAGTCAAATATAGTGAGATATCTTGCAGAGGGATGCAGCACTCCTAAAATTGCAAAGCTTCTGAAGCGTGATCATCGAACAATCAACCGTTTCATTCAAAATAGTCAACAGGGTCGCAAGAAGCGTGTGGAAAAACCAAGGCGCAAAATAACTGCCCATGAACTGAGAAAAGTCAAGCGTGCAGCTGCCACGATGCCACTTGCCACCAGTTTGGCCATATTTCAGAGCTGCAACATCACTGGAGTGCCCAAAAGCACAAGGTGTGCAATACTCAGAGACATGGCCAAGGTAAGAAAGGCTGAAAGACGACCACCACTGAACAAGACACACAAGCTGAAACGTCAAGACTGGGCCAAGAAATATCTCAAGACTGATTTTTTTAAGGTTATATGGACTGATGAAATGAGAGTGAGTCTTGATGGGCCAGATGGATGGGCCCGTGGCTGGATTGGTAAAGGGCAGAGAGCTCCAGTCCGACTCAGACGCCAGCAAGGTGGAGGTGGAGTACTGGTTTGGGCTGGTATCATCAAAGATGAGCTTGTGGGGCCTTTTCGGGTTGAGAATGGAGTCAAGTTCAACTCCCAGTCCTACTGCCAGTTCCTGGAAGACACCTTCTTCAAGCAGTGGTACAGGAAGAAGTCTGCATCCTTCAAGAAAAACATGATTTTCATACAGGACAATGCTCCATCACACGCGTCCAAGTACTCCACAGCGTGGCTTGCAAGAAAGGGTATAAAAGAAGAAAATCTAATGACATGGCCTTCTTGTTCACCTGATCTGAACCCCATTGAGAACCTGTGGTCCATCATCAAATGTGAGATTTACAAGGAGGGAAAACTGTACACCTCTCTGAACAGTGTCTGGGAGGCTGTGGTTGCTGCTGCACGCAATGTTGATGGTGAACAGATCAAAACACTGACAGAATCCATAGATGGCAGGCTTTTGAGTGTCCTTGCAAAGAAAGGTGGCTATATTGGTCACTGATTTGTTTTTGTTTTGTTTTTGAATGTCAGAAATTTATATTTGTGAATGTTGAGATTTTATGTTGGTTTCACTGGTAAAAAAAAATAATTGAAATGGGTATATATTTGTTTTTTGTTAAGTTGCCTAATAATTATGCACAGTAATAGTCACCTGCACACACAGATATCCCCCTAAAATAGCTAAAACTAAAAACAAACTAAAAACTACTTCCAAAAATATTCAGCTTTGATATTAATGAGTTTTTTGGGTTCATTGAGAACATGGTTGTTGTTCAATAATAAAATTAATCCTCAAAAATACAACTTGCCTAATAATTCTGCACTCCCTGTATATATGTTAAAAAATACAAGACCTGAAAAAAAAATAATACTTGTAGTCCATCATATTCAACCTTTTTATACTTCATGTGATCCTGATACTATATAAACTGTTTATTGATCCAGACATAGGCGTGCACACACACCATAAATAACCTGCTTTCACTGCCTCCTTTGGTTGTGTGTTCCACAATCTGGCTACACTTACTGTGAAAAGCCCTTCTTCCTTAAAGGAAAATACTCCACCCCCACCTAGCCTCAAGGGATAAGCTTATCAGTTTTAGTTTTTTTATACAAGGCAGTCATATTACCATTTAGGTGCCTCTTTCTCAAGAGAAAATACTTTGTTTTGTTCGCCTCTCTTCATACCTTAAATCAGTCAACTCCCCTTATTTATTTTGTTGCATTTCTCTGTATATTTCTAGCTCTGAACTACCTGTTTTTCTAAACTATGTGCAGAGCTGTACTTCAAGTTCCAAGTGAGTTCTTACCAGGAATTCATATAGTGGATGATAGAGCTGCCTCTTATGCAATTAAAAGATCATGTCAAGTAAAATGCTGACAAATGTGTACGTTTTACTTCCCTTAAAGTGTGTTTCTACCCAATATGGCCCTCTCACCCTTTCGCCATGGAATCTAACTACACACATCAATCTATACTCCAGAAAAAGAAATTGGATGTTGGAAAGCTCTACTAGATATAATGGTTGAATTTCTGTAATATTCATAGAAATCTTATTTATCCAAGACATTTTGGGTCACATCAACAATTCAAATGCTAGTTCATTTATCCTCACTCCAAGTAGCACTTTTAAACAGTACATCTAAATTCTCCACTCTCCAGTAAACTGTAATTTGTTGCTAATTTAAGGAGATCAATTTTAACCCAACACAATGAGTTACAATGTTTGGGGATTGAGAGGGTTAAATAAGGTAGGCTATAACTGGTATAACAGGTGTAAAGTCCCTTGTCAGCGTTGGATGGGACGTTGGGTCCTTACCTCTATGTGGAAGCAGTTTGTAAATTCAGTATTTTCAGAACAATTAGTTGGGTCCTTTGCTGTCCCATACATCTGCACTGGATCTGCTGCTTCTCCAACAGAGGAAGCTTCTATTGGTGTGGTAGCCGAAGAGTCTGCTTTCTTCGTGGAGGAAACAGATAATTGCGTTTGAGGTTGAGGTTTGGAAGATTGAGTCATCAGGCCTGGAAGACAAAAGGGGGGGGGGGGGGGATAAGCCATTTTATATAAAACAAAAAATGCCTTAACTAGGTCAGTTAATGTTATCATGCTCAATGTAAATACAATTTACATCATTTATTTCCAATTAGTCTCCCTGTCCTCTTCTATGAGAGACACCATCTTGTACAGCTGTGACCTAAAGCAGCACCTATAGGGGAGGGGTTCACAATACCAGTGTGAGGCTGCTGCCAGCAAAATCATAGCACATTTTTCCAACAGAATAACACTAGTAATGAAGCTCTCACATGTGGGTGTGACCTTAGGTCACATCTGTGCAAAGTTGGTGGCTCTCACACAAAATAGCAGGAAGACAGATTCTTACCTTCTGGAGTCTATTGACTTCATAGAAATAAAGTGAAGTGTACATTTTATATCATAATTACATGGAAGAGGTTAGAATTAAGTACATTTAATTAAGAGTCCCTTTAAACTTTCAACTATCCTCAAATACAACCCTCATTGTGGACTGATGTCATCTACAACATAAAAGGACACCAACTACCAGAAATGATGAAGGTGAATAGTGAAATGCAATAACATTAAATTGATGGCAGTACTATGGGGGAGTGGGGTTGGAATAGCTGAGTGACCCCTGAAGATGTATCTCCCTTTTGCCCATATTACCCTTTGTTGCCCATTTTGGGGATGGAAGAATGTTGCCGTTTGTGGATCTCTGACACCGACCCAATCTCAAAGAACCACTAGAGGAAGTGGCTATACTGGAAGTACGAACATCTCTGGGGGGTGCAGCAACTAAAGAGAGCAAAAGTAAAGTTAGGAGACATGAGATATGATAAGTATATTTTTTTCAGACTGAAGGAAATCTTTTAGTGTGTTGCATCTCACCAGGAGATGGTTTCTGAGAGCGCATAGAGTGTGGTGGACGTAAAGATGACTGCCCAGGGCGAAGAAGCAAAGATGGCCGACCCCCTGTAAAAGAGAAAGTGGGGTATTATGAGAAAACACCTCTGAAGTCACAATGCCTTCTATCCCATCTCCCCATCATACGTCCTCCTTCCTTCACCCGACCCCGCAACAGATCCTTACCAGTTGGTGCAGGTGGGCGTAGCGCAGATATTCTAGGACCACAAGCAGCATCCTGCAGACTGGAAGTTTTGGTTGGTCCTCCCAGTGAGAGCCGGCTACTGCCTGGAGCACTCAGCCGAGATGATGGTCTGACCAGAGAGGCTCCACCTCCAGTCTGTACAAAAAAAGGACACACCGCTATAACAAACTATGTATGGAAAGAACAGGAGTGATGAATACACAACATTGATCAATATATGAAGTGTGGGAGGAGGGTCAGGGATGAGAAATTGGATGTCGTAGGAAGAAATAAGCAAGGTCAAAGTTTAACACCATCAGAGTTGTCTAAAGTTGACAGACAAGAATTGCCACAGTTTCATTATCTAGGAATAGAAACATAAAAAAAGGCCAGATCTCAGGCTAGGGCACAACAGTTAAGAATGTCATAATGGAGTGCAGGGGAGCAGAATCATGGATTGCCATATAATCTTGATTAATGTAGGGGCAGGTACAAAATACTGTATACAGGCCAGAGAAGAACTTAATACAGAAGAGTCTCACTCACCGATGCAGCAGGTTTGCTGGATAATTTATTCTGTTGTCCCACTTCTTTAGGAGCTCGAAAGCTGCATCCTGTAGTCTCAATCTTGAGATCGCCCCTGTTTTCACCTCCTAAACTTTGTCGATCATTTTCTTTGCTGGGTCTCAAAAGGCTAAGCCGTGCCATTGGAGGGCGGATACTACTTCTGCCAGGGAGCATGCTTCCTTTTGGTGGAAGTCGGGAGGAGATTGATTGCTTTGATAGTTTTGGACCTTCTGAGCTAGTATTTAGAGCAAGAGAGCTCTGTGCAGAAAGGCTGGCAGATGTTGACTGCACAGGTCTGGATGTTCCCTCTGCTTGGGGGTGGATGTTCTTCTGACTATTAGGAGGAGAGTCTCTCTGCGCTTGCTGCTCCTTTATACCCTGAGTATCACAGGCAAATGAAGGCAAAACCAATGACTCTTGATGTGTACTCACACTTTGCTCAGTCACTTTCTTTGGAGCTTCATCGACTACAGAACAAATGGAAAGGTTGGGGTCATGCTGCTCCAGGTCCCCACATGACTTCCTCATGAAATTAAAATTGAGATAACCTGGAAGAGGTGTGGAAGTAATAAATGACTGCAAAGAGAACACACTCTCATTGTGCATGATTTCTCCTTCAGGGATCTGGTCACTGATGTCTGAGGGTTCAGGATCACTTAACATTTCATTGGGACTGGATTTGTCCACTTTTCGTGACAATGTGGTCACAACACAGCTATCTGCTTCTTTGGAGGTTCCATCTGTCACCAGTTGTCCAGGAATTCCGATTTCTAGCCCAATCTGTGCTGTAAGGCTGACCAATGTAGTATGGTCTGCTGTTACTTTTATTGATTCTGTAGAATTCTCTTTTACTTTCCCCAGCTCTGTTATCTGGGTGTCATGGCCAACAGTCACTTTTATGGAGCAGTTTCCATGTTGTGTCAATGCAAGGTCCTGTGTGGCATTCACTTTATCATGCACAGACTTTTCTTGGTTAGGAATGTTAGAAGGGTCAATCACAGCTGCCAAACTACCGTCTACTAACTCTCCGTTTGGTGTTTCTGTGACATTTCTTGGGTCTTCCGTGAACACAATAACCTGGGTGGTATTTATAACTTCGACCTCAATGTTGTGTGTAGAATTGGCTGAAGGTTTGGTTACAACCTCAACTTCCTGAGTGTTACTGGTGTTAAGAAGTGGTACAATATCCTGTGTGATATTGACCGATTGCTTAGTCACCACTTCACCAACAATGTCCCATTCTTGCGGGGACAATATGACTTGGGTTGTGTTGACAGTTGCAACCTCAATATCACAGGTAGTAATGGCAGAAGTTTTGGATACACCATCAATAACTCTAGCAGTGTTTGCATTAAGCAGGGGAACTATATCCTGTGGCATGTTGACAAAGTGCTTGGACACTTCAACACCATCCCATTCTTTTGGGGACCATATAACCGGAGTGGTATTGCCAACTGTGAACTCATGTGTTGTCTTGTCAGAAGGTTTTGATATAACTTCAATAATCTCAGTGGTATCAACATTAAGCAGTGGTACAATGTCTTGAGTAGTGTTGGCAAACTGTTTAGGCACCACATCACCAACACTGTCCAATTCTTGCGTGGGCACAATAACTTGGGTGGTGTTGACAGCTGTGAGCTCAGTATCCTGTGGTGCAATAACATTGGCAGAAGAATTAGATAAAACAAAATCAGTATTCTGAGTTATATTGATATTAGTACTGTTTAATGGTAGAATGTCTTGAGTGTTGTTAGCGGGCTGCTTGGGCACTACTTCACAAACACTGTCCCATTGTGGTGGGGACATAAGCTGTGTAGTGTTAACACTTGTGACCTCAATATCATGTGATCCAGGATTATGGATAACAATATTTGAAGAAGGACTGGATACAGCCTCAATATCCTGAGTCCTATTGACATTGTGCGGTGGTACAATGTCCTGAGTTGTGTTGGCGGGCTGCTTATGCAGAACATCCCTTTCTTGGGGTGATCCAGTAATGTGTGTCACATCCACAGCTACAGGGAGTTCCATTGTGCCATTAATGTTCTGGTCTTCCGTGTCCTCTTTTTCAATCGTCTCTTCTTTCTGTTGTTCACCACTGAACAGGGATTCTTCCCCAAGAAACCCAATTCCTTCTATAAAGTCAACATCAAGAGAATTGTCTTTGCACAGGTTGGTGGATCTTGGAAAAGGTTGAGAGGATGGCCCCATGAACAGTTTGCTGAAGTCACAGAGCTGCATGTTCATTTTGTCTAGGTCCAGGATACTCTCCCCAAGCAGAGAGCCTCCCTCCTGAGTGGAGCTGATGTCGACAGAAAGTATATTTGAAACGTCCCTGGTCATCATGGATCTCATTGGGGTCCAATCACAAGGAAGACTCTCTGCCTCGATAGTGGACATATCCAGCGGTTCTCTCCTTTTCATTTCTGGTGTAATTTTGCCTATACTGTCCGTTTCATGGCTCTCCAGCTGATGGGCTATTTCTAGGCACTCGGCAGCAAAGAAGCTTTGGTATAATGGAGTTTTCATGGGGCTGTCTTGAGATTTTGTATCAGAGACACGAGTATATAGAACGCCTGGCTCATATGCACCACCATTACTGTTACGTTCAGTGGATACACTGCATTCAAACTCAACTTCCATTACAGGTGTAAGCATTTTTGGTTTTACTTTAGATGCCATTGGGGTGCTAAAATATTTGTGTTCCTCCTTATAAGCACTTCTAGAGAAGTCACCCTCCCCTACAGGGACTGGAGCAACAGGGTCTGGGAAATAGCAGGATATTGGCTTGTAGCACTCTGCTTCCTTAGATATCTGTTTTCTGTTCTTATTTGCCATATTTAAAGTGAAATCCTCACAGTTTTTTTCAAATGAAATATTATTGTCCTTATTGGGGAAGCAGATTGACTCTTCCCCAAAGTTTTCATTATTCATCTTCAAGTGTTGCATTCTAATCACTGCCTTAAAGAAAAAATAATAATAGTAACAAAAAAAAAAAAAAAAAAATACTTTATAACATTCAATAGAATGGTCACAATTAGGGATTGAATAATTTAACACAGACAAATGAAATTGAAAACAACTACATTTAAAAAAAAATACTTTTGTAATTTAATATTACAAAATAGTCTAAAATATAGATTGAACTTGTTTTTTTATGCTCAGGAATCACCCTGATCGCTTACCCCACCTGCTTCTGTGGGATAACACAATCCATTTTCTCCAGAACCAAAGGTCACACCCACCTCCAGAGCCTTTTTTCTCTAATTCATGGCTTATACAGCTACAAGCCAATGTTTTTCTGTAACAGCAGTGCTCCTTCAACAGGGTTGCGAATATGCAATTGCGGGTGGAATCTGTAGGCGAGAAAGTGCACTTGTATGTCTAGAGTTACTTGTCTGTGTGAATTTGATGAGCTACATTAGTGTCTGACATGTACAGAATAGAAGTGGGCCCACTACACAAAGATGGTGGACAGTCTAGTAACAGACATTCCTATGTTAATAAAACAAAAATAGTAGCTTTATCTAGCAGTGCGCCAATTGTAGTTTTTTAAATGAACTCTTTAGGTTTATTTTTGTTTTATGCAAATATCTTAACTAGATTACTTAAAGGACAACATACATGTTCTATAAAAGGGCTCTCTAAAGAATACTTAGATAGAAGTTGATAAGAAAAAATATAAAACTTTTACTGAGCATTTGAACAATTACTATCTTTCAATCATGCCCCCAGGCTATTTAAACTCCAGATCTCACCACCACCCCAAATGAAGTATCTTGAGCGGAGCCACCCATATGACTCACTTTCTTCCTGCTCTCTATCATGTAAGGTACCATGTTATACAGCTGTGACATAAGGCCACAACTACAGGGGAGGGGTTTACACTACCAGTGCCATGCTGTTATAACAGACAGTGACATACTGTGTCTGTAATATTTTATAATATCAAGAAAAGGGACATACATTTATTAACTTCTAAGTCTTTAGAGATCAAATGGTCAGAGAAATAAGTCTAAAACAGTGTTTTTCAACTTCATCCTGTAGGGACCACCAACAGTTCACATTTTAGGTATATCCCTGCTTGAGCACAGGTGAGCTAATCAGAGGCTCAGCAGGTGGTTAAACAGAATTACTGAGCCTCTGAATAGCTCACCTGTGCTCAAGCAGGGGTATACCTTAAATGTGACCTGTTGATGGTCCCTGAGGATGGAGTTGAAAAAAAACTTGTTTAACAACCTTTATCGATTGTAATTTTACAAAAGTTGAATTAGTTACCTATATTACTTATTGTAGCTGAGTGAATCAATATGGCATAATTAGAATTGTAATACTGCACATTATATCATTGTAGAAAATGTATTTGTACAACATGAACCCATAGATCCAAACACCAGGGAACAAATTGTATTGACAAATTGATACAATCATTAAAGCACTTAATAGCTTTACAATTTCTATATTTGTTGATAATTAACATATCAGATATGATATCTACCTTATTAAACTTTAATGTGTTTCGTCAATATTATCATTATGCATTTTTATTTTGCCAAACTTTCTATGGTATGAGTTACGTCTTATTGTGTTGGTCCAGTTTAGACAAATAAACTTTTTTATTTAAATCCTTGCATATTTAAATACTGTATATATAGTCTTAATTATATTTTGCCCTGGAAGCATCTCTTAGTTTAGTAATTATAGAATAGAAATTAAAACATTTCAAATGCAGAATATATTTGGGCACTTTAGTTATAGCTATATAACTAGTTATAGGCTTGACGATTAAAGCAACACATGGGGGATTGAACATGGATAAACCCAGATTTTATTTTATCGGCTAGAAATTCAGTGAAAGATGGGGGGGGGGTGGAGGAGGAATATAGTAAGGAGTATAAGAGCAACCAGTCAAATAAATGGTGATTGTAACAGAGATGTTTAACTGTTAAGTCTATGCCATATGTATTTATACCAACTGGGCTTGCTTATCTTCCATATCAGTCCTCACTATTAGAATAAAATAACAAGGAGACAGAGAGATAGCAGTTATATACAGATAATTTAAGCTTAAAATATCAGAATTTCCAAGCTCAATTATTTAAAATGTTTACTTGTTTTATCAACAATTAGTTGTAATTATATTGGTGTATGCTTCAGCTATCCAATAACTGGGACCTTCAAATGAATACTGTGGCCATATATTTAAAAAAGTGTACATACATACATACATACATACATATCTATCTCTCGTATTTCCGCAATAGACTCAATGGCGTACTAGATTCGATGGCAAAAAGGAAAGCACAGGACATACAGCGACACCACCATCGCTCGCTTCCCGGGTCTCTAGAGTGGGTGACCGCCAGAGGAAGTGGCACCCAGCGAGCCTCTGCACCCTGGCACACAGAGAGCCCCAACACAGTGGCACACAGAGCCTGGCACCCAGAGAGCATTACATACGCCAGCAAAAACATTTTGATTCATGGATTCCAAATTTGGGTTGCACATTAGATTTGATGGTGCACTAGATTTGCGTAAATACGGTGTACGGTATATATTTTTTTTTATCTCCGTCTCTGAATTCTGAGTTGGAAGCAGGTTGCAAATGTGAACACTGATGTACTATTTATTTACTATATATATATATATATATATATATATATATATATATATAAATAAATATATTTTTTTTAACAAATGAAAATCTTTTAAGCTTGGAAAATAAGATGTAAAATGTTGGTTTCTACTTAAGATCCTAATTTAGGTAACTAAATGCACAGGGAGTTTTTATTTGTACAAAAGGGAATGCAGAGTCTACAATTGCCAGAGCTTTCAGTAGCAGGAGTATGGAGGTTATTAAGTTACACCAATACAGGAAAATAAAAAGAACATAGATGCCCACAGCAAAAAAATAATTTGGCATAATAGAGAGAAAGTCTCTAAAAACATTCTCCCATAATCAAATTTAGCTAAACATAATAGAGAGAAAATGTACTAAATTAACTAGCAGCATGATTAAATAGGGAAAATAACCAAACACTTTTTAATTAGAAAGTTGATGTCTCTGCAGGAAAACGGAGGCATCCATGATATATTGGTGAAGGATGGATGTGGGAGAGGAGCATTTACATTTTTAGATACCCATTTCCTGATTTAAGCTGCCTGTTTCATCATCTGTGTGAAGGAAGGTGTGCTATCAATTCCATTATATCCAATTATCTAACAAAGTCCTCCTCTCCCTCATGATGGACTTAAAACAACAACAAAAAAACACACCCACCATGAGCCAGCGCTCAGGAATTGATGGAAACAGATTCCTGTACTCAGATTTTTCAAATAGTGTTTTTTTCCCCCAGAATAGTATTTAATGGCTTAGTTGCTAATGTGTTTACACACTTCACATACAAGTGTATCTTTCCTTGAAATGCTTTGGTCCACAAGAAACCTAGTCAAAGCCCTGTGTGAAGGGGAACAATACTTCAAAATACCATCAGAGTAAACACAAGCAACGATCAGGTAAGTGCAGACGCAAACATTTTAATCCCTGGCTGTACACTCTCTTACCTAATAATCTGACTAAAACTTCAGTCCAGGATACACATTCAAACAGCCCGCGAACACTTACTGACAGGAAACAGCTGATTCAAAAGGAAGTACGTCATATGTCCCAACCCACATCAGGGAGTCCTACACAACATGCCTATTAACACAAAGTCTAATGTACGCGTGTGCAAGCTCTGTCCTCCCTGTATAGGTCCTTAAAGGACCATAAATGAGGACATATGTGGAAATTGCAATACACACATATTATTAGATCAATATATATATATATATATATATATATATATATATATATATATATATATATATATATATATATATATATATATATATTTTTTTTTTTTTATTATCTTCACATATACTTCCCACTCTGCAGCCCCTGATAAGACTAGAACTGAAACACATTGAAAATCTTCCAAACCACTTTTATTTACAGATTGCTGCTGAAATATACTTTCTCTTTTTACGGGTCCTTAAAGGACCATAAATGAGCACATTTGTGTACATAGCAATTCACATTTAATCTCACCCCTTCCCTCCCCGACACACACACACACACACACGGGGCATTGCCTCCGGAGTATTATCATTACACATGCCTGCCTTCTTGTATATCAATGATATCAAAATAAGGATACTCATTTCCTGGTGCTATACAGAGGAAGTGTGTACTTGTGTAGTATCATCCTGACAATCAATAAGGAGTTTACTATTCCCATCTGAAAGCCACATAGTAGGGCATGAGTGTAACATGGTACAAACAGCTTGAAGGGCTGTATTGTCAATACTGACACGTGCACTGATCTTGACTCTCAGGTTGATTCAATTTTCTTTTTTATTGTAAATTTAATTGCTACAAAACGTCGACAATGTGTTGCCCAGGCATCACACAGTTGCCATAAACCCACTTATGTGATCTCTGGCTAGTATGTGCATATAATAATTGTTTTTGAGACAGCATTGCATAGACTACTGGTGCACCTAGTAGATGCAAAGATGGCACTAGCCATGCCCAGGACACAGACTCTGCAACCTGATGATACTACCCATGACCAGGACACAGACTCTGCAACCTGATGGCAGTACCCATGCCCAGGTCACAGACTCTGCAACCTGATGGCTGTACCCATTCCCAGGACACAGACTCTGCAACTTGATGGTACTACCCATGCCCAGGTCACAGACTCTGCAACCTGATGATAGTACCCATGTCCAGGACACAGACTCTGCAACCTGATAGTACTACCCATGCCCAGGACACAGACTCTGCAACCTGGTGGTAGTACCGATTCCCAGGACACAGACTCTGCAACCTGATGGTAGTACCCAGGCCCAGGACACAGACTTTGTAACCTGATGGTACTACCCATGACCAGGACACAGACTCTGCAACCTGATGGCAGTACCCATGCCCAGGTCACAGACTCTGCAACCTGATGGTAGTACCCATTCCCAGGACACAGACTTTGTAACCTGATGGTACTACCCATGACCAGGACACAGACTCTGCAACCTGATGATACTACCCATGACCAGGACACAGACTCTGCAACCTGATGGCAGTACCCATGCCCAGGTCACAGACTCTGCAACCTGATGGCAGTACCCATTCCCAGGACACAGACTCTGCAACTTGATGGTACTACCCATGCCCAGGTCACAGACTCTGCAACCTGATGATAGTACCCATGTCCAGGACACAGACTCTGCAACCTGATAGTACTACCCATGCCCAGGACACAGACTCTGCAACCTGGTGGTAGTACCCATTCCCAGGACACAGACTCTGCAACCTGGTGGTAGTACCCATTCCCAGGTCACAGACTTTGTAACCTGATGGTACTACCCATGACCAGGACACAGACTCTGCAACCTGATGATACTACCCATGACCAGGACACAGACTCGGCAACCTGATGGCAGTACCCATGCCCAGGTCACAGACTCTGCAACCTGATGGCAGTACCCATTCCCAGGACACAGACTCTGCAACCTGATGATAGTACCCATGTCCAGGACACAGACTCTGCAACCTGATAGTACTACCCATGCCCAGGACACAGACTCTGCAACCTGGTGGTAGTACCCATTCCCAGGACACAGACTCTGCAACCTGGTGGTAGTACCCATTCCCAGGACACAGACTCTGCAACCTGATTGTAGTACCCATGCCCAGGACACAGACTTTGCAACCTGATGGTACTACCCATGCCCAGGTCACAGACTCTGCAACCTGATGATACTACCCATTCCCAGGACACAGACTCTGCAACCTGGTGGTAGTACCCATGCTCAGGACACAGACTCTGAAACCTGATGGTAGTACCCATGCCCAGGACACAGACTCTGCAACCTGATGGGGGCACCACTTCACAGGAGGCAGACTCTTCAACCTTATGGTACTACCCATGCTCAGGACGCAGACTCTGCAACCTGATGGTATTACCCATGCCCAGGAAAAGACTCTTCAACCTTATGGTACTACACATGTTCAGGACGCAGACTCTGCAACCTGATGGTACTACCCATGCCCAGGACACAGACTCTGCAACCTGATGGTACTACCCATGCCCAGGACACAGACTCTGCAACCTGATGGTACTACCCATGCCCAGGACACAGGCTCTGCAACCTGATGGTACTACCCATGCTCAGGATACAGATTCTGCAACCTGATGGTACTACCCATGCTCAGGATACAGATTCTGCAACCTGATGGTACTACCCATTCCCAGGACACAGCCTCTGCAACCTGATGGTAGTACCCATGCCCAGGACACAGACTCTGCAACCTTATGGTAGTACTTATGCCCAGGACGCAGACTCTGCAACCTAATGGTACTACCCATGCTCAGGATACAGACTCTGTAACCTGATGGTACTACCCATGCTCAGGACGCAGACTCTGCAACCTGATGGTAGTACCCATTCCCAGGACACAGACTCTACAACCTGATGGGGGTACCAATACCCAGGACGCAGACTCGGCAACCTGATGGTACTACCCATTCCCAGGACAAAGGTTCTGCAACCTGATGGTACTACCCATTCCCAGGACAAAGGTTCTGCAACCTGATGGTACTACCCATGCCCAGGACACAGCCTCTGCAACCTTATGGTAGTACCCATGCCCAGGACATAGACTCTGCAACCTTATGGTAGTACTTATGCCCAGGACGCAGACTCTGCAACCTAATGGTACTACCCATGCTCAGGATACAGACTCTGTAACCTGATGGTACTACCCATGCTCAGGACGCAGACTCTGCAACCTGATGGTACTACCCATGCCCAGGACGCAGACTCTGCAACCTGATGGTACTACCCATGCCCAGGACGCAGACTCTGCAACCTGATGGTACTACCCATGCCCAGGATACAGACTCTAACCTTATGGTTGTACCCATGCCCAGGACACAGACTCTGCAACCTGATGGTAGTACCCATTCCCAAGACGCAGACTCTGCAACCTGATGGTACTACACATTCCCAGGACACAGGTTCTGCAACCTGATGGTACTACCCATGCCCAGGACAAAGACTCTGCAACCTTATGGTAGTACCTATGCCCAGGACGCAGACTCTGCAACCTGATGGTACTACCCCTGCTCAGGACGCAGACTCTGCAACCTGATGGTACTACCCATGCTCAGGACACAGACTCTTCAACCTGATTGTACTACCCATTCCCAGGACACAGGTTCTGCAACCTGATGGTAGTACCCATGCTCAGGATACAGACTCTGCAACCTTGCTTTCACAAGTGGGCTTCTGGGGTGTACTGGTGAAGACTATTTATCACGGCCAGTTGGACCGGCTTATGAAGGGAACTCCCACCAGTTAGGTCCTTGGATCAAATCAGTTCTTTTATCCCCAAAACTTGGGAGGATGGAACAGGATCCCAAAATGAACATTCCCCAATAAGGACACACACACTTTCATCATATGTGTCACCAATAGGGCATAATATTCCTACGGTTTTGCTCATTCTTATACACCATAAAACAACATCAGTTTGTTGATCAATCACAACCTGTACAAATTAGGCAATACAACCCATTGGTGGTGTGGTTGTGATGGTTGGAGATTAAAAAATACCTAATCCTGATAAAGGCTTCCCTTTATGTGCATTAAGCAAGGGATATTGGGCTCCATGGAGTGTGGACTGGATGGCTACTAAAGGTTCTATGTGACTACTAAAGGGCACATAACTGGGCTTGATGCCAGTCTGGGTGGCCAAGGGAATGGTCTTTTATCTCTTGCACCCGGATTTTCTGATCAGAGACCCTGTTCTGGGCCATAATGGACTAACTGTTTTTTATACAGTAAAGTCAGTTGGTCAATGACTGGCAACAGTTGCGGCCTCTTTCCCACTTTTCTCCCTTAATGTACAGTGTTTTATAATGTGTTCTTAGGGCCAATAGCAGTAGCGCTGGTGGCAGTTGTCGACCAGAACAGCTTAAAATAAGAGTGGGAAAGTATGCAAATGCTGTGGTTAACCTCAGACAATGGAACAAAGGGATATCAGTTATAGAACTTAACCCTCATTAAATTGATGCTTTTTTCCACAACAATAGGATAAACTAGACACGTTGCTAACTTAATTCCCATGTAACCTAGACTGATCAAATCCCATCTCTACCTCTGAGGGAGTTTGCACTGAAGTGGCACTGATTTTTCAGAGGGATAAATAAGGCAGCTTCCCAGAACCAGTGGGTAGGCAGACGGGGACTCCTGCTTAAAGACCCAGTAACTTACAGTCTGTACTCACCAGGTAAGTTTCCAAGGACCAAAGTTAAGAGGTAAGGAAAATCAATTATGAACATAGCTCTTTTAAAAGAACAGTGACAAACAAGCCCTAAGTCTATGACACTTTTCAAATACAATCGTGACAAAACCAGTTAGGAGACAGGTAAAATTCCCCTCCTAGCTAGGACACAGGTGCTGGAGCCTTATGTTAAATGGCCACTGTGCTCAAATATGATCTATATTTGTTTAAATAACGAAATATGATAATGGGTAAGCCGTTTTAAGAAAGCAAAACAAAATTAAATTATATACAACCTTTATACTTTACTGACTAGGGCCCTCATTCTATTATCGGCCGTAAATCGGCCGCAAAGCTGCGATTCCTTGCAGGGCTCCCGTTACCTTGCAATTCAATTATACGGCGCCGCAAGGCTATCCCCTTACGGCCGGCCGTATATCTTGCAATAGGCCGTAAGCTCAGAAATCTTTAAATGCAAAAATAAATTCAAGACGGCACTGTAAAGCTCTGTAAATGCTAGGGATCATAATGGGGGACATGAGGATTAATAGCAACCCCCTCTCAAGCTTGCACATCAGCCCAAATCCGAGATTACATTAACTGTTTATTTTTCGGCCGCAGCGTGGGCGGGTCTGAGGTGCTCAAAGCCCTCTGGACTTTTTACATGGATATGTGACAAATTTAATTTATTTTATTTACGGATTTGAGTGTAGGGGAATGTTGTGCTATTAATGCTAACACCTACAATCACTTTATAGTCTCCTCAGAGTGCAGGATGGCTTTATTATGTGCTTAATTGTGTGCCTGCGGGACCTTTTTGCTGCAAGTAAGCTGCGGCTCGGTTTTAGCCTTGCAGAGAGGGTTCCCGGAGCAATTGAACAGCAACCGGGATTTGCTTGCGGCCGTTTAAGATCAAAGGCTTTCCTCCGGCGCGTGCGGCCGCAAGAGATAGCAAGGCGCCGGCCGCAAGCCTGCCGGAATCCCCGGCCGGAAGGGAATAAAATAGGCGAATATCTTGCGGCCGGTCCTTGCGGCCCCGCATCTCCTACGGCTGATAATAGAATGAGGCCCTTTATATGCAATTATTCTTTATTGTTTGTCATCATTTTGCTTTCTTCCCTGCTGCTGTCACTCTCAGGTGGGAGTGTCCGTGTGAACAAATTAATTTCTGTTTAACCCCGTTGAGAACATTGACATACATAAACTGCCACTTTCCCATTTGAAGACTTCCTGTTTATTAGGATTAGGAAGCTAACCTACTAAAGCCAAAATCATACAATTTACTGCATAATCACATATATAGTTGTGAGCAATACAGGCTGTTGCTAAAGTTGCAGCTCGCTTGCTGGCAAGAAGCGCCAAAAGGAGCTACTTGCCCTGGTGGAGATGAGCCCCAATAGGCGCTCATCCCTGTACGAATTAGGCAGGGAGCGCCCAATGCGCTCACTGTGCTGGTGGAGATGAGCGCCATAGGCGCTCCTCCCTACGACCCGCGGAACTACACATCAACAGAAATCTCAATTACACCATTCACAATGCGAGACCAGTAGCAGTTTGGAAAAGAAAAAAATAAATTACAGCCCGTAACACTTTACAAAAAGGAAAAGCGGGACCTAGAAAAAAAAAAAAAAAAGTAAAAAAAATACGAACTTAATGGCCGAACCGCGCACATACAAAAACACAAACAAAATAAAAAAATTAAGAAATACAAAAACACATCACACACACACACAACACGGGAAGGGGGGGGGGGGGGGGGGAGACATCCAGGACGTCTGGGGCTGAGGTTGCACGCAAATTGAAGTCAAATTTGCACTCGCGCACACAGCCTATTTACACTGCACACTTGCCACATTGCTGACACTTACACCTCAGATTACCAACACTCCAAATGTACATTTTATGCTGCAGCACAATACAAACAGATTGTTAGCTCTTCAGCATATTGATTGCTGCATATATTACAACAAAAGGTAAAGTATATTAATTTGCTAATTTCTGATTTAATTATTATTAAAACATATCTAAATGTATTTATATATATATATATATATATATATATATATATATATATATATATATATATATATATATATAGTAAAATTAAAAAAAACAGCAGGGGAGAGGCACACAATGAGCACCGATGGCACTCAGCGCGAGGCTTGCAATAAGCGCCAAAAGGTACTCGGAGGACCAAAAGGCATTCATTTTTTTTTTTTACATTCTAAAACCCGTTCCATATTTTTAAGTTTAGTTCATCCAAATAGCACATTTAAAAACATAACTACAGTGTTCCTCTAAGTTGATGTGATGGAGCACTGCAGGTACCCATGCCCATTTTTTACTATGTTAAGATAAGAAAATGCAATTAACTGAATTTGATAGTTTATGCTTGTTACTTATATACATTCTGAACTTATTTACATAAATATATATCAGAATAATTAACAATTTAATACACCACAAATGTGCTAGTTGCAACAACTTGTTTTCCTGTTTATTTTTTATTAGGCTCCAAAAAACTTCTAAGTTTCACTAGTTTAATATCTGCATTATGCACAGAGGAATTCTAACTCTGTTTCCTTCCTTTCATCTGCACATTTTATGAATGTTGCCTCTACACATATACAGGCATAAACTAGGCAATATTCACAAAGGAGTGAGCTCTTCAATTCCTGAATTATGCAAGGACGCCTGTTTACTAAAACAAAGTTTAGCAAACACAATCTTATTAAAAAATAAATACAAAATAGTGAAGAGTCCAAGTCCGAATGTGAGATATAGATATTTATATACACAGACACGGCCTCCAGCACAAGAACACAGGCAGCAAAAAGACTCTCAGAAACCCAGGTCCAAACATAAACAGCGGTAAAATGGATCAGCTCCCACGTAATCCAGCACCCATCTTTATTGAGCTGACCTCCGCCCACCACCCTGGGTACCACTGTGTAATGGTGCCAGTGAAACATCTTCCTCTGTGATGTCTCGGAAACCCATGTTTACATTCACATGGACGTTTGCTCCCTTGTTGTATCTCCATAATCAATGTATTAGTCCGGGGTGAAAAAAACAAACCTGTGCGGCCTCACAAATGGATGCTTGTAATACTTGTTCTCCTGTAGTAATGAGGCATCCTGAACTCCAGGATGCAGTCCGTTTAGGCTAGGGGATCCAGATCTTACTGGTACTTATTCACTGCACTGCAAAAGATAAATTGCTCCCTGTGACAGAATAAGAAACAGGAACTCATATATAGTTTGGTTGTAGTGTGTGACAGAGAGAAATTTATCCATGCATTTTCTGAGGTCTTGCATCGGAACATTAAATAAACACAGAGCTTGTAGTTATATGCGAAGGGAGGAAGAGTCCAGTCAGTTCCAGATCTGCCATACAGCACATTTACAGAGAGGATTGAAGTGTGCGAAGAGGCAGAGGTCATGAATTTGGGAGTGTCCCCTATCATACCCCCATAGCCTCCCAAAGGATAGACCAGAGGCTATAGAGAATGGGGACCATACCTCCAGCAAGTTGCTGCTACTCCCATCTCAGAGCTAGCAAAGGAACAGGCAAGAGGTTAGGATATTCCCCCAAAACTCCAGACAGGTGGAGTCAGTGAAGGTAGCCAGGCTGGTTAATGCTTCCATCTCTACCCTCTACAGGCAGTGTTCAGAAAGAGGGAGAGACACACATACAGTTATGGCAGCACAGAGTGACAGAACAAAGGGCAGGAGGGGCATTGGGCAGGGATGGTGGAGACTTAGTGTAAAAATAAATGTAATTTAGCAGGCAAAGGGTGTGAAGGACAGGAATGGGGTAAGAGGAAGTGCCTATGTCTTTCATTGGCGCACTTTTCCTGGCACATAATTTCTATCAATGGTTTCATCCTGCAAGAACATGTGGAGGCATCGCTCATTCTGTGCAAGGGGGTGTCCAGCGATCCTGGAAAAGAAACAGAGACAACAGTGACTGTTTTGATTACAGTTATGAGCCATCAGACTAAGGCTAAATTAATCCTCAAAATTGGCCACATACATAAACCAGCAGTGAATTAGAGACAGAAAAAATGCATGAAATGACAAAACAAAAAAAAACAACACATGAAAAAAGACTAATAGCAGAGAGAGACCATTCAGAAATAGAGATAGGTATTCAGAAGTGAGCAATAAAAAATGCCCCAGATGATAGAGACAAAGGAAGACGTGCCTCTAGATAAAAATATACTTACAGAGAAGAAAGGTATTTTCAGATAATTTTCTTTAACTTTCTAGCATATTTAACTACAAATCAATTTATTTTTTATTTTTTTAACAACAACCAATTGCAATTACATGTATACATGTGTGTGTGCGCCTCTCAGTTCTGAGACCTATGCTGTATCAAACTTGAAGTCATCCACATAGGCAGAGCTAACAGTTCAATCCACGGAGTGAAAAGCTTTGAGCACTACATTTATTTATTGCATCACACTTTCTAGGAGCAGACAGGGCTCTGTGGTTAGCCCACCACTATGTTGCACATGGGAGTTTGTACCAGGAATCTGTGAATAAATGGAGATTAAGTATGAAGTATAACACAAACTTAAACTAAATTATTAAATACTAGGAACTTGCCCGTCAAATGACGGGAATAAAATTGTAAGGCTGGCAATGCTGTTTGCCACACAATGCGAGGCTTTTGCTCCTCTGAGCACATTCAGCGCTCATTGCAAGCCTCTCCTGCTCGCGGTGCTCATCGAGAGCCAAATCAGTTATGAATGTACGAGCTGCTCATTGCAGGGTTCGTTAACCTGCAAGCATTATGCTTGTGAATGGCATGTGTGACAGAAGGTCCCTTCCCTGTGCGTTTCTCCTCTGTGCGTCTGCTGAATGTTTGCGTGTTACGCGCTGAATGCCGTTTGTTTTATTTTCAAAGTCCTGCGTGCCTGGCTTTGCTCCGCCACGTTTTCATCCTTTGTCAGTTTTTTTTTATGTTTTTTTTCTTCTGCCATTTTTTTTCTTGTTTAGCCGATTTTTGAAAAGTGGCGAAAAACTGCATATATAGCTTGAAATTGCTTTCAACCTCACTCCCAGGCTTCATTGTTCTCCCCCTGTGCCGTGTGTGAGTGTGTTTTAAACTTTTTAAAATTATTTTGCTTGTTTTTCGTGGTTTTGCAGTTGTGCGATACGTGCTTCAACTGCTCGCTCGCTTTACGAGGCTCGCAGTGCAATGAGCGCCAGCCCATGTCAACAGCTTGCCTCGCTTTGCGAGGCTCGCAGTTGAGGCCCTATGAAATTGCAGCCCTAGAAATTAAGGCTGTAGAGTGAAGTCCCAGAGAAAGCATCCCATTTGATGGTTTAGTTAAGGACATTGACATTTCGGTGGTACATATAGTAAATATAATAATACAGTGTAGTTCATGCAGAAAGGGACCAAAAGGCTTTCTCTAGGCCGAGATATACCCATAGACTACCGTATTACAACTATTGCCCTTTAAAAGCAGTGGGCAGAAGTGCTTTGAATCAAAAGAATGCATCTAGAGACAAGCTCCTAATGCTACACCATTCTGAAGAAACTGGGTGCACCTGCGGTCCGTCTGATTTTTCTAAGGTCCTTGAAAGTTTCATCACTTTGTGTCCCACAAAGAAAATAAAAAAGACAGTTTACAGGAGTATATACTGAACAAAATTGGTATTTTAATCGATAATTTCTTCTGGGAGAAGAGGTTGTATGCTACAATTTGGATTTTTTTTATTTTAAGTAGCAAATGAATGGCTACATTTTCTGTGACTCCCAATGACACCCCCTCCTCCTTGCCCAACAGTGTCGAGACAATAGGGATTTTGCTTTAATCCTGACAGGCTGGATGTTATTAAACCAACCTTACTTGCTACACAAATAAAGATTTGCAATTGTTCTACTGCTTTACAAAAGCAAACATGTGGGACTTGTCTGTACACAGGTCCTGACTGGACAGACAAAAATATACCCAATTGCAGACTTAAAAGACCTGCCTATGTACTGCATTTACAATTAAATCTTATGTTTGTTTGCTGTACATAGGCTATTAAAACATTATGTAGTTTCAAATAAATAAAAAAATTAAATTTTCTTAGCTCTTAAACTTGTATGTTTTTCCTCAAGCAGAGCAGTGTATTTCCTCTACCTGTGTCTATGTGGGGTGTGGCCAGCTCTTCCTGTGTTCTGGATTAAAAATAAAGTCTGACCAGTGTAGCTTCTACTTCAGAATGAGCATGTTCTGTAAAAAGGGCAGGGTCTATAGAGCAGCTGCAAGGATGTTACAATAGAGCTGCTAATTCTGTTTATGTAGTGGGGGTGGAGCATAGGACATAACCAGTGAAATCGTACAGCAAGCTTCCAAGCTCCAGGATACTTCAGCCACAGGCAGACATGGCCACACAGTTGGTAGACATAGGTAGGAGGAAATATGCAGTTGTGCTTGAGGAAAAAACAGGCATTTAAAAATAAACATACAAACTTTCCCTGTAAATGTGCTACAGTAGTCCTTTAAGCCGGATACCATTTACTGTTGGGCTAATCTGTCATAAAAAAATAAAAAAAATACACACAAGGGAGTTACTTGTTTTTTTAAGGGACACAGAAAAACTCACAATTATGGTAAAAAATAAAAATATTTCCTATAATAAGGGTGTTTGCAATTTGTTTGAAGGAAAAATAAAATAAATTAGTGGTAAATAATTTGCCTTAAATATCACCATTTTACAAGATTCTCCTACTTGGTTCTGTCTCCTATTAATTAATAGTCAAAGTGGAGATTAGCAAATGAGCATTTAAGTGACAGTACCAGGAGGGAGGATCTTGAAACATTGTTTTATGATTCAAGGTCAATTAACTAACACTGTGTGTCATTTTAACCATAATTTGAAAGGGGAGGCCACAAATGATTCAGTATCAATGAGGGAGATTTAAAATAACACATTGTCTAAAAGACAAAACAACTTATACTTAAGATATGAACCATAACCTTAATATGCATAGCTTAGATGGCAGAAGAGAGATGGGCAACATGACAAATACCATCACATACAAAGACTTTAATAGAAGGAAATATTTTCTAGAAAAAGAAGAACACAACAACAAGGGGTAATTTGAAATAAGAGGGAGATTTAAGGGTAATGTACAGAAAAGGTAGTTAAGTGAACTAAATTTCCAATTGAAATGGTAACATCAAACTGAATGACGCCTAGAATAAGCATAAGAAAATCCTGAGGCTTAGCCATACTTTTAGGTTGACAGCATGGGCAGACTTGATGGATCTGCAGACAAATCTATGTTTCTATGTTTAATTGTTTCCATCTGTTTTGCAGACCAAGAGTGAATTCAGATATATTATGGTTATTACTTGTTTATAAATTGCTCCAGGCCCTGTCGTCTCTCTTCGATGAAAGACTCTTCAAAGATACCCTCATCTCCTCGAAATGGAAGTTGCCTCTTCAGGGCCTTTCCAGGCAGTGGTGGCACAACAATCTGTGAGACAAGTGGAGCATTAAGTAGCTGCATCATCTGCACACAAATCACACAATATTTTGTCACTAAACAAGCAACCACAGAAAAATGCTTACACTGACTTGTGTTTTTTTTTTTTAAATATAGAACAGAATTAGGAATCCAAAAAGAAGTATGGAAATCTAAAATAACCATCAAAAATGTACCAGGGATATAAGGTTCAGGATATAACATTTTGATTACTTTGCATACAGTGCCTTGCAAAAGTATTCACAAAACTCACGGACCGGGCAAGAAGGGCATTAATCAGAGAGGCAGCACAAAAACCTAAGGTAACCCTGGAGGAGCTGCAGAGTTCCACAGCAGAGACTGGAGTATCTGTACATAGGACGACAATAAGCCGTACGCTCCATAGAGTTGGGCTTTATGGCAGAGTGACCAGAAGAAAGTCATTACTTTAAGCAAAAAACAAAATGGCACGTTTTGAGTTTGCGAAAAGGCATGTGGGAGTCTCACAAAATGTATGGAGGAAGGTGCTCTGGTCTGTTGAGACGAAAATTTAACTTTTTGGCCATCAAAGTACACGCTATGTCTGGTGTAAACACAACACAACACATCACCCAAAGAACACCATCCCCAAAGTGAAACATGGTGGTGGCAGCATCATGCTGAGGGGATGCTTTTCAGCAGCCGGGACTGGGAAACTGGTCAGAATTGAGGGAAAGATGGATGGCGCTAAATACAGGGATATTCTTGAGCAAAATCTGTACCACTCTGTGCGTGATTTGAGGCAAGGCCGGAGGTTCACCTTCCAGCAGAACAATGACCTCAAACACACTGCTAAAGCAACACTTGGGTGGTTTAAGAGGAAACATGTAAATGTGTTTGAATGGCCTAATCAAAGCCCAGACCTCAATCCAATACAAAATCTGTGGTCAGACTTAAAGATTGCTGTTCACAAGCACAAACCATCCAACTTGAAGGAGATGGAGCAGTTTTGCAAGGATGAATGGACAAAAATCCCAGTGGTAAGATGTGGCAAGCTCATAAAGACTTATCCAAAGTGACTAGGAGCTGCGATTGCCGCAAAAGGTGGCTCTACAAAGTATTGACTTTAGGGGGGTGAATAGTTATGCGCATTGACTTTTTCTGTTATTTTGTCCTATTGGTGGTTTGCTTCACAATAAAAAAAAAAAACACATCTTCAAAGTTGTGGTCATATTCTGTAAATTAAATGATGCAAATCCTCAAATAATCCATGTTAATTCCAGGTGGTGAGGCAACAAAACACGAAAAATGCCAAGGGGGTGAATACTTTTGCAAGGCACTGTACATCTCTAAAAATACAGTTGGCCTTGTAGACACCTAGCTTGGTAATATTTTTTTAAACCTCTAATTTTAAAGACATGGCACCATAATGTTTTTATGGATTTTTGTTGAAAGCATATTTTGTTACTTATTTTGACTAATTGAATGTATGCAGCAAAACATTTTTTTTTGTTTGTTTGCATCGCTCAGTCGTGTCCGACTCTCCGTGACCTCATGGGCCGCTACATACCATGCTGATCCACTTAGCATTCATGGCAGAGATACTGGAGTGGGTGCCAGCCCTTTCTCCAGAGGGCCACAGTACACAGCTCCCACCCAAGTACTTACCAGGCCCAACCCTGCATGGCTTCAAGGTTGTGTGACCTCTTGGTTCTCTGACAGGAATCAAATCCAGGTTGCAGCTGTGAAGCTTTAAACTCAACCACTGGACCACCAGGGAATCCAGCAAAACATTACATATATACATAAATGAGAAGTTGCAAGTGTTCAGCCTCACCTTGCTGTCTCTCTCCAGTTCATTCTTCAGCCACTCAAAGTCGCTGTATCTCCTTCTTACACAAGAATCTTTTAGCTTAAAAATTGGCAAGTTCGTCTGAGAAAGACAGAAAAAAATTATTGTAATTTATTTGACCAGAATCTACTTAAAGTGAAAAGCTGCAAGACAGAATGAATAGATGGAAACCTTAACACTGAAAGGGAAATATAATTCAGGAACCGTGGAGTAGGAACAAAGGTTAAGGAGCAAAGATACAGAGTCAGAATGAGACATCAGTTAATGATATCTACTAATGTACTTATTCAGTTTATGACTGGACTTCATTTTGTGAGGCTTGGTGCTGTCACCTTCTTATGACATGCTTCAACAGGATCCTTGATATCCTCGCTTGTGTCGCCTGTATTCACCCAGTCTGACACACCCAATGAGTCAAAACACACTCAGAAACCCCCAAATCAACAGAGGTGCACACACAGAAATAGAAAATAAAAGCCCAACACTCCTATCTCCAAATGTTGTGTTCCCATACCTGTGACCCTCAAGTAACACAAGCCTCCAGTGACATGCATAACTCTCCAGCAACCCAGGCACACATATGCAGTGAGAGGGGCACAACTGTATATCTCCAGTGACACACACACTACAGCTCTTCACTGACATTTACACGCAGGTATTCATCCAGTGACAAGCATATCCCCAATAACAAACACATGCAGAGTAACAAGAATATACCTAGTGGCAAAAGCACACACAATGGCACAAATGTACAATATATATATATTGCACCTATTTGCCTCCAGTGACACACATACAAGATCTTTCTACCTGGCACTGTCACTGATATGCTACACACACAGTGACACAGACACACAGTGACACAGACACACCATCAAACACACACAGTGAAACACAGACCGACAAACAGTGGCACAGTCTCTCTCACACACACACACACAGTGACAATCCCACCCCACCGGTCACTCACCCTCATGCGGACCTCATACACCGTGTACCGGTTCCGTCCCACTCCCACGGTCTGTGGGTTGAAGATATCGATCTCCAGGAAGTTGCTGGGTGGCCCGTACGCGTCCGTCAGGTCCTGGGGTTTGGAGTTTAGCCGGCGGGTATCTGCCACCGTGGCGTCTGACATACTGACCGGAAACCAGAACCGTCAGCCCACGGAAACACTGCGGGACCGACACACCCGGCCCGGAGCCCGCACTGCGCATGCGTGTTACGCTATGCAGGTTACAGGGCATTACAGCTACAATGCACATGCGTAATGTTAGAGAGAATATTATGTATCCAGAGTACTGGTATATGTCTGAACTGCGCATGTGCAACGTTATCTATACAGATTACGGGTAGAGTCTGAACTGCGCGTGCGTAATACTGCAGTGACATATAGTCATTGAGATTGCACTGCGCACGCGCAATTTATCCCTTGCGATTTGCATCTTGACTGATTGCGTTATCTGTGATATTCCCTGTTCAGGCTATAATGGGATCTATCCCTCTTTGCCTGCTCATTTCTTCTGCAGCACGGACAGCTGCAGTTACAGGTGCCATCTGCCACAGGGCGCTGTGAGTTTTCGGGCACCGTTAAGTTCCAGGGAAGGCAAATAACTATTCTCTCTGACGTGGCGCAACTCGCTGTTCATTCAGTGCCTCGCTGTCGATTCAGTGCCGTCGAGTTGTGCCACGCCGGAGGGGAGAATAGTTCTTTGCCTTCCCTGGAACTTGATGGCGCCCGAAAACTCACAGCGCCCTCTGGTGCATGGCAACTGTACCTGCAGCTGTCAGTGCTGCAGAAGAAATGTGCAGGCAAAGAGTGATAGATCCCTATCCTGTTATAGTTAGGGCAGTAGTGACGGCAGCAGTTGCAGCAAGGAGCTGCTAGACAGCGCTGCTGATATTGTACAGCGCTGCCGATATTTGAGAGAAGTTCTAACCTTAACCCTTAAACTAACCTTAAAACTAACCCTCACCCTAACCCTAGTTTACCTAAGCCTAACGCTATGATATCTGCACTGAAATATCGACAGCGCCATCTAGAGGTTGGTTGCCGCCTCTACTGCTGGCGGACTGATGCCGTAAAAGGAAAGGACCCAGCATTGTTTTGCGACTAATGTGCTGGTCAGTATTCTAGTTTCCGACTCAGAGTGTTTGACAAGGGATGGAAGGGCTTCTAACTGAATGACAACATCGGGGGCGATTGTTTTGACTACCACACGTACAGACAACCAGACTGTACTTCCAATTATCACATCAAATCAGCAGATTAATATTTATGAGCCTCGTATTTGCATACAAATGCAGCACAAATAATACTGGAATTATCAGTATTTTACCAGTCTGAGGCCAGGGAGGATACACGCTTGCCTCCCTCAGTAGTTGTATATCCATATGAATTCCTGTAGAAACGTAATCATTTGTCCCATACATGACTGAATGAACTATATCTTATATAAGCATATCCTAGGGCTTACTTCTAGCACCAATACATGATTTAAACTGTGTACAATGACCCCAAACCACCTTATTACACATCACATATAACAGTTGTCGATACAGATATTGGTCACGCAATGTAGGGCTGCAGGCGCTCATCACAAGGCCCGTAGGACTTAGGCTGCAATGAGCGCCAAAGGCACTCATTGCAGGGCTCGCGATGGGGGCGATGCAGGCGCTCATCGTGAGGCACGCAGGTTCGACTTTAAAACAGATTGAAGACGGCCACACGATGAGCGCCATAGGCACTCACTGCAAGGCTCGCAGCACTTTGCTGCAATGAGCACCAAAGGCGCTTATTGCAGTTCTCGCAATAGTGCCTTTTCAGGGTCCCTCTAAGGGTCCTCTGGCCCATCAGAGATGTCATTTGCCCCATTACCCTCCACTGATTGAGGATGGAAAGAGATTGAAGACGCCCATAGCCGAAGCCAGTAACACTTACCCGAAGCCCGTAACTCGAAAGCCTGCAATAAAACAAAAAATAATGTACAAAATAAATTAAAAACCTCACACACAACTCAGGGGTATTTTCTTGGCAAATATACTGGAGTGGGTTGGAGAAGGAACTCAATCAGGGAGCCTGTGAGTGAGGTTGCACACTAATTTGAGCCCTAATTGCCATTTTCAGAGATAGAAAATAGACTAAGCAAGAAAAAAAATGGTCACCGAAAAAACATAAATTTCCTCAAACAGGATCAAAAACGAGGCTGAAGCCAGTAACACTTAGCCGAACAGCGTCAGTCATTTTTGACGGACAAGTCGCTAGTAATACATAAATGGGAAAAATGACACAACTGAAAGACAAATTGACAGAATTATTAAAATACATCCCATGTTCATTTGATAGCCTTTGATATTAGCAAACAGATGTGGTTGGGTCCCAAATAACAGTGTTACTTGTGGGGTGCAGGTGGGTCCCATCATGGCCCCAAAAATCATTCATGACAGACCCTATGGACTGCAACACACCAGGCACAATCGTTGTGTGTCTGGTTGTGTTTATCCCTAAGATTTTCTTGGCAAAGATACTAGAGTGGGTTGGAGAAGGAACTCAATCAGATAACATTTTGATCATTTAGATGATCAACCAGACACTGCATAGTCATGGACATTAAATGCCACATCAGGGAGTGAACATACAGGGGAGATCTATTGATCTCTTAACAGGAAAAAGCTTGTCAAACAAGAGGTATAGGTTAAAGATAACAAAGATCTTTGTTTTAGAAGGGGAAGTCATAGACGGGCCAAGTAAGATAAAAACAGATAATCAAGTAAGATCTATTGATTAGGTTTTATAAGGGAAGTCATTGACGGCATGTAAAAGTTAGAATCAGATGATCAAGCACATTTTATTGAATAGGGATACAAGATAGTCAGCCAGATGAACAACTTATCACCAGATCTGATTTCTGTAGAGGAGTGCTAGTCAAACTGGTCCCTACCGCCCACTAGTGGGCGATTCAAGCTTTCATGGTGGGCGGTAGGGTAATCGCTAGGTGGAGTAGCTGACGAGTGACATGACACGCTGGAGACCCGCAGCACCGCGCTTGTCTGGTTGAAGAGCTGGTGAGAGAGCCTAGGAACAGTAGTCAGCACCAGATCACTATCTAGTAAGTACAGGGCGATACTTAGCTAGGGTCATATGTTTTATGTAACAGGAAATTAGATAGGGTAAGTTGAGTTTCTGTGGCACCAGTGGAGAGTAAGGAAATTTTACCATCAAAAGTGGAAAGTAGGTAATAAAAGGTTGAAGACCCCTCCTGCAGAGTGCAGGAATAGCCACAAATATAACATAAAATAATAGGTGACATCTATGGAAGAAGAGTTTTCTAGGGAAAGCCTCCAAGAAGAAAGTTCACGAAGAAGGACAAAAGTAACCTTTAGATTTTGGATGGTAGCTATACTGGTCTCTTACCTCTTGTTCCCAATAGGGTAATTATTTTACACTGCTGGTAGACTGTTTGCATAACTTAAAATGTTTTTCTCTCCCTCTGTACACTACTAAAAGGACTATTAATGTTTTTCTCCGGATATTGTTGATATATATAGATTGATAGTTGATGTGTAGAGATAATAATGTGTTTCTTTCTCTCTGTATACTGGTAATATATTTGTGTGGAGATAATAATTAGTTTTCCTATTACTCTGTATACTGGTGATATATTTCTTGTAATATCTAACATCAATAAGGTTTAGATCTTGCTGTACACGATATTGAAATATATTTTATTTTCTTCTAAATAGATAATAATCTATTTCCTTACTATGTTGTGGGAGCCAGCCATTGGTATTATATATTTGTGCCATATATATATATATATACTGTATATATATATATATATATACACACACACACATATATATATATATATATATATATATATACACACATACACACACATATAGACACACACACATATATATATATATATATATATATATATATATATATATACATATATATATACATATATATATATATACACACATATATATTATATCCACTTTTTTTTTACAAGTGGATTTTCCTTTACAGGTAAAGACTGATAAATTGCAGAGTGCACTAATTGTACCCAGGTAAGAGGGGTGTGGCTTGACTGTTTAACTAGTATAAAAGGTTTGTGAGCTGTTTTGGGGCCTGTTTACAAGTGGATTTTCCTTTACAGATAAAGGCTGATAAATTGCAGAGTGCACTAATTGTGCCCAGGTGAGAAGGCAGAAGTTAGTATAAACGGGAGAAGGGGCGAACTTGTGAGCTTGCGAACATTTTCAGTATCAAGTGCAGTTCTAGTGAAGTGTAGGAGTTTAAATAGGGGTAGGGACTTCAAAGAAAAGGGAGGGCAGATTTATAGTGCAAAGGAGGAAAACTTTATACAAATATAATTTTAGATTCTTTATTTTTCCCACTGAAATTTTGTAGACAATAATAATAATTATGAGTCAGTCCAGTGGCAACCTCACTCAGTGTACATCCTGTCATATGTATGCAATACTGGAACAGATGATCCAGGGTCCATACCTCTGTGAGAGGTGTGAGCATGTTGCCTCTCTGGAATCTCAAATTGGAGATCTGGAGAGGAGAATTGCAGCACTTAGTGATATTGTTCCACTGGAAAGGGGGTTGGTGCTCACTGAGCACAGTTTAGCTGGGCTTGGCATGGAGGGTGGAGCTGGGGCTAGTGAGGATGTCCAGGGAGGTAGCTGGGTTACAGTTACAAGGGGAGTTGGCAAACACCAACAGATTTGCCAGATTGAGTAAGACTGTTGGGGATGTCCATTCAGGAATGGCAATGCCAGATACAGCTGTTCCCTCTAACAGCTGGGAGAACAACTCTACTGGAGGAGAGGGAGGGCAGAATAGGCAGAGCAACAGACAGGTTTTGGTTGTAGGGGACTCTATTATTAGGAAGGTAGACAGGGTGATTTGTCACCCAGATCCCAGCAATCGAACAGTTTGCTGTCTCCCGGGGGCTCGGGTTCGTCATGTTGTGGATCGGGTAGACAAATTATTGGGAGGGGCTGGAAATGAACTGGCGGTCTTGGTACATATTGGTACCAATGACAAAGTTAGTGGAAGATGGAGTGTCCTAAAGAATGATTTAGGACACTCCATCTCTGAAGGCAAGGACCTCCAAGGTAGTATTTTCTGAGATACTACCAGTGCCACGTGCTAGCCCAGGGAGGCAGAGGAAGCTTAGGGAGGTTAATGCGTGGCTAAAGATGTGGTGCACTAAGGAGGGGTTTGGGTTTTTAGAGCACTGGGCTGACTTCTCACTTCGGTACGATCTCTACAGTAGGGATGGATTGTACCTTAGTGATGAGGGAGCTTTTGTACTAGGGAATAGGATGGTAGAAAGGCTGGAGGAGTTTTTAAACTAGTAGGTGGGGGGGAGGGACTAGTTATAAGTAATGGGGTAGAAAGTGTAGAGGGTATTAGGGATGAATTAACAACTCATAGGGGAGGAGAAAGGTGGGGAGGGGTAGTATAGTCAATAGGGAGGTAGTACTAAGTAATTCAAGTACAGTGGCAGGCACTTCAGAACTACAGACTCGTAACATAAGGTGTATGCTTGCTAATGCCAGAAGCTTGCCAGGAACAATGGGAGAGTTAGAATTATTAGCAATTAATGAAAAATGGGATTTAATAGGCATTACTGAAACGTGGTGGGATGAATCTCATGACTGGACTGTTAATCTGGATGGTTATTGTCATGGGTCACTTGGCAGTCATCTGGAACTTGGACAGATGTCTGTCACAGGCTGTTGACACAAGAGACGATACCTGGGGGTTTGGGGCTCCCAGACCCCCTGTTATACTGTTATACGGTTATACTGTTATATTATTATGATTATTGGCTACGGAAATGAGCAGGGTTCCCATCACCATCAATAAAAGTCATCATAATGCATGAGATGGATTGATGTGGAAACACTGCCCCAATCCCATATACTATGAGGACATTAGGTGGTTTTATGTGGGGTGCGCTTTTACGCTTGTACTTAAATAGACTGACAGTGTGTGGAATATATACACATATGTATATGATAGTATGGGGTAGTCATGCTGGATACATTGCCACATACATCTTGCAATAGGAGAAGGACCCCAGCTGGCCACCAAGGCTAATCCTTTAAGTACACATACTTAAGTCAGGAACAATAGGGTCCCACCAGACACAGGGGCACCATCTCTCCAGGGGGCCTCTCTAGGGTCTCCCTAACCCAGATCCAGGGGCCTGGGCCAGAGCAAAGAGATGTGTCTCTCTTGACTGCCAAGTCCCAAATAACTCTGTTAGCCACACCTAGGGGGCGGACCTGGGAGGAGCCTCATGTTTCCCACGGTGTGACTCTCTGTGATTGGCCATAGGTCATTTGGGGCTGGCTTAGGGTAGCCACTCCCCCTATCCTTGTGTGATGTGCTTAAATATGCTGTTGTGAAATAAAATGTTGTTCTTAGTTTCATCATAACTTTGAGTACAGATGCATTATTGACCCAGGGGCATATGCTGGTAGAGGAGATCGTTCTGACACCCTTCCAGATTTCCCAGGCACGCTACCAATGAGCTGGGACTTAAGCTCTTGCATCCGCAAGGACTGTCCATTGGTCTGAGTCACCCAAATCTTAGGTCTAAAACCTACTGGGAATTAGAGTACTAGGATACTCTAGATCCCATCATCATAGTAGGTTGTGACAATTGGCTGGCAGCGGTGGGACAACTCTACAGAAAGACCAAGAATGGAGCAGCAATACGAGGAATGGTCTTCAGCGGAGCTAAGGGAGGCGATGGAGCAGAAAGGAATCCCTAGGAGGAAGGGAGACCAACGAGCGGTGATGATTGCAGCCCTGAGAAAAAATGATGAGGAGCAGGGGGAAGCAGAGGAGTTGGGTGAGGGACCACCAAGGGCTCCAAGAACCCAACCAGAGAAAGACATCACCAAAGAGGTAACAAGGAGGTATGAAGAAGCCAGACACCTTTACCCCAGTGAGATGACCGCACAAGAGGTGGGCAACTTACTGGACCAGCATTAACAGAGAATCTGGCACGAGCGCACTGTGGAGCGGGATCAAGTTCAGCAAAGGCTTGGTTGCCACACAGAGGAATTGCCAGTATGAGTTTAGATAGCATACCAGAACTTTAAGAAGTTCCAGGATGGACAATATGGACAAATTCCTTCAGGAGTTTGAGCAGCAATGTGGGGTCCAAGATATTCCCTATGGAGAATGGGCCAAATTGCTGCTAAACAAGTTAACAGGAAGGGCCAGTGCGGCATGTGGAGCCCTTCCACAGGAACAAGCCCAGGATTATAAATATTTGTGCACTGTGCTGCTGAGCAGATATACTGTGACGCCTGAGACATTTTTGGATATATTCAGGGGCACCACCAAAGGACCAGCAGACACTCATGTGGAGGTTATGTGCAGGTTAAGGCGAGCTTGTACCCAGTGGTGGTCCACACAAGGAGCCATCACAGCCGAACAGATATTGGAAGTGGTACTGATGGAACAATTCCTGAACATTTGCTCCTCAGAAGTAGGTGAATGGTTGCAAGATCAAAAACCATCCACTGCAGACCAAGCAGCTGCACTAGCTGATCGGTTTATCAGCACCAGGGCCAAAAGAGTGTCCCAAGGAACAAAACCTATCCTAAATACGGGTAGGGGCCCCAGAGAGGTGGTGCCAGCACAATCAGCTCCTGAGATGCGTAATGCGCCCTTGGCACGGCCAGTAAAAACATCCGACCACAGGGGTACCAAGTCCCAGCCTGTTCCCAGGACACAATGGGGTACCAAACCAATGAACTTAGAATGCTACAACTGCAACCAACGAGGTCACTTTGCAAAGGATTGTCCTCAGGCACCCAAAAACTCTAGAGGACCTCCCACCGCCATGTAAATTATTTGGGGGAGTGGACTGATGGGCTGGCGAGCTCCAACGCAGCTCTTTGGGAGCCAGAAGCAGAGGGAGGATATCCAGGGGTCTATACTGTAAGGAACCCGCAGAAGCTGTCTGGAGAACAACATAGGCAAGCCGTGTGGCTACAAGGACGCCAAGCTACTGGCTACCTTGACTCTGGATCAGCAGTCACAGTAGTCCTACCCCAATGGGTACGCCCTACAGATTCTATCCAAAAGGAAATGTGGGTGATGGTAGCAGGAGGAGAACAGTTAACCATCCCCATGGCTCGCGTTAATTTGGACTGGGGCATGGGGAACCAAAGCAAGGAAGTGGGAGTCATGGATGGGCTCCCCGCGGATGTTTTACTGGGCAATGATTTGGGCCACATGACGAGCCAATATGTACAGCCCATTACCAGAGCTCAAGCCAAGAGCAACCACCCTGGAGAGGCATACCAGGAGCAGAGGGGATACCCAAGACCTGAGGTAAGTCCATTGCTTGCTAATACATTAACTTTAGGATGGGCCAAGGGAGAGGAGATCAGGGCAGTTCTGCAGAAAGACGAGACTTTGGCTGGTTTAAGGGACAGGGCAGCACGAGGCAAGGGGGTGGATGACCTATACAGCGTTATCTGGGATAAGGGGTTGTTATATAGGGTCACGGTACCTATAAATAATGAGGTAGGCAGAGAACCCAGGAAACAATTAGCGGTTCCCCAGCTATATAGGGGCAAGGTGCTACAAATAGCACATGAAATACCCCTGGGAGGGCACTTAGGGGAGAAGAAAACCCGGAGTAGAGTGAAAGAGATATTTTTCTGGCCAGGGTTGGATAAAGATGTAAAGGAGTTTTGCCATTCTTGTGATGCCTGCCAAAGGAACAGACCTCTAAAGAAGAACAGCAGGGCCAAGTTACAGTCCCTCCCAGTAATGGAAGAACCCTTCCAGAGGGTAGCTGTGGACATCATTGGGCCCCTAGCTAGAGCCAGTAGAACGGGGAAGCAGTATATCCTTACCCTGGTAGATTATGTCACTAGGTACCCTGAGGCAGTAGCCTTGTCCAGTATAACAGCTCCAAAGGTAGCAGACGCGTTGGTGACTATATTCACCAGAACAGGGTTTCCCCATGAGTATTTGTCCGATCAAGGCCCACAATTTATGGCCAAGGTCACGGAACAGCTATGGGCCATGTGTGGCGTTAAGCATATTACCTCTTCCCCCTACCATCCCCACACTAATGGTCTATGCGAGCGATTCAATGGGACTCTTAAACATATGATACACACTTTTACAGACCAGGAACCAGACTGGGAATGGTTGTTGCCATGTTTGCTGTTCGCATATAGATAGGTACCCCAGGAGTCTACAGGGCACTCCCCCTTTGAACTCCTGTATGGGAGACATGTGAGAGGACCCTTAAGCATAATTAGGGAAACATGGGAAGGGGAGTATAGGCAGCAACCCATACCAGTGGCATCTATGTACTAGCCTTCATAGAGAACATGGCCAGACTAACTGGAATAGTCAGCCAAAACATGAGGAAAGCCCAGCAGAGGGATCAGAAATACTACAAGGCAGGGACCAGTGATAGAATTCTGGAAGAGGGAACGAAGGTGCTTATGCTGGAACCTCACCCCCAGAATAAATTACAGTCCCAGTGGGTAGGGCCTTACACAATCAGCCAGAAAGTGGGGAACAAGGCCTATGTAGTAATGATAGACCCGGATAGGGCCATCACCAGAGTTGCCCATATCAACAGACTTAAGGTGTACGTGCAGAGAGCAGCTCACCTACTAGCTATTTGTAGGGCCACAGAGGACGAACCAGAGGAGGGACAGATCCCAGATATGCTAAACAAAGCAGACCAGGATACAGTAGAAGAAGGTATTCAGCAGACCCTGGAATTAGACGCAGAGCAGAAAGAACAGCTGTCCCACAGCTTAAAACCCTTCCACTCCCTGTTCACCACCAAGCCAGGGTGTACCCCCTTAGCTGTCCACCCAGTAGTAACCGGGGAATGTGCCCCCTTAAAGCAACACCCCTACAGGGTACTGGAGGCAGTTAGGGCCAACATTCAGGCAGAATTACGCACTATGCTACAGTTGGGAGTGATAGAAGAATCCAGTAGTCCCTGGGCATCTCCAGTAGTATTGGTGCCCAAAAAAGACGGAACCACTAGTTTTTGCGTGAATTACGGTAGGCTGAACGATAAAACCAAAACAGATGCCTACCCTGTTCCATGCATGGACGAGTTGTTGGACCGGCTAGGTACTGCCAAATATTTAACCCCTTTAAATCTCTCTAAAGGATATTGGCAGATCCCTTTAGAAGAGACTGCAAAGGAGAAGTCTGCCTTTATCACCCCCTTTGGACTCTTTAAAGTAATGCCATTTGGGATGAAAAATGCTCTTTCTACCTTCCAGAGACTAGTGGACACATTGTTGCAAGGGCGCCAAGAGTATGCCCAGGCCTACCTGGATGATATAGCCATTTTTAGCCAGACTTGGGAGGACCACATAAGGCACATTAGCCAAATTATGCAGGCAATTCACCAAGCTAAGTTGACCATAAGACCTGACAAATATCAATGGGCTAGAGCAGAAGTGCAATACCTAGGTCATTGGGTGGGGAATGGGAAGTTAAGACTACCTGTACGGAAGACAGTTCACAGTCACCACAGACCATAACCCTCTTTGTTGGTTATCTAAAGTGGCTGGAGAGAATGGCCGACTACTGAGGTGGAGTTTTGCCCTAAAAACTTTTAATTTCACGGTACAACATCGCAAAGGGAAATTCCACCAGAACGCAGATGGATTGTCGCGCCAACTAGAGCCCTGACTGTCAGTCCAGATAGGCATCCTGGAGTACAGGATACCTACATCTGTACTTGGGGGGTAAATGTCATGGCTCACTTGGCAGTCATCTGGAACTTGGACAGATGTCTGTCACAGGCTGTTGACACAAGAGACGATACCTGGGGGTTTGGGGCTCCCAGACCCCCTGTTATACTGTTATACGGTTATACTGTTATATTATTATGATTATTGGCTACGGAAATGAGCAGGGTTCCCATCACCATCAATAAAAGTCATCATAATGCATGAGATGGATTGATGTGGAAACACTGCCCCAATCCCATATACTATGAGGACATTAGGTGGTTTTATGTGGGGTGCGCTTTTACGCTTGTACTTAAATAGACTGACAGTGTGTGGAATATATACACATATGTATATGATAGTATGGGGTAGTCATGCTGGATACATTGCCACATACATCTTGCAATAGGAGAAGGACCCCAGCTGGCCACCAAGGCTAATCCTTTAAGTACACATACTTAAGTCAGGAACACTAGGGTCCCACCAGACACAGGGGCATCATCTCTCCAGGGGGCCTCTCTAGGGTCTCCCTAACCCAGATGGCCTGAGCCAGAGAAAAGAGATGTGTCTCTCTTGACTGCCAGGGCCCAAATGACTCTGTTAGCCACACCTAGGGGGCGGACCTGGGAGGAGCCTCATGTTTCCCACGGTGTGACACTCAGTGATTGGCCAGAGGTCATTTGGGGCTGGCTTAGGGTAGCCACTCCTCCTAACCTTATGTGATGTGCTTAAATATGCTGTTGTGAAATAAAATGTTGTTCTTAATTTCATCATAACTTTGAGTACAGATGCATTATTGACCCAGGGGCATATGCTGGTAGAGGAGATCGTTCTGACTCCCTTCCAGATTTCAAAGGCACGCTACCAATGAGCTGGGATTTATGCTCTTGCATCCGCAAGGACTGTCCATTGGTCTGAGTCACTCAAATCTTAGGTCTAAAACCTACTGGGAATAAGAGTACTAGGATACTCTAGATCCCATCATCATAGTAGGTTGTGACAGTTATAACCTATTTAGGAAAGATAGAGGCAATGGTAAAGGAGGAGGGATTTGTCTGTATGTTAAGCCTGAATTTAAGCCTATAGTCAGAGAAGATATTTATGGTGGACCCAGCGATAAAGCTGAATGTTTGTGGGTAGAGTTAAATAGCGAAGCAGCAAATTCCAAAAGAATATTAGTAGATGTATGCTATAAACACCCAAATACAGCTGAAAGTGAGGAAATACAATTATTGTTACAGATTGAAAATGCAGCTAAGCATGGTCAGGCTCTAATAATGGGAGATTTTAATTACCCTGAAATAAACTGGATAAATGAGACCAGCAGTTCATCTAAGGGGAGCAGGTTCTTGAGTACACACAGGGATCATTATCTGGCCCAGGTTGTACAAGAGCCTACTAGAAATTAAGCTATCTTAGATTTATTCATCACAAATAATATTGATATAGTATCAAATGTTGGAATATGGCAACCTTTGGGAAACAGTGATCACAACACAATTTTAAGGGGCCAACGAAAACTCTTAATTTTAAAAGGGCAGATTTTAACGGTCTAAGGGCAGCAATACAAAGTATAGACTGGGACAGAGAACTGGCAGGTAAAAATACTGAACATAAATGGACAACATTTAAATCCTTACTAAATATACATACACATCGGCATATACCGTGTGGGAATAAAAGTAAAAGGAGTAAATCCCATCCATGTGGCTTAACAATGATTTAAAGATCAAGATACAGAGTAAAAAACAGGCATTTAAATTATACAAACAAGAGGGGACAGAGACTGCCTTACAGGAATTCAAGGAAATCAACAAGGCTTGCAAAAGGGCGATTAGACTGGCTAAAATAGAAAATGAAAAATTTATTGCAAAAGAGAGTAAGACTAACCTTAAAATATTTTTTAGGTATATTAATGGGAAGAAGGCGAGGAAGGAAGCTATAGGAACATTACAATGTGACACAGACTGTCTGATAATTAGTGACAAAGAAAAGGCAGATGAGCTAAATAGGTTCTTTTCTTTGGTATACACAAGGGAGGTACCAGTGGTTGGGACACGGCAGCATAATGGGGCTACACTAACTTTGCCAAATAATTGGTTAACACAGGAAGTAATCCAAAGAGGTTGGAAAAAATAAATGTTAATAAAGCCCCGGGTCCTGATGGAATACATCCAAGGGTACTAAGGGAACTGGGTTCTGTAATAGCCAAACCATTATATTTAATTTTTCAAGATTCACTCAACACAGGGTCTCTACCAGATGACTGGAGAAAAGCTGATGTGATGCCTATATTTAAAAAGGGAGCAAGAGCAAATCTGGGGAATTATAGACCAGTGAGCCTCACTTCTCTAGTGGGGAAGCTTTTAGAAGGGTTAATAAGGGATTATATACAGGAATATGTCTATTTGAACAGGATTATAATAGGAGTCAACATGGATTTATGAGGGATAGGTCATGTCAAACAAATCTAATTAGTTTCTATGAGGAGGTTAGTAGGAACCTGAATCAAGGCAACTCAGTGGATGTAGTCTTTTTGGATTTTGCAAAGGCTTTTGATACAGTGCCACATGGGAGACTATTGTGCAAACTAAGAGATACAGGAGTTGCAGTAAATATCTGCTCATGGATTGAGAGCTGGCTAAAAGACAGGAAGCAAAGGGTTGTTGTAAATGGAACATACTCCGATTGCACTAATTTGGTAAGTGGGGTTCCTCAGGGTTCAGTATTAGGTCCTCTCCTTTTTAACATATTTATTAATGACTTAGAGGTAGGATTGGAGTGTGGGGTCTCCATTTTCGCTGATGACACAAAGTTGTGCAAGGTAATTAAATCAGATAATGATGTGCTTTCCCTCCAAGCGGATTTACATAAAATTGAGCAATGGGCAGATGAGATTAAATATGAATAAGTGTAAAGTTATGCATCTGGTCAGGAAAAATAGCCATGCAATTTATAATCTTAATGGAGCAAATCTAGGTGTATCAGATATTGAAAGGGATTTGGGAGTGCTTGTGGACAACCACCTAGGTAACAGTGCTCAAAGCCAAGCAGCAGCTGCAAAGGCAAATAATATATTATCATGTATTAAGAAGGGTATAGAAGCGAGCGAAGCAAATATAATTCTGCCACTATACAAATCTCTAGTATGCCCTCATTTGGAATATGGAGTACAATTTTGGGCACCACTTCATAAAAAGGACATTTTAGAGCTGGAAAAGGTACAGAGGAGGGCAACAAAACTAATAAGGGGAATGGAGGGGCTAAGTTATGAAGAAAGACTAACCAAATTAAACTTATTTTCTCTAGAAAAAAGGTGTCTAAGAGGAGATATGATTACTTTATATAAATACATTCAGGGTCAGTTTAAAGATTTGCCAAGGGAGCTTTTTGTGCCAAGAGGTTTTCAACTGACAAGAGGACATTCCATGAGGTTAGAAGTAAAAAGATTCCACCTTAAAGAAAGAAAAGGGTTCTTCACAGTAACGGTGGTTAATCTGTGGAATTCTCTACCAGAGGAGGTGGTGACAGCGGATTTGATAGATAGCTTTAAAAGGGGACTGGATTTATTTCTAATTAAAAAGGGAATTTAGGGTTATCATGGATAAATTAGAGAGGCAGTATTGATCCAGGGAGAAGTCCTTTTGCCAGTGTCTGGGATCAGGAGGGATTTTTTTTTTTAATACAACTAATTAATTAATAGTTAATCCGCATATTGCAGATCGGAGGAGATCTTGAAAGGTTGAACTTGATGGACTGAAGGTCTTTTTTCAACCTTAAATACTATGGGCCTCATTCTATTAACGGCCGTAGAAGATGCGGGGCCGCAAGGACCGGCCGCAAGCTATTCGGCTATTCTATTCCCCTCCGGCCGGGGATTCCGGCAGGCTTGCGGCCGGCGCCTTGCTATCCCTTTGGCCTCAAGAAAGCCCCGGTTGCTATTCAATTGCTACGGGAAACCTCTCTGCAAGGCTAAAACCGAGTCTCAGCTTACTTGCACCAAAAAGGTCCCGCTAGCACCAATTAAGCACATTATAAAGCCGAAATAAAGCCATCCTGCACTCTGAGGAGACTATAAAGTGATTGTAGGTGTTAGCAAAAATAGCACAACATTCCCCTATACTCAAATCTGTAATTTCTGTATTTTCAAATTCTTGTCAAATATCCGTGGACAAAGTCCAGAGGGCTTGGAGCACCTCAGACCCGCAAAGGCTGCGGGATTAGCCTCCGTCAAGTCCGTAAATGGGTAAAATAGACCTACGGGTCGTAAAGGGCTAACTTACAAGTCGTAGCATAGAAAAGCCATCCTGTACTTTTATTAAAAGTGAAAGTGATGTTTGGTTTTACAATTAATAGCTCAACATTCCCCTACTCTCAAATGCGCAAATAAAGATATTTAACTTCATCTATCATGCAAGCCCGCACGGGTTTGAATAACGAGCTACAGGCTTGGAGGGCAATCATCCGCCAAACCCGTACGTGCTTCACTAAGAAGCTACGGCCAAGTCTCAAGCCCGTAATCCTGAAATCAAACCTGAAATCAATTAACCAATAGGAAGATGCCAATCAAGGGCACAAATAGTTTAAAAGGGAGTGAAATTCGTAAATCTGTGACTGTGTTGTATGCTGTCAGAGGAGGAGAGATGGAGGGAGAAGGCAGCGAAGGGCATGGAGAGCAGGACCCCCTGCCACAGGCTGGCCAGCCAGCTGCTGCACGAAAAAGGGCAGCAAATTTCACGAGCCAGGAAATAGAAACACTGGTTAGAGGAGTACAAGCCCGACACTCCATCCTAACCGGTGGGAGCGAAGTGCATTGACATAAAAAAGAAGAGGCCAATGCGGCACGTGGAACCGGTGGTGGGCCGCCAGAAACCTTCACATACCCCGGTTGGGAGGCCACAGTCCGCGACATGATCCAGCCAGCGGCAGTCGTGGGCCTTCCTGGCCTGGTGGACTCGGGTCGGTCACAAAGCCTGCAATGTGACTAACATGTACACCTTAACACCCTCATATGTACGCACATGTACCCCACACAGATAGATAACTGATGTTGAATTGCACTGTAAGATATCTGGTTGTGACTACAGATATATGAGGCCGCAAAAATCATGTAAATCCAGTGTAAAGAAATACACTTGTCAGAATTGTTAGCAATGAAATATATGTCCAATACCTCCTCCCACAACTGATTATGATACCGTTTTGCAAATCTGTTGATGTTACTGTTATGTTTGCTGTTGGTTCCCAGTGCATATAAAGCATACATGACAACTTCATTGCAATTGTTTGTTTATTGTCATGAGTTCCCCTGTCACACTCTACTCCATGTTAAACTGGCCCATTCATAGCTGTTTGGCTTAACCCTCCTACTGCTTAGAATTCATGTACATTTTGAAACTAGGTATAGCGGATGTATCCTGTTTTATGTGGGCATTTCAGTATGTGCTGGAAGAGTGCCGCCGCCGACTCTAGGGATGCGGCTGCGCTTGCGTCCCCATGTAGCCGTCAAAAATAGTTGGTACACCCAAAGCCCCTAACCCTCTAACCCTAACCCCTAAACCCCACTTTCTAACTCTAACCCATACCCCCTAACTGTAGCCAGAACCCGAAACCCATAACCACTTACCTGGCGGTGCACTTCCAGAGATGCGCACATACAACAGGATAGGTCCGGTCTAGCTGGTACATCCCCATGAGACTACATGTATGGATGTGCACACTGCAGCATATGCGGATACAGACTCTGATGGACTGCAAGTTTGTGTCGTGTAACAGCATATTCTGGACCATGTTACATTAACATGTTAACTCACATTGTTGAGGATTGGTCACAGATTGGTCTGTCTCACACACTGGCCAATTAACGTGTCCTAATTAACTGCAGTTGGCACACCGCACCAGCATTACATATAGTCATATGAGCCATGGGCCCTTTCCTGTTATCTGACCGTGACTGCTGGTAGCAGCAGTGAGCAGCCTCTACATGTCACAGCATTTTCCTGGAGATTATATAATCATGCATATTTAGTGGGTTCTGGTGTTGTTAAGGTAAGGGGTTCGGATTAGTGTGAGGGCTAGTGCTTTTGGGGTTCTGTGTAAGGTGAAAATGATGTATATAACAGCAGCAGCGCCATCTCTCAGCCCCTTGGTCCAACTGCTGCTGCCAGCAGTCGCTGTCACATAACAGGAAAGATCCCATGTAGATCAATTTTGATTAGCGTCAAACATTCACAGCCAATTACAAGTCACTCTGATCTCAGAGATATGGAAACAAAAATACTCAAATCCAAATCTTGTCTCATTTCAGTACCAGCCAGGCGTCCCCTGCCTCCGCAGGTTCCTGCACCTTGTGAAGATGCAGGACCACCTGCAGCAACATCACCTGCAGCAGGGCCGTCATACCAAAGTCCACCTGGGCCATCCACAAGATGCCACCAATTGCCTCCAGCAATGGCCCCTCCAGCCAGGATAATGGCACCGCCTGGCTCCCAGCCAATGCTGGCTGGACAAATGTGGGGCCACCCAATGTGGTCCCATCCCAGTTGGGCCCACAGTATGGATCCCCAAGCAAAGGTGCCCTGGAGCATGGGCCCCCGGCAGGGCATGTGGCCCCCGCAGGACCAGCAGGCCACTCTGGCCACTCCGGCCCAACAGGCTCCGCAGGCCCAGCAGGCCCAGCCAGCCACTCTGGCCACTCTGGCCCCACAGGCCCCGCAGGCTCAGCAGGCCCAGCCAGCCACTCTGGCCCCACAGGCCCTGCAGGCCCAGCAGTCCCAGCCAGCAACTCTGGCCCCACAGGCCCAGCAGGCCCAGCCAGCCACTCTGGCCCCACAGGCCCCGCAGGCCCAGCAGGCCCAGCCAGCCACTCTGGCCACTCTGGCCCCACAGGCCCCGCAGGCCCAGCAGGCCCAGCCAGCTACTCTGGCCACTCTGGACCCACAGGCCCCGCAGGCCCAGCAGGCCCAGCCAGCCACTCTGGCCCCACAGGCCCCGCAGGCCCAGCCAGCCACTCCGGCCCCTCAGGCCCAGTATGCGACTCCGGTCAGGCAGGACACACCACTCAGCAGTGCCTCCACCCAGAGGACACAGTGGTCTGGGTCGCCGCCAGTTAGTCCGGCGCTGTCAGCGGCCCAGTGCCAGGGTTTCCTGGCTCATCTCCAGCATGAGCGTGACCAAAATCAACAGTTCATGCTGGAGATGAGACGCCACGATGCCAGGAAGTTCGAGGAGATGAGACGCCACAACGAAAGGAACTTCGAGGAGATGAGACGCCATAATGAAAGGGTGTTTGAGGAGATGAGACGCCACAATGAAAGCATGTTCCAAGAGGTGAGGCGGCATAACCTTGGGATGGAGGAGTATGTCCGAAGGCCCGAAATGGCCCGAGAAGGCCAGCCCCAAGACCGGGCTACCCCTTCAACCTCACCCCCTTCAACCTCACAGACCTTGTCACCAGCATCCAGGCCGGAAGAGCCGGCAACCATTCGCAGAGGTCGGGCCGGCCTAGGGGAACATTTGCCGAAGGCCAGGAGAGCCAGGAAACACACAAGCGAAAGCGGAAATAGGTGAGAACATGTTCATGTTGCATATAGAAGCAATTGATGTCCAAGATCTATTGACGTTGAGGTGTTGCAGTCAATGCGTATATTGTTCTAATTGATGTCTTGTTCTTATCTCTTTAGGTTCCAATTTATTGATTTTCCTGAATTTCAGCCTCCAGTTTTCTTTTTTTTAAATCTAATTTGAAAGCATAAGATTAAACATTATGTATTGCTCACATTATCATTGTTTGTTTTCGTTTGTACTGTACCATGATTGGTAAACACCACATGAATGCTACACACCAATGTTATTGGATTAGTACATACATCTTCCTTCAATATACCAGCCCTATGTTAATGTAGGGTTGGGGTAACAGCCACTAGTGCAGCTGAGGGTGGAGGTAATATTCATGAGTTTGATTCCAGTAACGGTGATGCATGATATTCGTGTTTCTGACACATGGAGAGATTAATTCAGGGTAAATATCAAAAGTGAGTCCACCCCTAAGTGAAATTGTCGATATTTTGTGGGGCCACCATTATTTTCCTGTACTGACTTAACCCTCATGGGGATGGAGTTCCCCAGAGTTTCACAGGTTGCCACTGGAGTCCTCTTCCACTCCTTCATGATGATATCATGGAGCTGGTGGATGTTAGAGACCTTGCACTCCCTGTAACGGAGTTGGAACACGCAGTCCAATATCTCCGCTGGTATACGGTACAATATCCAAGAAGCACTACAGTCTCACCATTCCCAACCTCCAATATTTGACGACACTCAATTGGGAGTCAAATGAATACTGACTTTATTTTGTTGGGCAGAAATATATATATACACATCTCTTCCCACAGGCAATACACACATCCCCCATAGTTGGCCACACATTACACATAGAGGGACAACAGGTGGGTCACACCTCCCGGAGACTACCTGGCTACTTTGATACAATCAGACATTGCTTAGATCATCCTTCTTTGTTATGTCTGATAATGCAAACACTTTATCCAATAGACTTCCTTATCCTATGAGGAGTCTCTGTACTAGGATTATCTATTATGCCAAGGTCTGCTATAGTCTGGGCTAAGATTTTGCAGAGCATAAACCAACATACATACAGTATAACAGTATGATCATATTTTAACCATAACCATGAAACAGGGTAAAACAGTGATGGGTTCTGTTACACTCCCCACCTTCCATTTGAGGATGCCCCCACAGATGCTCAATAGGGTTTAGGTCTGGTGACCTACTTGGCCAGTTCATCAACTTTTGACCTTCAGCTTCTTTAGCCAGGCAGTGGTCGGCTTGGAGGTGTGTTTGTGGTCGTTATCATGTTGGAATACTGCCCTGCGGCCCGTTCTCCTATGGGAGAGATCATGCTCTTTCTCAGTTTGTCACAGTACATGTTGGCATTCATGGGTTCCCTCAAAGAACTGTAGCTCCTCAGTGCTGGCAGCATGCATGCAGGCCCAGACCAAACATGTATGCATTTGTATATATGTTTTCGATAATATGTTGTGTGGATTCCCCCTATATGCATTTACCTAATGATGTCAGATGCTGCCTCCCCTCTCTCTGCATCACTGTTTAGGTTCAAAATTATGGGTTCATCTCATATCAATGTTTTTGTGTTCGTTGTGACTTATCCATTTATCTCTGGCACTGGGGAGCTACAGTTCATTGAGGAAACCATAAATGCAAACATGTACTGTGACATACTGAAGCAGAACATGATCCCCTCCCTTGGGAGACTGGGCCGCAGGGCAACATAACATAACGACCCTAAACACACCGCCAAGACGACACTGCCTTGCTAAAGAAGGTAAAGGTGATGGACTGGCCAAGCTTGTCGCCAGACCGAAACCATATTGAGCATCTGTGGGGCATCCTCAAACTGACGGTGGGGGAGTGCAAGGTCTCTAGCATTAACCAGCTCTGATGTATCATTAAGGAGTGGAAGAGGACTCCAGTGGCAACCTGGGAAGCTCGGGTGAACTCCCTGGCCATGAGGGTTAAGGCAGTTCTGGCAAATAATGGTGGCCACACATAATTGACATTTCGTGTCAATTTGGACATTTCAAATTAGGGGTGTACTCACTTTTGTTGCCAATGGTTTAGACATTAATGGCTGTGTATTGAGTTATTGATGGGTCAGCAAACTTACTTTACATTGTAGCAGAGTGTCATTTCTTCAGTGTTGTCACATGAAAAGATATACTAAAATACTAACAACAATGTGACGGGTGTACTCACTTATTTTTAGATACTGTGGCCCTCATTCAATTGTAATTTGGCCAATTGAATAGGGCTCGAAATAAGCACATAACATATATTCTATGAAAAATGTTTTAGTTAGTAAACATCTATCCAAAAGCAAGGTTTTCACTAACTAAAATCTTTTGGAAACAATATATGTTCTGTGCTTATTTTGAGCCCTATTCAATTGGCAAAATCGTAATTGAATGAGGCCCTGTATGTTCACTATTAGGATGTGAGCCACGTACGGACACCTGTCTCATTTGTCTGTTTCTGTGTCATATAGATTGTTAATACCAACCTTCCCTCATGGTTGAAATCAGTAATGCAAACACACTGTGAGAATTCTATTGACACCCCTAACTAATGGCACAGAGCACAGATGTGGAGTCTGAAGGTCGTTTCATTGATGTTACGGAAATGCTATGGTATCAACATTGACGAGGCAGACACAAACAACATCTCGGATAAATCATATTTACTATTTACAGAAATTAACAAAGCAAGCTTGCCACAAAGCCACAGGTTGACTAATCAACACAGGTATGCAAAGGATCATGGTGGAGGGGGGTAGGATACAAAATCCAAGTAACACAGGGAAATAGGGATATGAGAGCAGAATGCAGGCAGGGAAAATTACATTGATATAGATGATCAGGGGATGTACAGTGTATCAACCAACATTAGACAATATAATAGATCTCATTATTGTTACGACATATATATAACAGTCAATAAGGAAAGACCATAATAATCCAGAATAAGGTGATATACATATGGGGAGAGCAAAATGTATGTTTGTGTGTTAAACTGACACTCTGATGCCACATCAGAAGTATAAGTGCTCAATCAGTGAATGCTATGAGCCCATAACATCAGTTCTCACGCAACAATAAGCAGCACATAGATAACCTTGGTCAAAAAGATGGTGACCTGACCAGGACCATATCAGTCAGATGTTACTTATTGCAGAGAACTCACAACAAACCAGGCAATATCAAGGATAGTTTGTTCTCTGATTGAGCATCTATACTCACTGTTGTTGCATATGCATAACTGAAGATTAACGTAACCTCCTTAACTGTTAAGTCCCAAGCCTGGATTTACTCTTCCTCATATGTACAGGGAGGGTCACATCAGCACTGAAGAAAAGATCTTGAAGGGTTGGTGCTGCAGGCTTCACAACAGTCCAAGTAGAGGAGAGGATAGAATGTCTAAACCAATAGGTACCTATGAATCGAGATAGACTATATGAGCATACACATGCTGTGGATATACCAGGAATATCAGCTGACAGATGTCACATCACATCTGCATTGTATATTGAAATTGTCTCATGACACATATCGGCTATTCAGTCAAGGTCATCAGATATCAAACTGGATCCAACAAAGCAATGAAACGGACACATGCACATACATGAGGACATTGACATGGCCATGGAATGTCAGGATGTTTATCATCATGCCTTGTTCTGACCGGGATCTGGAATACAAACACACAAATAATATATTAGTGGAAACCTTACATATGCCATATGAGCAGGGACCAACAGATGAAAGGTATGTCGGCACACATGTTATGCATTGGGATCTCGTACAAGCTAACCATCTGTCTGATGATAATGATGGCCCAGACTAATATGTCCTGATGTGGGAATATTAGGATTAGTCTAATTATCATTTATTTGTATTGTGCAAATATATTCCGTGGCGCTGTACAGGGGAGAAGAATCAGAAAATATACAGTATGTAATATTGCCAACGCAAGAAAATGGAGGGCCCTGTTTGGAGCGTAAAGTCTGTTGATAAATGATTTGTTCCCAAAGGCCCCCACAAGATTCGAAAATCACCACTTCCAAGTTAAAGGTAATGGACATGGGGAAGAGTAGATAAGGAATAGCAAGGTTAATAAGTAAGTCAGAGATACATAGGAAGGAGGTTGTGTCAAGTAGAAAGATATGCATTAGTCAGAGAGGCAAGGAATCAGATGTAAAGTGCGATGCACTATTATGTAATAAGGTATCTGCCCCATGTGGACAGATAATGTAATCTGCAGATGGGACAGTCAGGAGACACATAGTTTAACCACAGCTTGAGTAAGATTAGCTGATGGGCGAATAAAAGGAGAGAGGTGGGCATGAGAGTTGAAATGAAAATGATGCAGACAAAAAGGGGAGAAGTAAAGAAGAGTCTGAGGAAAAGGCAGGGGATGTGAGAAAGAAGACAAGATAAAACATAGTGGAAAGGGTTAATTGGGATAGTTAGAAGAAGACTTGTGTGACTCAATAAATTAAGGGTAAACAGGGGTGGGTGGGATGAGGAGGGAGACAGACAGACAGAGAGAGAGAGACAGAGAGACCAGTGCAGCCTGTAATAGAAAGGGAAGATCACAACTATCACACATTGATACATGTTCGGACATCCACATGCGGTTCTCTACCTTGGATAGATCAAGTGGAGTATTCAACGAAGAGATCTGTTCCCCCAGGACACGTCTGCATGGTCCGAGAAACATTTCGGACCGCTTCAGCAATACATAGGGGATGTCTTTGGAAAACGAAAGTTAGGCCTACATTAATGGAGTTATTAGTCATTTCCTCTCATGCATACATACACATGTTTCCCGCAAATACTCACTTACAATGTAGACGACATTGATGTAGCTGATGTTCTGTTGCTGTACAGGTCGTTTCCCATGTCTGTGTGGGTAAACAATGTGTTGACACACGGCAACAGTTCTGTAATGGCAATATGATGAGATGAGTCACACAATCCATATGATATATTGCACAATGATTCCTAGTTAACACATCCTTGAGACTATTCCTGTTATCTGACTGAGAATGCTTTTACCAGCATTCGCTGACAAAGAACAGGGGACATCCCCTCTTTGCATCCCATGAGGTACATTTATTATGGTTTACAATATGCTGGTATGTTCATATATCCAGATTGCTAGGAATTGCATTGACCTCCATGGGATGTGGAATAGCATAATCAGACAATGGGAACATTACTGTTCTGGGAAGATGTTTTCAAATACGATTGTGAGGCCTATATCCATTGACATTGTGGAATACATCAGACCATCCATTTAGCTTAGCTTCTTGAGGTTGGCAGATATCAATATATATGATGTGTATGGGAATGTGCGCATACTTACCATTAACGGATATCAGAGTAGGCTGTATTTGATCCATTATGAAGAATGCGTCACGAGACATATGTTACATCACAAAGCTATCCTCTACTGTGGACTGTTGGATATTCTGGAAGACAATGGGGAAGGAGAAAAGAGATGTATTAGTAACCATAATCAAGGTACATTATAGTTGGTTGTTATTAGTTTCAGACTTACATGGGAAGTACTCACGAATGACGTGGGCACGTAGTTGTGACCCCTGAACGTTATCCTCACCAGGGGGAGGTACTGGATGCTCTGCCGGTTCAAGCGGAGCATCATCAATGTTACCCAGACATTTTGCCTGTACTGCTATATTGTGCAGACAACAGCAGGCCGTGATCATGTGACAAACCTTTCCTGGTGTATACTGTAGCACCCCGCCAGTGGAATGTAAACATCTGAAGCGCATCTTCAGGAGGCCAAAGGTGAGCTCTATTACATTCCGGGTTCTGGCATGGGCCGCATTGTACCTCTCCTCCCCCTCTGTGCGTGGATTGTTCACAGGGGTCAACAACCACGGCAAACACCTATATCCTGCATCACCTGAAGGAAACAAAAATGGGAGATGTAGATATGAATGTGAGTTTGTGCTGCTCGTTAAAGCATCTGTAAATATACGCAATGATTAATGTGACGTTAGTTTAGGGATCTCTGGGTTGGAACTTCATACTCCTATGACCACGTCACATCGGGTTAGGCACAGCAACAAGCTACGATGCAAAGGCTCAGTCGGCACACCTTCTTTATGGCGCACGGCAAATGAGCGCGGACAATACGGCGATGACAGAAGCCAGCGACAGTGGCGCACTGTTGGAAATTGTGTGCCAAAATGTGCGTCCATCAAAGAGCCTAAGTTGTAGAATCTATTGACTAATGGGCCAAAACCCTCTAACCCAAACCACTGAGACCCCATGCCTAACACTAACACTCATAATCCAAAGCCTTAGCCCAAAGACCCCTAAGCCTTAAACCCCTAAGTCCACCCTTAAATCCTTATCTCAACTCCTGCGCGCAGATGTTGTGCGCGCTATTGAGGGACTCTATTTTGTCTGTTGGCGCATGCGTCGTTGCGCATTTTTCACGCAACAATGGAATAGCATTACAGTGGAACATGATGTATATTTTAGGGGATCCTTTATGGGTACTCACCCAGTAGCCACCCAGGTGGAGCTTCTCCAGACTCAAAATAAAGATGGGTGGATGACTGACGCAGGATATGGGCATCATGAGTACTTCCAGGGAAGCCTGCAACCACATTTTGTATGCGCATGTCTGCATCACAAAGAACCTAGACATTGATGGAATGATAGTGTTTGCGATTTCGGAACAGTGCTTCTTGCTCTCTAGGAGGTATCAATGCTACATGTGTACAATCTATAGCACCGAGCACATTGGGGATACCTCCCATTCGAAATAAATCTGCTTTCACCTTCAAGATCTCTTCCCCAGTGTGGGGAAAACTGATGTATCTGGCAGTTTTCGGAATGATAGCATGGAGGAATGTGCTCAGGCACCTTGAAAGGCTTGCCTGAGACATTCCTCCTACTATGCTAGCAGTGTTCTGAAAACTACCAGATGATAGGATGTGTATGGCGGCTAACATCCGTGTCATGCCTGGGATGGCTCTATTGGTCCGTTAGGAAGGCTCCATGTCCTCCCTCAGGACCGCATAGAGCTCCTCCAGGCTGGCACGGGTTAGCCTAAAACGCTCATACACTTCCACATCAGTTAACCCCTCTAATGTGACTCTCTCCCTGTACACCCTGGGTGCACGAATCCTCCTGGCAGGCTCCTGGGCCTGCTCACCCCCCTGTGGGTCTGGCTGTGCAGAAGCCCCCACTTCATGTGCCACACCCTCTAGGGGTCTCTCATCTGGCCCCCCATCAGCTGATCACCCACATCAAGGTCCTCCTCCCTGTCTGCAGGTGCCCTCATATCCCCCTGTCCCTGTGCCACTGGAGCTCTCTCCCCTAACTGAGCCACTTGCCTGGCTTGGTTCCGGACCACCATGGATTGCATCAGCACGCTCACCCACATTCACTCCCAGCCGCCCCTCTCTGTCACGCCTCAGCCACTCCTCAGTCGCACGCCTGACAGCCCGGTTTCCACTCTGCAACATTCGAAACAAATATCCATTCCTACGACGCTGCGCTCTCCTCACATACCTATACGCCGCACTCAGGTTGCTGCTATCCATGATGGTTCAGATTTGCTAATTCATGGATGATGATGTGGTTATATAGCTTGCTAATTACCCCAGATGTGATTATCCGGGTGGATTTCACAAATGGAAAAGCTCACTGGTGTATCTAAGCTTCATCATGTTATGAAGTTCCCTGATTATGGATTTGTTTAGCCATTTTAATTAGTAACCCCTAATATTCTGGCCCACATTTGAATTTGGGCCCATGCTACATGATCTATGTAATGTGGCGTGGAAATATATACAATATTTGTGTTAAAAAATGTAGATGTGATAAAAGAGTTGTAAATCAGATAATGTTGATATGTTTAGGGGACACATTCTAGCCTTTCTGAGTGCTAAAGGTTTAATTTGGCCGCCATATTGAGGATGTATATGACAATAAAAAGATATCTTTTATTAACATATTTGATCATTGGGGATTGTTTTTACAGTAATTCGAATGCCTTTTATTGCTTCCTTTATACTTTTAGGGCCCTTTCAGCCCGGTTTCATTACAATGCCGTAAGTGCATCGCGTGGACTTCAACGGATGCGGGCGTAAATTAAATCTAGCCAGGCACGAATCACGGCCTTCAGAATGTAGGAATGCCGTAACGTTTAGGCGCGCAAGCAAGCTGGAAGGGGGACGGACTAGCCGCGCCCGGCACGAACCATCCAATAGCGGAATCACGCATCGCGCCACAGGTCGCACAGCCAATCACTTACGGGATAGACCATTTGATTGACAGTGGGAGTGAATAAATAGGAATGACACGCGCCCACGCCTCGACTGTTTTGCGATTTCTGACGAGGTAGCACGCGGTTCCAGGAGCTTGGTGGTTGAGAGGAGGTAAGTTGCTTTATTATCAAGTCGCGGTTTAAGTTCTTTTTACGGGAATCCGTTACTACATTTATGGATGCCGATGTAAAGAAGTACAATTGTGTTTTTTGCTTGTTTATAGGTGTTTGGAGTATTTTTGCTAGTGTGTGAGTTTAGATCCGGCCCGTAGGAGTTTGGAGGGAGGTAAGTTGCATTGTACATGCTTTTCATCCTATCAAGCTGTCTTTTATTTGTATGTTATGCCAATTTCTATATTTACTGAATACACTGGCGAGAGGTACAATTGTTTTTTTTGCTTGTTTATAGGTGTTTGGAGTATTTTTGCTTGTGTGGGAGTTTTGATCCGGCCCATAGGAGTTTGGAGGGAGGTAAGTTGCATTGTACAGGCTTTTCATCCTATCAAGCTGTCTTTTATTTGTATGTTATGCCAATTTTTATATTTACTGAATACACTGCCGAGAAGTACAATTGTGTTTTTTGCTTGTTTATAGGTGTTTGGAGTATTTTGGATCTTTGATCCGGCCCTTAGGGGTTTGGAGGGAGGTAAGTTGCATTGTACATGCTTTTCATCCTATCAAGCTGTCTTTTATTTGTATGTTTTGCCAATTTCTATATTTACTGAATACACTGGCGAGAAGTACAATTGTGTTTTTTTTGCTGTTGGCCTATAGGTTTGGAGAGTTTTTTGTTGAGGGGAGAGGAGTTTTGTGGAGGGAGGTAAGTTTCTGTTTCGTATTATATCTGGATCTCTCTCTCTCTCTCTCTCAATCTCTCTCTCTCTCTCTCTCTATATATATATATATATATATATATATAGAGAGAGAGAGAGAGAGATTGAGAGAGAGAGATTGAGTTTGATTTTGAGTTTGATTTTGAGTTTGATTGAGTTTGATTGAGTTTGATTTTGAGTTTGATTTTGATTTTGAGTTTGATTGAGTTTGATTTTGAGTTTGATTTTGAGTTTGATTTTGAGTTTGAGTTTGATTTTGAGTTTGATTTTGCGTTTGATTTTGAGTTTGATTTTGATTTTGAGTTTGATTTTGAGTTTGAGTTTGATTGAGTTTGATTGAGTTTGATTTTGAGTTTGATTGAGTTTGATTGAGTTTGATTTTGAGTTTGATTGAGTTTGATTTTGAGTTTGATTGAGTTTGAGTTTGAGTTTGATTGAGTTTGAGTTTGAGTTTGATTGAGATTTCTACACATATTTGCAATACACATAGGTGTTCCAAACTGCTTCTTCAATGGGGCTTGACAAGAACTTATTTTCAGCCTAGAACAGCAGGACCATGTAGTTCCTACTACCTCTGGTACAGAAGATGGCTTCAGGAAAGGTACCACGCCCAGAGTATAATGCAGATAGGATATTAGTGGCCTCAGACATGGGCCACTCCCCACACATGATAGAAGCACACAGTAAATAGCCGCATACCTTGTATATATGCAAACTGTAACTGACCCTTCCACATTGTTTAGGAAAGTATTGATCTAGCGTGTTTCATCAGCTCCTCTCAGGTCCAGAGTGAGAGGTGCTGTACACCCCTCCCACTGCTGTCACAGGCTCTGTCCACTTAAGGTTGATTACTGCAGTTAGTTACAACATTGATATCCAAGCAGAAATAGTGTTAGAGGCGATCAGAATGGGGGACGAGCGTGGAGCAGGCAAACCCACTAAAACATTTCTTTATTTCTCTTTCTTTTCTTTTCAGGTGGTGATGGAGAGAGAGGAGCAGAGGGGAGAGGAGTGGCAGGGAGTCCCGGGGCGTGGAGGTGAGGAAGAGGAGGGGAGGAGTGAGGAGGAGGAAGTACTAGTTGAGGAGGGGGAGGTAGTAGAGGAGGAGGTAGTGGAGGAGGAGGAGGGAGGAGAGGAGGAGGGAGGAGAGGAGGAGGAGGGAGGAGAGGAGGAGGAAGGGAGAGGAGGAGGAAGGAGGGAGGAGAGGAGGAGGGAGGAGAGGAGGAGAAGGAGGGAGGAGAGGAGGGAAGGAGGAAGGAGGGAGGAGAGGAGAAGAAGGAGGGAGGAGAGGAGGAGGGAGAAGGGAGGAGAGTAGAGGAAGGAGGGAGGAGAGTAGAGGAAGGACGGAGGAGAGTAGAGGAAGGAGGGAGGAGAGGAGAGGAAGGAGGGAGGAGAGTAGAGGAAGGAAGGAGGAGAGGAGAGTAGGAGGAGGAAGGAGGAGGAGGAGGGAGGAGGAGAGTGGAGAGGGTCCTCATCCCCAGTCTTGAGAGCAAGAGGCTGGCGGCAGGTCCAGGGCCCACAATTATAGCCGGGAGGAGAACAGGGTCCTCCTGGAGGCCATCCATGCCCGCCCCGTCATCACCTTGGGGGGTAGGGAAGTCAAGGCTGGGCCCAGGGCTAATGCTTGGCAGCAGGTGGTGGATCTGGTGAATGGTGTGGCGGGCCGTGGACGGAGTCTGCGGACCATCAAGCACCGTTTCGACGACATCAGGGCCGTGGTGAGAAAGAAGATGGCGCAGGAGGCCGAGGGGCGGAGGGTCAAGTACCTTGCACATGAAGGGATTGCAAAGGCCATGCTTGCACCCTCCAACGCAGCTGGAGCATCAGGCCCGGTGGAGCAGCAGGACCCAGCCTCCATGGCAGGTGAATATGACATACAGCAACATGCCACCACATGTGCATCACACACACTACACATGGACATGACACTGACATGTCAGCTCCATGAAATAACAAGGGATAGATGGATGCATCATTAAATTCATGAAGCTGACAAATCACTGTCATTCCTGGTCAACACAACAGTAATCAAGCAATAGAGCAGGTGTGTCCAAACTCGGTCCAGTTACAGACAGCAGCCGTAATACAGATAGCGTTGTGAGCCGAGAACCATCAAGAACAGAAACCTAAGAATAGATAACAGCTAGTATAAGATAGCTAATCAGAGAATCATCCATATTCAAGGCTAGATGTCAGATAATTGGAAATGAACACATATCAATGCGCTAATCAACATACTAATGACATGTACCTTTCTTCTCTATCTCTCAGCATCCAGGAGGAGCTCTGGGTCCTGTGACCAGAGAGAGGAGGCAGGGCCATCAGCCCCGTACCAGGATCTTCCAGCACAGGGAGAGGAGGAAGGAAGATCGAAGGGCTCTGGGTCAGAGGATGGGCTGGTCATTGACCTTGCAGGGTCACCTGCCACAAGCCCTGGGCCTATGCCCATCCTCGAAAGACTTGCTCTGGGGCCCTCCCCCGCCCAAGGGACAGCACCTCCTTCCCCACACAGTGTGCTGACCTGGTCATCACCTAGCACATTGTCACCACAGGCTCCAGCTGTGGACCTCCCCGCTACACCTCACCACGCCCACCCAGCGGTGTCGTCGCCGCAGAGCCAGGCTGTGCAGGTGGAGATGCTGGCCGTCATGAAGGAGCTGCTGGCAAGCACCCAGAGGATCGAGGCCAACCAGCAACCTGCCCTCCGGTCACATATGACCCACAGCCTGGCCAGGCTGTCCAGGGAGGTGAGGAGGCACCACATGACATCGGAGCACCTTCAGGTCAGGCTGCTCAGACACGCGATGGTCCCCTCACCAACATCAACGGGGATCTCCCAATCCCCCAGCCAAGAGCAGCCTGGCACCTCCTCTCCTCCCATGTGTCCGCCACCGCCCAGACCACCGCTGCCTGCCTTTTTTTTAGGTCCATGAAGGCATCTCCTGCATCTGCAAGCATTGTGGAGGAATTATGAGGTGGAGAGTTTTCCCAGTGCCTCTCAGGTAAACATGCCTTCAATGGCAGCCCCCTTAACATGTAGCTCCCACAATCTTACAGCTATCATATAGCCAGATATCTCCGACATGATTGGTTGGTAGCTTAAATGTAGACTAATACCGCTATGGCGGTGGACTTGCAAAGTCTCACAATGGCATGTTAATAACAGCCAGCATTAATATATACACTAGTGACGCATGTGATCCTGACCTCAATAGCAGTCTGAGAACAGATCTTTGGGTCTGATGTAAGAAACAGTGAATCTGGCTGCTGACCTTTGTGTCCTCTCCATAATAATGGCTATTTGCCCATATTTCTGATTATCCACAGACCTAGCTAATAGTTAGTAATGCTTGCAGATGGGAATCAGGTGAGTTGGTATATTGGTACAGTATTTAGAACTGTACTGTACATACATCGTGATTCTAAATTGTTTTAGATCCTCCTCCGCATTTTTTGATTTGAACACTTATTTCAGATTTTTGTTTGGTCAACACACTGTATGTGTGAAACTGGATTGGATTACACAGTCCAAAGGTTGAATCATCTGTTTCATTGAGCAGATCTAGTTACAAGTTGTAAGTGCTATGCACATAAATGGTTTCTTCAGTTAAATAGAGAGATTTCTGGTTCCGGTTGCAGCATGTGACCCTGGTAGGTGGTAGGTGCTATGCATCATGCTTATTCTAGACTATTAGATTGACCCCTGTAGGTTTCCCCGTTTTTCCAGCCTCTTGCTCTTCAAGGACCCGCCCACACCACACCCATGATATTAATGCAGTTTTGACCACTGCTGATTGTGGTCTGTCTATCAAATAAAGCTTTGTTATACTGTTATGTGAATGCACAATCTTGACCACTGCTGATTGTGGTCTGTCTATCAAATAAAGCTTTGTTATACTGTTATGTGAATGCACAATCTTGACCACTGCTGATTGTGGTCTGTCTATCAAATAAAGCTTTGTTATACTGTTATGTGAATGCACAATCTTGACCACTGCTGATTGTGGTCTGTCTATCAAATAAAGCTTTGTTAGACCTTTCTGACTGCGTCCATGTGTTATGAATATGTTTGGTTCTGTGAAATCCACATGCATTACATTAGTGTCACATTCCTATAAATGTAAACTGATGAGCCATAGTTAACATGCAATAGATGAATACATGTAAAACTGTTGAGGAGTCAGAATAGCTTTAGATATCATCTGATCACAAATATCATATCTACTATTAATATAGGGTTAATACCCATGACAAGTCTGATTAGCGATAATGTAGGAACATTCCCCTGAGGGCCTACAATGAATAGGACAGGTGACACTGGAGTGCTTTTCCAGTTCCTTCTCTAGTTGATTGGGATTAGTCTGACCTCTCTGATAAGACGTACCCCCCTACACTGGCCCTATGTAGGGTAGCTCACAGCTTCATTGAAGTACACAAACTCCTTCACCCACATCACTTAGCATGTGTGTGAATACAGTTAGTTGCCCAATAATGAACATGCATTGGTTATCATATGTTGTAATGGCCATGCACATGCCAATCTGACAAACCATGCTGCAACATGCATTATATGATTGAAGCCACACTACCCAATTCAATAGCAAGAGTAAAACATGAGTCAGGTCATATGAACCCTTTGCCACGCACATGAGCTCTATTGTGATCCCTTAAATCTCTATCTAATTGCATACACATCTAGCTCATCACATCTACATTAGAAAATACAAATAGTGGCAAAATCAGACCGCCACTTGGCATATATCAAGTACCAGGGGAATATTTCATTATATGTGGTTAAGTTCTTCAGTTGTGTCCAACTCTCCGTGACCCTATGGACTGCAGCACATTCAGCTAGGTCTCTGCCTGTGCTGTTATCCACGGTTTCCAAGCTAAATATACTGGTGTGGTTTGTCAGTTCCTTCTCAAGTGGATTGGACCTTGTCTGATCTCTCTGCTATGATGTGCCCACCTACAGTGGCACTACATGTTATAGCTCCCAGCTTCATTCAGGTACACAAGCCCCTTCACACCACTTAGCAATGCTGAAGGGGACCAGGGAAACATGCACCACACATATGTACTCTGACCCATCAGGAAGGGACGCAAGCTCCGGGATCGACAGCAAACTCACCGCCATCAGGCATAATCTCTGCTACGCCCATCCTGGTGGGAGCCATGTGCCAGGTGTCTAGTTATTCCCATTTGGTGAACTTCCAAACTGTTCTGCTATGTATCAATTTACATGGGTGAGGCTTGCTAAGTGGTGGTGGTGGTGGTGAAGCAGCTTGTGTACCTGAATGAAGCTGTGAGCTACTGTAGGTGGGCAGGTCATAGCAAGAGAGATCAGACAAATCCCAATCCACTAGAGGAGGAACTGACAACCCACTCCAATCTCTTTGGCCTTCAAACTTTGGAGAACAGCACAGGCAGAGACCTAGCTGAATGTGCTGCAGTCCATAGGGTCACGGAGAGTCGGACACAACTGAAGAACTTAACCACATATAATGAAATATTCCCCTGGTACTTGATATATGCCAAGTGGCGGTCTGATTTGGCCACTATTTGTATTCTCTAATGTAGATGTGATGAGCGAGATGTGTATTCTATCGTTGATCAACCATATAGAGTGCATTGAATGTGCGCTGTCATCTGCGCACCGACACATGCGCGCATCAACAACAGCAGGCCCGACAGGAGGCTAGCGGATCTAATGATTAGGATTAGGCTGTGGGGTGTAAGGGTTAGGATTAGGCTGCTGCTACAAGGGTTAGAAGGGTTTATGGCATTAGGTCATATCACTTGCGCCCTTTCATCGACGCGCACTAGTCAAAAATATGACAACTGCGCAATGATGTGGGACCGCTCATGTCAGCTACATGTTGTCAAAACACATTTGCTGTGCGCGCCAATGTTGGGGTGACATATTCTATTATAGGGCTGTTTTAGAGGCTACAATGGAACCTGTATGTGTGCTGACCAATCAAACATATGAGGAATATTAAACTAATTTGAACTGTAATCCTTGGGCCTCCATTTTAGGGTTACAGGCTTAAACCATGCAGACTGCAAAAACCGTAACAAAATATGTAACTATGTAATATATATATATATATATATAGATATATATATATATATACACACACACACATATATATATATATATATATATATATATATATATACACACATATATATTATACAGTATATACACACACACATATATCTATATATACACACATATATGTATGCACATATATATATATATATATATACTGTATATACATATACACACATACACACACATATATATATACACATATACACACACACGCAGATATATATATATATATATATGTGTGTGTATATGTATATACTTCCGGGCTTGGCGTTATTGGGACGTCATGGCGTAGTTGACGCTTTACACGCTTCCTGGCGGTGATGCCCGTACTAGTAATGGCGGAAGTATCGCAAATATTAATAGGGTTATCCTTTTTCCTCTTTTAAACAGCTTTATCTAATTTTTAAAGCACTTTCATTGATGAAACTTTGTACTTTACTATAGATATTTAGACTAATCTTAGTAAGTCCAACTTTATTATCCTTTAATTTCAATTATTGACTTCTTAGAGTAAAGTGATGTCAGATAAATGGACTGAATGTAAATCCTTCGTTCAGGCCCCACGGTCCTTGGGCTCCCATCAGATAGATACATTTGCATTCCTCTTGCATTCAATTCTGATCAATATTGCCTCCTCTTATATTGATTTTAACGTCATTTATGATATGAAATTCGAGAAGCTTACACCCTAGATCACAGAGGGTTGGTATACCAATCGGTCAATATGTGAGACTTCGAAGAAACTGTGACACAAAGGAAGAATTCCATCTAAAAGCCCATGAATTGAAAGAAAGGTTGAAAGAAAGAGGCTACCCAAATAGAATACTAAAACTCGCATATAAAAAAGCGCTAAATAAAGATCGAACAGAACTCCTATTTAAAAAGAAAGTACATGTGGTACAGATAGCGAGCAAGTTAAAAATATCTTGAAAAAACACTGGCACCTCATACATGAGGACGAAGCATTGAAGACAGTTCTCTCAGACTATCCAAACATAAAATATAGAAGAGGAATACATTTAGAAGATAAACTGGTTAAAAGCTTCTTCACAAATAAAAAAGAAGAAAGTAAAAATTGGCTAACAAAAACTAAAGGCCTAAATAAATGCGGAAACTGTAAAGCTTTCCAGTATATCAAACCTATAAAATCCTTCCATCATCCTTATACTAAGAAGGAATTCCCACTTAATTCATTCTATAACTGCCTATCTACACACGTAGTATATATCATAGTATGTAAATGTAAAAAATAATACGTTGGAAAAACTATCAGGCAGATAAGGAGACGGATACTGGAGCACGTTTCTTCAATAACTAAAGAACTAGACACTCCAGTGTCC